>CM022299.1:443249808-443817308 GCA_011799875.1 Thinopyrum elongatum
GGAGGTAGTCGGTATCTTCCATGCTAAGCGGGTTATTCTCATGATGAGAGTTTATTCACTCGTCCTTGCACGAGAGGGGCGGTAATAGGGATTCCCAGTCCCAAAATCAAATAGCAAATAATTAAACAAAACTCCCCTAGGACTGATGTTGGTATGGACGGTACCCGTGGAAATGGCTAGCCATGGAGTGTGTTTGTTGGTGGAGGGGGAGTAAACCTTTACTTTTATCGCTTGGGAACCGCCACTAATGTGTTTAGCATGGAAGATATCGATAACTGATGGTCGCGCAGTAAACAAGTAGGGTGCATTTCTCAAAATTTCATTTACCTCTGTTTTAAAAATTGAGCTCTAGCACCGCTGCAAATCCCTGCTTCCCCCTGCGAAGGGACTATCTATTTAATTTTATGTTGAGTCATCACCTTCTCAAATAAGCGCCAGACCCTGAGAGCACTATTGTCATCCTCATGCATTGTGTATAGTTAATGTTGAATGCATCATGACTGGATCTTTTCTACCATGAATTACAATGTTTAGTCGCTTCTTGAACTTTGGAGGTGCTCTGCATTTATGTTTTGCGGTCTCAGAATGGGCTAGAGAGATACCACTGTTGTCATATTGTATCATGATTGTTTTGACAAGGTGTTGTCATTTGAGATGTTTTATTATTGCTCGCTAGTTGATTATGTCATTGATATGAGTTAATATAATTTTTACAAGTTATTGTCGACATGGTTAGTTATAATCTTTGCTGAAAACCTGGGTGCTACTTAAGCTTATTTATGTAAACAAGAGCAAAAGAGTACGTAAAATTTTTTGTTTTTCACTTTCAGTTTATCAACTTCAATGGCTTGAGGACAAGCAAAGGTTTAAGCTTGGGGGAGTTGATACGTCTCCGTCGTATCTACTTTTTCTAATGCTTTTCCTCTTGTTTTGGACTCTAATTTGCATGATTTGAATGAAACTAACCCGGACTGACGCTGTTTTCAGCAAAACTACCATGGTGTTGTTTTTGTGCAGAAATAAAAGTTCTCGGATTGGAACGAAACTTTCTGGAGAATTTTTATATAATAAAAGACAAATACTGGAGCCAAGAACCAACGGAGGGGGGGGCCTGGGTGAGCACAACCCGCCAGGGCGCCCCCCCCCCTCAGGCGCGCCCAGGTGGGTTATGCCCACCTGGTGGCCACGCAAACCCTGATTCCAACTCTATAAAATCCTATATTTCCAGAAAAAATTCAGGGAGGAAGAATTATCTCGTTTCACGATACGGAGCCACCGCCACCTCCTGTTCTTCATCGGGAGGCCAGATCTGGAGTCCGTTTTGGGCTCCAGAGAGGGGGATCTCCGATCTTCGTCATCACCAACCCTCCTTCATCGCCAATTCCATGATGCTCCCCACCGGGAGGGAGTAATTCCTTTGTAGGCTCACTGGTCGATGAGGAGTTGGATGAGATTCATCATGTAATCGAGTTAGTTTTGTTAGGGCTTGATCCCTAGTATCCACTATGTTCTGAGATTGATGTTGCTATGACTTTGCCATGCTTAATGCTTGTCACTTTGGGCCCAAGTGCCATGGTTTCAGATCTGAACCGTTTATGTTATCACCATTATATCTATGTTCTAGATCCGATCTTGCAAGTTATAGTCACCTACTATGTGTTATGATCCGCAAACCCCGGAGTGACAATAGTCGGGATACTGTCTGGTGATGACCGTAGTTTGAGGAGTTCATGTATTCACTATGTGCTAATACTTTGTTCTGGTTCTCTATTAAAAGGAGGCCTTAATATCCCTTAGTTTCCATATGGACCCCACTACCACGGGAGGGTAGGACAAAAGATGTCATGCAAGTTCTTTCCATAAGCACGTATGACTATTTACGGAATACATGCCTACAGTATATTTATGAACTGGAGCTAGTGCCGTATCGCCCTAGGTTATGATTGTTATATGATGAATATCATCCAACAAATCCACCGATCCAATGCCTACAAATTTTCCATATATTGTTCTAGCTCAGTTACTACTGTTGCTGCTACTGTTAGACTTGCTACAAAATCACCGCTATCATTGTTACCGTTACTGTTACTATTACTACTGCTATCAAAACTATCATACTACTTTGCTACTAATCACTTTGCTGCAGATAATTAATCTCCAGGTGTGGTTGAATTGACAACTCAGTTGCTAATACTTACAAATATTCTTTGGCTCCCCTTGTGTCTAATCAATAAATTTGGGTTGAATACTCTACCCTCGAAAACTGTTGCGATCCCCTATACTTGTGGGTTATCAACCGCGCCCATGCGCCCGATTGCTATTCTGCGCCCATGCACTATTCCAGTGCCCAGTCAGTTTTGGCATGCATAGTATTTTTTTGTCTAGCTAATTTATCCAATATTCAGGACATGATAATTACAAAACTGCCATGATTTTGAAATGCTCACACTTAAATAACCATGCATCTAAACAAAACATGCCATATATGTAAAATGCTTAGAATTTCGTGTAGTTTAATAATATCCAACTTTCATCCATGTTAAAATGTTTAAAATTTGTCTTTGCATAAATGACATGCTAAAACGGTTTATTTCATAACTAAATAACCGTAGCTCCTGCCTCGTCCAACCCAACAAACTTGACTAGAAAAACATGTAGATTAACATGGTGCACTTACTTTGCATGTTTAACAATTTTAAAATTGTGTTTTAGGCAGAATATTAGCAAATTCGAAATTTACATATGGGGAATTTCTGGAATTATTATTCGTTGTTTCCGGCCTCATATAAACTTCCCTAAATAGGTAGTTTTCTCATGCTTCACCTCTTGCTATGTTAAACAACAATTAATATTGATGAGTACCTAAATGGGAGTGAACTAAATAATTATTTGTGGAGCTTCATCAATATGCAACTCGTTGCATATTAATCTTCATTTAACGTGTAGTATTTGAATGTTGCACATTGCCATGACACGCCTCATTAAATCAGACATGCATCTGATGACCCACGAGTATATGGGATCAATCGTTGTCCTTTCGATAAGTAAGAGTGTCGAACCCAACGAGGAGAAGGAGGAAATGATAAGCGGTTTTCAGCAAGGTATTCTCTGCAAGTGCTGAAAGTAACAATGATAGATAGTTTTGTAGCAAGATAATTCGTAACAAGGAACAAGTAGCAATAGTAACAAAAGTGCAGCAAGGTGGGCCAATCCTTTTTATAGCAAAGGACAAGCCTGAAAGTTCTCTTATATAAAGCAAAGTGTTCTCAAGGACAAATGGGAATTGTCGTCTAGTCACGTTCATCATGTTTAGTTGATTCGCGTTCATTACTTTGATAGTTTGTTATGTGGGTGGACCGGTACTTGAGTGTTGTTCTTACTTGAACAAGCAACCCACTTATGATTACCCCCTCTCGCAAGCATCCGCAACTACGAAAGACGAATTAATCTAGCCATAGCATGAAACATATGGATCGAAATCAACCCCTTACGAAATAACGCATAAACTAGGGTTTAAGCTTCTGTCACTCTAGCAACCCGTCATCTACTTATTACTCCACAATGCCTTTCCTTTGGCCCAAGTATGGTGAAGTGTCATGTAGTCAACATTCACATGACACCACTAAAGGATGCAACAACATACATATCATCAAAATATCGAACGAATACCCACATCACATGATTACTATAACAAGACTTCTCCCATGTCCTCAATAACAAAAGTAAATACTCACAAATCACATTCATGTTCAAGATCAGAGGTATATTGAATATGCTGGAGGATCTGAACATTTAATCTTCCACCAAATAAACCAACTAGCTTCAACTACAAGGTGTAATCAACACTACTAGCAACCCACATGTACCAATCTGAGGTTTGGGACAAAGATTGAATACAAGAGATGAACTAGGGTTTGACATGAGATGGTGTTGGTGAAGATGATGTTGAAGATTGGTCCTCCCACGATGAGAGGATAGTTGGTGATGTCGATGGCTTTGATTTCCGCCTCCCAGAGGGAAGTTTCCTGGTGGAATCGCTCCGCTGGAGAGCAAAAGTGCTCCTGCTCAGGTTCCGCCTCAAGACGGCGGCGCTTTGTCCCGAATGTATTCTTATTTTTTTTTCTAGGGCAAATGGCTTCATATAGTAGAAGATGGGCACCGGTGGCCTGCCAGGGGACCCACATGCTCATAGGGCACCGGCCCTGAGCTTGTTGCTCCCTGGTGGCCCCCTCCTGGTATTTCTTCCACCAATTTTTTTATATATTCTAAAATAATTCTCCATAAATTTTTAGTTCATTTGGAGTTGTGCAAAATAGCTATCTCTACTGTAGCCTTTTCCGGTCCAGAATTCTAGCTGCTGGCAACCTCCCTCTTCATGTGAAACTTGCAAAATAAGAGAGAAACGGCATAAGAATTGCATCATAAAGTGAAATGATAATCCAAAACATAATAAATAATAGTAGGAAATCATGATGCAAAATGGACGTATCAGCATCATACTTGGTTGTGCATCATGCCATGGTTATGTGATGTTTGTTTACCGTGTCGTTTTCTTCTTTTCGGTGTTGCTTCTTCTCGCTAGTTCCCAGTTACATTCGGAGTTGTGAGGATTCGTTCAACTATGATTGTTCGACTACTTCATGGATTCGATCTTCGTCGAAGCGGGATTCCAGGCAAGATAACCATTACCTTGGATATCACTACTATCTTTGCTTGCTAGTTGTCTCGATGCTATCTCTATGTCTCGCTACCTACCACTTGCTTGTCAAGCCTCCCAATTGCCACGATAAGCCTCTATCCTTCCACCATCCCAGCAAACCGTTGTTTGGCTATGTTACCGCTTTGCTCAGTGCCTCTTATAGCGTTGCTAGTTGTAGGTGTAGTTGCAGGCTGTTCCATGTTTGGGACATGGATATCATGGGATATCACAATATCTCTTATTTAATTAATGCATCTATATACTTGGTTGTGTGTGGAAGGCTTGGCCTTTTTCCTGGTATTTCGCTCCACTCATGTCGCCCTAGTTTCTGTCAACTGATGTTATGTTCCTTAGTGAGCGCTTCTAACACATGTGGGTATTATGGGCCCCTGATCATTCTCTTTAGGATAAAACTTTTCCAACAAGGCCCAAGTTTGGTTTTACATTTTCCTAATAGCACCTAAAACTTGCATAGGGACTTTCCGAACCCCGGGCATAATTAATCAACAAACTAGGCCAGTGCTCCTCATGAGTGTTGGCCCACCTACCTAGCAGTCGGCAGTGCCGCCTCGGGGCAACTCAAGGTCTTTTGGCTATCGTCCACTTCACATAGACGGTTGTGTCATGAGAACGAGATACACACGGCTCTTATCGGGGTGACGACACACTGGGTGGTCTTGCTGGTTTAGTTTTACCTTTGATGAGTGGCTTCTCCACCGGGATTCCTTATCATAAGCATCGTGTTATCATGGTGTGAGGTTTTCCCATCGGATGCGTGTGGTAATTTATGATGGACTACTTGGAGCACCCCTGCAGGGTTAAATCTTTCAAAAAGCCGTGCCTGCGATTATGTGGCGACTTGGAAATTTATAATATTCTGTTGTAGAGAACTTGACACTAAATCTAACTAAAAAACACCAACAGCATGCATAACCGTGATCGTCTCTTTTTGAGGGAATTCTAGAGGAGAACATGTCGTGGGGATCACGATCACCTATGGGCCATGAGCCCATTTGTGGTTCGACAAGGGGGAGATCACATTGCACAAAGAGCAGAAGCCATAGAACAACATGACAGTGGTGACACTGGTGGTTTTTACCCAGGTTCGGGCCGTTAGGTAGCATAAAACCCTACTCCTGCTTTAGTAGATTGAGTGGAAGAACACAACGAGCATGCAGCACTCAAGCCCGGCAAGGGTGCCTCGGGGAGATCAGCTACGCGCGTACAAGTGTACGAGGGTCCGAATCCTTTGTTAGGTCGTCTTGGACCTCCTTTTATAGTTTAAGGGGTAACCACAATGGCAAAATAGTCTTTATCTACTGATTAGATAGTCAACAGTACTATCATACCTAACTCTGGCAGTTAGGACATAGTGCATTAAATGCACTGCTAGGTGTCATGCTGAGGGTGAAGCCCGGCAGGCCTGCCGAGCCGCTTAATCATCTCTTGCTTATCATCTTGACATGCCTCTGAATGGGTGTCACTTGGATAAATCTTGTCTTCCAACGGGCCGCCACGTGCTTAGCAGAGGCCACTTAATCACTTGGGGGCTCGACACCGCACTGATAAGTGACTTGCATCGCTGTGCGGTGGAGCGGTGGTGTCTTGGCGTGGATCCCGCCTCTGGCAGACCCAGCAGGCTTGCCGGGGAAGTCTTGGACTTGTCCTTGGGGCGGCCTCGACCCGGCCAGGCTCTCCTGCCCGGCAAGGGAGGCTTTCCCAAGGTGATATTCTTCTGTCGTGTTTATTCTTGGTCTTCTTGATCCGCTCTTTGATCTCACTAAGAGCTGCTTCTCTGGCTTGGCCTTGGTTTAGGTGTTGATGCTGAACAAACGATGCCAGTGTGCCTGTGTGTAAGTCCGGGCAACAAGTGTAAATGTTTGTTGCACCGACAGGAGCCCCCAGGCCTGGCCCACACGTGCTACTGAGCATCGTTGGGGTAGTCCCCAACAATCACACAGGCGAGCATTTGGGCCATGCCACTACGGGTTTTAAGTCCCTCCTGGCGTTCTCCTTGCTTCTTCATTAACCTGTGATTGAGTCAGTTACCGTTTTTCCCGCGAGTCGTGCGGAACGATGTGGGAGTGCCCACGTAGTGACTCACGGGCTGCCCACATTCACGGGGAGGTAACTGCCATTTTACTCACCCACTACGCCCCCCACGTATGCTGCATGCATGGCACAAGGTTGGTGGCGGATGCGGAGGGCGCGGGAATGAGTGCCATGGCAGAAAGCCAGACGCCGTGGATAGGCACAGGTGGGCGGTCGTTGATTATGGACGTCATCAGTAATGCAGGGAGGCAGAATTGGTGGAGCAGGGCGGCTCCTTCCCAGGTGGTGAGGAGCCAGCCCCAGGCCATGTTTCCCTATAAAAGGGGACGTGGGTGAGGGGCTCACCCACACACATCTCCTCCCCTCTTGTCTGATATCCTTCTTCCACTATGGTGAGGGGAAGAGGACGTGGTCGACCTCTGATGGTGGCGACGAGGGTTTCTTCTCGACAGCGCCTCCCTTCCCCTGCTGGGGATGCAGGAGCAGAGTCCAGCACGCAAGGTGGTGCCGCTGGACATGGGCGCGGCCGTCATGGCGCCCGGGGCCGAGGAGGCCGTGGTGGGGCCCTGATAGCCCCTGCTCCAGCTGTCCCTGTCCTAGATGAAGGCCACGTTGGGGACCAGCCGTTGGAGTTCATTGTCAAGCTGCGCGGACTTCCGCGCAGCCGTCTTCGGCTTCCAACTCCTTTCGCAAGGGTGATGGAGGAAGAACAGCCGCCCGGATTGAGGCTGCACATGAGGGGCTGCTGTAATGGCAGCATGCGGGCGAACGCAGAGTTCCCTGCACCTCATGTCATGCTTCTCCGGCGTGGCTGGAAAACCTTCGCTCGTGCCCACAGCCTGGCGGCACGGCACGTTCTTCATTTCAAGCTAATGGAGGCTAATCTGCTCTCCATCAAGGTCTTCGGGCGTTTGGGTGCTCGCTTAGGGTGCTGCTAGGAAAGCTCGACCGACGACGAAAGCTCCTCCTCGAGCGACAGCGATGAAGAGGACAGTGTCGGCGAAGGCAACGGCTTTGAGCGGGAGGACGGCGGCTCGAGCTCTAGCTGAGGGCAGGCCGCACCATCACCGTCAGGAGGGCGGCGGCAGCACCATCATCTGCACCTGGGTCTTCTCCCTCCCCCCCCCCCCCCCGCAAAGTGATTTGCCGGGGTGTTGGGTGTGGATGCCTCCGCCTCCTCCAGCAGTCTTCCAGCTGGGCCCCGGCAGGCCTCCTCATGGGCTCCGGCTTCGTCCGCCCTGCCGGTGCTTCTCCTGCCGCGTCCTGCTGGCCCTGGTGGCGGTGACCAGGGTATTGCCAAGCCGCTCTCTTCGTCCGTCGTCTTCACCGCCCCCCCCTCTCAATCCTGTCAGACTGCGTCCCGCGGGCCCTGACGGGGTCAGGCTGGGCTTCTGCCCAGGCACTCCTTTTGCCCTCTTCGCCTCCCACTGTAGCCCCTAGGAGGAGAGGGACAAGAAAGGGATTACGGGGCACTTATCTTTTTTCAATCTAAAATGTCTAGGCATTTGCCAATCTTTAATCTAAAATATGTAGTCCTCTACCCATGCTTGTACTCAGTATGATCTGTACTCGTTTATAAACATATTAATGAAAAAGAGAGCTTGCCAGGTACTTTGGTGCACGTGTAGTGCTCATGTTGAGGAATGAATCCTCAATACTTTCAAGTAAACAACGTTCCCCGGCAGCACATCTTAGCTGTTCCTTCCCCTGCTGCTACTACGCCTTCACGCTAGGGTAGGAGTGAGGATAGGAGCAGGCCCCTCGTCTACTCTCCTCAACTGTTACTACAACCAACCTTTGATCGAAGGAACTTCGGACCAAGAAAGATGGGAGCACACAGGAAAGGAGCAACTAGGTTTCCTCATGCTCAAGTTCTTTATACAGAGGTACATGATGGATAGTGGAGTGAACTTAGTTGCGCCTGCCGTTCTTCTTCTTATCCCCGGTAGCAATAGTTTGTCAGGGATCAACGCACTGGCCCGCCCTTTACTTTTCCTTTCGGGAAGTTCGCCCGCGGTGGAAGCTGTGAACCAAAGAAGCACAAGGGAGAAATCGGCAGTATACGATATCTTTGTAAAGGATTAATCAGCTCATGCTAAGCATTGTTATAATCCTAACAAAAATATATGCTCAAACTAGACATGCATGCAAGTTTTTAGGGCGCCAACGCTTTGTTCTATTATCTTTGTACAGGGTATGCGCCTGGCTTTGTACAAAGGGTTACATGCGCATCAGCAAGGCTTTTACAAAAGATGGCTACTGGGGCTGAGCCCGGCAACCGCGCCTTACGGGTAGAACTTGCAAAGATGCTCAATATTCCATGAGTTTTGCACTTTAATGCCATCTTCGGTCTCCAGATGGACTGCGCCAGGTCTGGTGACTCGCACTACCCGTTAAGGGCCTTCCCACTTTGGCGTCAACTTGTTGGAACCCTTGGCGGACTGAACACACCTAAGGACAAGGTCGCCTTCCTCAAGGCTCCGGGTGTGAATCCTGCGGCTATGATAGTGGCACAAGGCTTGCTGGTAGCGTTCAACACGCACAGTGGCCCGGAGACGATCTTCCTCAAGGAGCACGGCATCGTCATGCCGGTGCTGCTCTTGCTCTACTTCATCGTAGGCAAATACTCGAGGTGACCCGTATGTGAGTTTCGTGGGGAGCACTGCTTCTACCCCATAAACTAGGGAGAAGGGAGTCTGTCCGGTGGCTCGATTCGGTGTCGTACGGAGGGACCAAAGAACCACCGACAGCTTGTCGATCCAGCGTCTGCCGCATTTCTTCAACTTATCAAAAGTTCTTGTCTTGAGCCCACGCAACACTTCAGCGTTCATCCTTTCGGCTTGACCATTGCTCCGGGCATGAGCAACAGAAGCAAAAGAGACTTTGCTCTGAAGGTTTTGGACGTGTTGCATGAAGGCGCGGCTCATGAATTGGGTGCCGTTGTCAGTGATCACTCTGGTGGGTACTTTGAAATGGCACACCAATCCTTTCAAGAACTTGATAGCTGATTGCGCGGTCACCTTCCTCACTGGCTCCACTTCCGGCCACTTTGTAAACTTGTTGATTGCAACGTACAAGAATTCAAAGCCCCCGGTAGCACGGGGGAAGGGGCCCAAGATGTCGAGCCCCCAGACCGAAAATGGCCAAGATAAAGGGATCGTCTGGAGAGCTTGAGCTGGCTGATGGATGTTCTTGGAGTGGAACTGGCAGGCTTCACATCTGGTGACTAGCTCAACCGCATCTTGGAGGGCTGTGTGCCAGTAGAAACCTTGTCGTAAAGCTTTTCCATCCAAGGCCCTTGATCCAATATGGGAGCCACACACACCCTTGTCTATCTCTGCTAGCAGTTCCTGCCCCTCTTCCCGGCAAATGCACTTCAATTTCACACCGTTTGGTCTCCTTCTGTACAAAGTGTCATCGATGAACTGGTACATACTGGACCGTCGGGCTACTCTTTCAGCTTCTTCTTGCTCTTCGGGAAGTTTTCATGTTTGAAGGTAGTGGATTATGTGTCGTGACCAAGTTGGAGCTCGAGGCTCGACAACTAGAACCAATGGCACCTCCTCATTCGTGGGAGCGCTTACCTCGACTGCAAGAGCTTGTGGTTCCGCGGAAGAGTGCGGCTCACCAAGCGAAGTGGAGTCGTCCCCAGCAGCCTCTCTACCAGTGGCCTCGGGAGGCCCTTGCTACTTCTTGAGCTTGCGTTGGTTTTTCCCTTGAAGAGGAAAGGGTGATGCAGCACAGTAGAGATAAGTATTTCCCTCAGTTAAGAACCAAGGTGTCAATCCAGTAGGAGAAGAACGCACAAATCACCAACACCTGCACAAACAATCAAACACTTGCACCCAACACGATAAAGGGGTTGTCAATCCCTTCACGGTCACTTGCAAAGGTGAGATCTGATAGATAAAAGATAAAATATTTTTGGGTTTTTTGTATATAGATTTGAAAATAAAAGATTGCAAAATAGTAGATCGGAAAGTAATACGATGGAAAATAGACCCAGGGGCCATAGGTTTCACTAGAGGCTTCTCTCATGAAGGCAAATAATATGGTGGGTGAACAAATTACTGTCGAGCAATTGATAGAAAAGGGCAAAGATATGACGATATCCAAGGCAATGATTATGCATATAGATATCACGTCCGTGTCAAGTAGACCGACTCTTGCCTGCATCTGCTACTATTACTCCACACATCGACCGCTATCCAGCATGCATCTAGAGTATTAAGTTCATAAAGAACGGAGTAACGCCTTAAGTAAGATGACATGATGTAGAGGAATTAACTCAAGCAATATGATGAAAACCCCATCTTTTTATCCTCGATGGCAACAATGCAATACGTGTCTCGCTACCCCTACTTTGTCACTGGGTGAAATCACGTAAGATTGAACCCAAAGCTAAGCACCTCTCCCATTGCAAGAAAAACCAATCTAGTTGGCCAAACCAAACCGATAATTCGAAGAGAAATGCAAAGATATTAAATCATGCATAAAAGAATTCAGAGAAGATTCAAATAATATTCATAGATAAGCTGATCATAAATCCACAATTCATCGGATCTCGACAAACACACCGCAAAATAAGATTACATCGGATAGATCTCCAAGAACATCGAGGAGAACGTTGTATTGAGAATCAAAGAGAGAGAAGAAGCCATCTAGCTACTAGCTATGGACCCGTAGGTCTGAGGTAAACTAATAACGCTTCATCGGAAGGGCAATGGTGTTGATGTAGAAGCCCTCCGTGATCGATTACCCCTCCGGCAGGATGCCGGAAAAGGCCCCAAGATGGGATCTCACGGGAACAGAAGGTTGCGGCGGTGGAAAAGTATTTTCGTGGATGCCTCTGGTGGTTCTGGAATATATGTGAGTTTATTGGAGGCAGACCTAGGTCAGGAGGTCACTGACGGGCCCATAAGGTAGGCCCCCCCCCCCTAGGGCGCGCCCTCCACCCTTGTCGCTGCCTCATGGCTCTTCTGACTTGGACTCCAAGTCCCCTGGGTGCCTTCTGGTCCAAGAAAAATCATCGTGAAGTTTTATTCCGTTTGGACTCCATTTGGTATTCCTTTTCTGCGAGGCTTAAAAACAAGGAAAAAACAGAAACTGGCACTGGGCTCTAGGTTAATAGGTTAGTCCCAAAAATAATATAAAATAGCATATTAATGCATATAAAACATCCAAAACAGACAATATAATAGCATGGAACAATAAAAAATTATAGATACGTTGGAGACATATCAGCCCTGCCGGGAGAAACTTGCCGGAGTCCAACTTCCTCCTTTTTCTAGCCATCATCAATGGAGATACTGAAGGTTGAGTTTGGTGAAGGACAAAAGTCCCTGGTTTCACAGGGAGCTTTTGCGCTGCACACTTTGATAAATAATCAGCAATGCTGTTTTCTGCACGCGGCACGTGCTCTGTTTGCAATCCATCAAAGTGTTCCTCCAACTTTCTCACTTCCTCAAAGTACGCCTCCATCAATGGACTTTGATAATCCTTGTTAACCCGTCTCGCCACAAGCTGCGAATCTCCACGAATGACCAACTTCTTGATTCCCAACTCTACTGCAATTCTGAGCCCGGCAAGGAGCCCCTCATACTCGGCAGTGTTGTTGGTAGCTTTCTCCCGGGTGCATTTGGACCACATATTTGAGGTGCTCTCTAGTGGGCGCAACAAGAAGCACGCCAGCTCCTGCGCCTTGTAACGAGAAGGCACCGTCAAAATACCTGATCCACTCCTGAGGCGCCTCCTTGTCGGGGATAACTGTCTCTAATATCTCTTCCTCTGGAGTGGGCATCCATTCTGCAATGAATTCCGCCATCGCTCTGCTCTCAATGGTTGAGGTACTTTCGTACTTCAGGCCAAAGCTTGACAGCTCTAGTGCCCATTCAACTATACTGCCGGTAGCTTCAGGGTTCCTCAGTATGCGCTGGAGTGGGAAACGAGTGACAACTGTGATCTAGTGGGCTTGGAAGTAGTGACGCAGCTTCCTCGATGCCATGATCAGGCCAAAAATTAGCTTTTGCACTTCAGAGTACCTTGACCTAGCCCCCTGTAGCAGGGAGCTGACAAAGTATACTGGCCGCTGCACTACTTTCTTCTTTGCCGCAACTTCAGAACTAATCTTGCCAGCTTGCTCTTCCCCACCTTGATCTGTGCCCAATCTTGCCGCGACCGGTTCAGTTTCTTTTTCGGTGAGGACCGTAACTGCATGTGGCGCCCCCGGCTCGATCGTACACTAATCATGCACGCAAACGTGTACGATCAAGATCAGGGACTCACGGGAAGATATCACAACACAACTCTAATGCATAAATAAGTCATACAAGCATCATAATACAAGCCAGGGGCCACGAGGGCTCGAATACAAATGCTCGATCATAGACGAGTCAGCGGAAGCAACAATATCTGAGTACAGACATAGGTTAAACAAGGTGCCATAAGATGGCTAGCACAAACAGGGATACAACAGATCGAACAGGCGCAGGGCCTCCTGCCTGGGATCCTCCTAACTACTCCTGGTCGTCGGCGTCCTGGACGTAGTAGTAGGCTCCGTCCTGGTGGTAGTAGTCGTCGAAGGTGGCGTCTGGCTCCTGGGCTCCAACATCTGGTTGCGACAACCAGCAAGAAGGGAAAAGGGGAAAAGGAGGGGGAAAGCAACCGTGAGTACTCATCCAAAGTACTCGCAAGCAAGGATCTATACTACATATGCATGGTATATGTGTAAAGAGGCAATATCGGTGGACTGAACTGCAGAATGCCAGAATAAAAGGGGGGATAGCTAGTCCTGTCGAAGACTACGCTTCTGGCAGCCTCCATCTTGAAGCAATAGAAGAGATTAGTTGGAAGTTAACCAAACAACAACGTAAAGCATAATCCTACCCGTCGATCCTCTCGTCGCCACCATGCGAGAGAGCGACCACCGGGTTATATCTGTCACTTGTAAGGGTGTGTTTTATTAAGTATCCATTTCTAGTTGTCATGAGGTCGGAATACAACTCCGGGTCGTCCTTTTACCGAGGGACACGGCTATTCGAATAGATAAACTTCCCTGCAGGGGTGCACCACATATTCCCCAACACGCTCGATCCCCTTTGGCCGGACACACTTTCCTGGGTCATGCCCGGCCTCGGAAGATCCACACGTCGCAGCCCCACCTAGGCTCAACAGAGAGGTCAGCACGCCGGACTAATCCTAGGCACTCTGGGGTCTGGGCCCATCGCCCAGTGCGCTCCTGCACGTTGCGTACGCAGCCGCGAGCAGACCTAGCAACCCACACGATCACGGCGGTTACGTTAGCGCGGTCCAACACGGCGCGCGCCGCTCAGTCGCTGACGTCAAGAAGGCTTCAGCTGATACCACGACGCCGGGATACCCATAACTACTCCCGCGTAGTTGGTTAGTGCGTATAGGCCAGTGGCCAGACTCAGATCAAATATCCAATCTCGTTAAGCGTGTTATTATGAAGTAAACGCGAACGCCGACCAGGGCCTGGCCCACCTGTCTCCTAGGTGGTCTCAACCTGCCCTGTCGCTCCGCCACAAAGATCCACACAAAGGGCCGTGGGGACAAAGGTCCTTTCAGCCCCCAATCCGTGAATCACTCGCGGGTACTCTTCGAGCCGACCCGACTTTAGTCACCATTTGTATAGTATGTAAATAGGTATAGTATAACCCGTGATCACCTCCCGAGTGATCACGGCCCGATAGTATAGCAAGGCAGACTGACAAGAATGCAGGGCCAATGATGATAAACTAGCATCCTACACTAGGCATTTAGGATTGCAGGTAAGGTATCAACAGATGTAGCAACAGTGACAGGCTATGCAGCAGAATAGGATTAACCGAAAGCAGTAACATGCTACACTACTCTAATGCAAGCAGTATAGAGGAGAATAGGCGATATCTGGTGATCAAGGGGGGGGCTTGCCTGGTTGCTCTGGCAAGTAGGGGTCGTCAACAACGTAGTCGGTCGGGGCACCAGCAGCTGCGTCGGTCTCGTAGTCTACCGAAGAGAAGAGGGGGAAGAAAGAGTAAACACACGGCAATAATGCAACAGGGATGCATGACATGTCTAAGCGCAGGGCCGGGGTGATATACAGCCTAACTAAGCGATTTAGTTAATTTAGGAATTTATTCGGATTTATTTAATTAAAGTTGGACACTATTCATTTATCGGAATCGGTCTAATTGTTCAACGTTCTCATAGCTGCGGGCGTCTGACGGAGATACCGAGGGCGTATCCGGGTTCGTATCGTCGTTCTGAGCAAGTTTCATGTATAAAATATTTTCATCGGAGTTACGGTTTAAAAGATATGATTTTCTAAAGTTTTTATTAATTTCTGGAATTTATTTAATTATTTAAATCAACATTATCCGAAACAGTGCACGCTGACGTCAGCATGACGTCAGCAGTCAACAGAGGCGTTGACTGGTCAACTGACGTGTGGGTCCCGTTTGTCATTGACTGAGATTAACTAAAACAGATTAATTACTTTAATCAGTAATTAGGTTAATCTAATCAGGATTAGTTAAGTTAATTAATTTAGTTAACTAATTAAATAAATAATTAATTAAAATTTTTAAAATTTTCTTTTTATCCTTTTTTTCTTTTTCTTTTTTAAAATGTTCCAGGGGCTAGGCCCCACATGTCATTGGGTCAGGGGGGCCATAGCGGGTTCGGGCGTTGTGGGCGCCCGACCCGGGCGATGACCCGCGGGAGCGGAGGGGCGCCGACGCGGCGCGGGCGCCGGCGCGGCGCGGGCGCCGGGCGCCGGAGATGGCCGCGGTGAGGCCACGGCGAGACTGGCGGCGCGCGCAGCAGGGGGCGACGGGCGCGGTCGAGTGGTGGACCGGAGCGGGGCGAGACCAGCGCGCGGCAGCAGCAGGAGCCGGCCATGGCGGGCGACCCAGGCAGTGGCGGGGGCGCGAGCACAGCCGCGGGACGCGGTGAGTGTGCCAAGGGGGAAGAAGGGAGCGGCCACGCAGCGGGGCAGCGGCGATGCGGCGAGTGCGCACGCGACGAAGGGCACCAGTGGGGAGGGCGAGTGACGGCAGGGCTCGCCGGCAGGGGCACGCGGGGGGGGGCGCGGTGGCGCGGGGCACGCGACGCACGAGGCCACCGCAGGCGGGCGACGCAAGCAGCGGCGCGGGGAGGGAGAGAGGAGGAGAGGGAGGGGCGCGGCTCACGGAGGGCGTAGGGATCGTGGCAGTAGCGCGCGAGGTGGATGACGGGGACGACGGCGGAGAGGAGAAGCAGGCCGGCGGGGGAGCGCTCCGGCGACGGCGTCCAACGGCAATGGCAACGGGGCGGCGTCGGGCGGCAGGGTCGGGGCGTCGCGGCGACCTCCACCTCTCGATCCCGATCCAATCGGGGGAGAGGGGGGGGATATATCGGGAGAGGGGGGAAGTGGGGTGGTGGCTGGTTAGGGTTTCCCCCCCCATGGGGATAAGGCAGGGGATGGGGCTGGGCCGGCCAGTTGGGCCAGGTGGGTCGGCCAGCTGGGCCGCCTGGCCCAGTTGGCCAGGGGGGCCTTTTCTTTTCTTTTGTTTTTCTGTTTCTTTTCCCTTTTCTTTACTGTTAAATGTTTAGGCCCCAAATGGTTTTTGTAAAAAGTGTGACCTATTTCATAAATACCAGTGCATTATTCCTTAACACCTAAAATTAGTTTGGACAAAACATAATTCCATATTTATTTCAGATCTAATAAATGGTTATTATATATTATCTTTATCCACTGTTTGAGGTTGTTCGAGTCACTTATCCAATTCCAATGATGTTGGTTTCAATTTTAGAATAGCCTCTAGAATATTTGTTACTTATCTGACATTTTAGTTTCTATGTTGGACAACCTTTATATCCCACTTTCATTTAAATTTGAATTTGACTTAGGAGTTGAAATGCAATATGATGCTAATGATGATTATGCACTATTAATCATGATGACATGGCCTCATCAAAAGGGTGATCTCTGTAGCTTAATACAGGGGGTGTTACAAATCTCCTCCACTACAAGAAATCTCGTCCCGAGATTTAGGAGGTAGAAAGAAACAAAGCGGGGTATTCATCGCGAAGACGATCCTCGCGTTCCCAAGTGGCTTCATCCTCAGAATGGTTTGACCACTGAACCTTGAGGAACTTGATAACTTTCTGGCGTGTGCGACGCTCGGCTTGATCGAGAATGCGGACCGGATGCTCTTTATAAGAGAGGTCTTGTTGCAGTTCAAGCAATTCGTGATCTACTCCGCGGATAGGGTCTTTGAAGCAGCGGCGGAGTTGTGAGACGTGGAACACATCGTGAACCTGAGAAAGGTTCGGTGGAAGTTCCAACTGATATGCCACTCTACCACGCCTTTCAAGAACAGTGAAAGGACCAATATAGCGAGGAGCTAGCTTGCCCTTGATCCCGAATCGGTGTGTACCTTTCATCGGTGTGACTCGAAGATAAGCCTTTTCGCCAGGTTGATAGACCATATCTTTGTGTTTGCGGTCATACTGACTCTTTTGACGTGACTGAGCAGTCTTCAAATGCTCGCGGACAACGCGAACTTGATCTTCGGCAAGTTGGATAATATCCGGACCGAAGAGTGGACGTTCCCCAGTTTCTGACCAATTTAGAGGGGTTCGGCACTTTCGTCCGTACAATACTTCAAAGGGGGCCATCTTCAGACTGGCTTGATAGCTGTTATTGTAAGAGAATTCGGCATATGGGAGAGATTCTTCCCATTTCCTTCCGAAGGATATGACACAAGCTCGAAGCATGTCTTAGAGAACTTGGTTGACTCGTTCAACTTGTCCTTGAGGCTGAGGGTGAAAAGCGGTGCTGAAGGACAGATGAGTTCCCATAGCTTCTTGGAAACTTGCCCAGAATCTTGAAGTGAATAAGCTGCCACGGTCTGAACTGATAACCAGTGGAATACCGTGAAGTGAAACAATTCTGGACATGTAGAGAGTTGCGAGCTGACTAGCAGTGATCGTCTCTTTGACGGCTAGAAAATGTGCAACTTTGGAAAGTCGGTCAATAACGACAAGAATAGCATCATTACCTTTCTGTGATTTGGGAAACCCAGTGATAAAGTCCATTTCAACATGGTCCCATTTCCATTCAGGAACAGCAATTGGTTGCAGAGTTCCGGCGGGCCTTTGATGTTCTGCTTTGACGCGACGGCAAACATCACATTCAGCAACATAGCGAGCAATGTCTTGCTTCATGTTTGACCACCAGAATCTTTGACGGATGTCTTGGTACATCTTGGTACTGCCGGGATGAATAGACAACGGAGTGTCGTGAGCTTCTTGCATGACCTCCTGAGTCATACCCAGGTTACCTTTAGAGGGGACCACTAGACGACTTTTAAAGAACAATGTGCCAGTATCATCAATAGTGAAGAACGAAGGCCTTCCTTCAGCGAGATAGCGCTTAATCTTGTGGGCTTGAGAGTCATAACCCTGCAGCGTCTTGATGCTGTCCACGAGATCTGGTTTAGCAACCAGGGTATTAAGAGAACCCTGGGAAACAATGTGGAGGTTCATTTTGTAGGAACCTTCAGGAGGGGGAGCGAGTGCTCCAGGAGGAACAATGTGGAGATTCAGCTTTCTGAATTCTTCAATAAGCGAAGGTTGAACTTCGTGAAACTGGAGGTGACTGCAATAAGACTTGCGGCTCAAGGCATCGGCCATTACATTAGCCTTGCCAGGGGTATAAGAAATACCCAAGTTAAAATCCGCTACGGTCTCCATCCATCTCTGTTGACGGAGGTTCAGGTCTGGCTGAGTGAACAGATACTTCAGACTTTGATGATCGGTGTAGATCTCGCAACGATTACCGAGAAGGTAATGTCGCCACTGTTTTAGTGCATGGATGACGGCAGCAAGCTCGAGGTCATGTACTGGGTAATTCTCTTTGTGCGGACGCAATTGACGCGAAGCATAAGCAATTACTCTGCGGTCTTGCATTAGGACACCGCCTAATCCTTGACGGGATGCATCACAATAGATGACAAAATCCTTCTGGGAATCAGGAGGGGCAAGCACTGGGGCAGAAGTCAGCTTGTCTTTGAGCGTCTGGAAACTTTCCTGACACTTTTCCGTCCAATCAAACTTGACGCCTTTATGAAGCAGGTTAGTCAGAGGCTTGGCGATCTTGGAGAAGTTCTCGACAAATCGACGGCAATAGCTGGCGAGTCCGAGAAAACTTCGAACTTGCCTGACGTTCTTTGGAGGAGCCCAATCAAGAATAGCCTGAACTCGCTCGGGGTTGACGGCAATACCATCCTTGGAGATGACATGCCCAAGGTATGTTACTTCGGGAAGCCAGAATTCACACTTGGAAAACTTAGCATATAGTTGATGCTCTCGAAGTTTCTCCAGAACAAGTCGAAGATGTTCAGCATGTTCCTCTTTGTTCTTGGAGTATACTAGGATATCATCCAAGTAAACCACGACGAACTTGTCAAGGTATTCCATGAATATATAATTCATCAGGCGGGAGAATGTGGCGGGAGCATTGGTTAAACCGAATGACATGACAGTGTACTCGTATGAGCCATATCGAGTAACGAAGGCGGTCTTTGGGATATCCTCTTCACGAACACGGATCTGGTGGTAACCCAACCTTAAGTCGAGTTTAGAGAACACTGATGAACCCGCCAGTTGATCATACAGATCGTTTATCCGAGGAAGGGGATATTTGTTCTGGATAGTTGCTTGGTTAATAGGACGGTAATCTTGGACCAATCGGTTTGACCCATCCTTCTTCCTGACAAAGAGAGAAGGTGCTCCCCAAGCGGAGGAACTTGGGTGAATGAAACCCTTACGAAGTGAAGCGTCGATTTCCTCCTTAAGTTCAAGGAGTTCATGCGGCGGCATCTTATAGGGTCGCTTGGCGATAGGAGTGGTGCCTGGTTTCAAGTCGATGACAAATTCGACAGCTCGAGCAGGGGGTATCCCTGGGAGTTCTTCTGGGAAAACACCTTGGAATTCGCGAACAACTGGAATGTTCTCGATGCCTTCAAGTGGTGATGCGTTTAACGCATTCAAGGCATAAAGTCTCGCCTCGGCATTTTGGATGATTTGAGCCTGGTAGCTTATTATTTCATCAGAAGGGTGTAGAAGATGGACGATCTTCGTGGCGCAAACTATAGAAGCAGTATGCGCTTTCAACCAATCCATTCCGAGAATGAGGTCGATACTACAAGACTTTAGTATGAAAGGGGAGGCGTGAAACTCCAGCCCTTCAATTTCAACGGCGACGTCGTTGCTACCCATGGAGGTTTGACATTGACCCGCGGGGGTGTGTATTACTATTGCAGTGTTCATGACCTCACATTTAATGTCGTGTTTGTATGCAAATTCTTCGGACATGAATGAATGCGATGCTCCCGAATCAAATAAAACAGAAGCTGGTACTGAATTAACAAGGAGAGTACCCATCACGGTGGCAGGCTGGTCCTGAGCTTCTTTGAAATCGGTGTGGTTGGCCTGAATACGCCCATAAGTCTTGGCATTGTTGTTGCGAGGCTGATTGTTCCTACGGCCAGTTGCAGGAAGTGCCAGTTGGTTCTGGTTCTGAATGCAGTTCCTGGAAAAATGACCTGGCTGCCCACACTTGTAGCACAGACTATCATTGGGATTAGGAGCAGGAGCTCGGGGTGGTGGAGCTGGAAGTCCTGGCTGCCTAGGTGGTGGAGGCAGGCGTGGTGCAGTATAGGACCGTCTTGGAGCAGGTGCAGCCGGACGGTACACGCTGTTTGGAATCCAGATCCGACGCTTCTGTGCAGGCTGGCTCGAAGATGAACCAGTGTCACGGTTGCGCCTAAGAGATCCCTGGTGTGCCTGCAGACCAGTCTCGACCTGGATAGCCTTGTTCACCAAGATGGAGAAATTATCAAATTCATGCACAAGGAGCGCTAGCTTGATGTCAGCTTGAAGTCCTTCGCGAAACCTTTCCTGACGGCGAGCATCAGTGGGAATGTCTTCTTCAGCATAGCGGGATAATTCCAGAAACTCCCGCTGATAAGCTTCCACTGTCTTGTTGCCCTGGGTGAGGTTGCGGAACTCTTGCTTCTTCCGGTCCATGATTCCCTGGGGAATGAAACGGGCACGGAAGGCAGCTTGGAAATCCGGCCAAGTGATGACTGTGCCAGCTGGTTGAGTGCGCCTGTGGCTGTCCCACCATTGAGCAGCGGGGCCCTTGAGAAAGAAGGAGGCGAAGGTGACATAGTTTGCAGGGGCAACGCCACCAGATTCCAACTCATAGGTGATGTCGCGAAGCCAGTCATCCGCATCCAGGGGCTGAGTTGAGCCGCGGTAGACGGTTGGGTTGAGGCGCATAAAGTCCTGCAGGGTCCCTAGGCCCGGATACTGGTTCATATTGGGACGAGGAAACTGATCCATGATCCCTTGCATGAACTGACGTTGCAGTTCAAATTGCTGCATCATTCCAGCCATATAGTTCGGCGGTGGTGGACCGTTGGCACCACGGCCACGACCACGACCAGCGGGTCTAACCATCCTGCTAATTTACAACAGGGGGTAGTTTAGTAAAAGCAAGCACGAGTGCTTAGCGACAAGCATGATGTAACACGACAATACTCCAAGCAGTGTTATAGATACATAACAGTAGTCGATTAAGACATACAGATCCATACACAACGTCGGGTACAAGCGGACAGCATAACGGCGCAAATCAAAAGCTAGACATACTAGGCGGCGCGCAGGCACGCGGTAAGGAAGTACACAACGAGAGATAGCAAAGGCTACATCAACGTCGGAGAGAACCACTGTATCGGGGTAGCTGCGAGTGCGGACGACGAATGTTCGTCGCGGAAAGATCCTGTGCTCCATGTGCACTCTGATGCAGAACCCGGTCTCGAGCTGTAAGAAGAGGTCCACGTGTCGGTGTGTGACCCCCAACAGTAGGCCAGTCAATACCAGCATACATCTAAGTCCTGCGCGGATAAAGGATGTGCTCCGGATGTATCCCTGCACGAACAGCGGGCAGCAACTGCGTCATAGCATCGTAGAGACGTGCTCGAGTGGCAACCAACTCGACGGCAAGAGCCCGGACAGTGCGATCCAGAGCCTGAGTGCACTGAATCAGAACGCGCGGGTCGTAGCGACGAGGCTCGTACGGGGCACAGATAGCTGTGTAGTATCCAGTAGCATCTCCAGCAGGGGCATACGGAATGTATCGGAACTCGGAGTCATCCAAGATAGCATTGTGCTCCCCTCGTAGACGTGCGACAGCAGAGTAGGCGGCATCATGGACTGCCATCTCAATCGTCACGCCTAATCCGTGAAAAAGGTGTAGCTCGGTGTCTGAGTTGTTCTGCTGATCATAAATCCGAACTTCAGCATAGTACTGTTCCTGGTTGAACTCGCGGTAAACCTCATAAACCAAGTACTCAGGGTACCAACGGTAGCCAAGTCTGGTCATGAGAGCGATCAGGACAGCTGGAAACCCAGGGGTATTACGAGCCCAAGTGCGAAGCACAAGCTGTGTCGTAGGACGCGGTGGAAACAAACGGTCCATCTGAAAATAGAGGAAATTCAGGTTTGTCAAACGACAATAAGAGGTTTAACACAACTCGGAGAGAAAGGTTAAACAAAACAATGGAAAGGAAAATGATTATCAGACTAATCAGATCAACGACAGGGAAATCGCACAGATATCCAGCTCTCCGGGTAGACAGAATTTACGAGATCCTAAGTGTCGGCGTCAGTAAACTTCATTTAACCCGAGTAGAAGAGAGATCAGAGTCCCAGAGTATAGACGAGGAATAAAAGATCCTAATACCACCCAGTTGGCAATGTGGGCCCGTAAGCCACACAACCAAGTTAGTAAAACGGTTTCCTTTGTCTAGACTCAACTTCGGCCAAGGAATTGGAAAGGGGGATTCCTACAGGCAGTCGGCTCTGATACCAACTTGTGGCGCCCCCTGCTCGATCGTACACTAATCATGCACGCAAACGTGTACGATCAAGATCAGGGACTCACGGGAAGATATCACAACACAACTCTAAAACATAAATAAGTCATACAAGCATCATAATACAAGCCAGGGGCCACGAGGGCTCGAATACAAATGCTCGATCATAGACGAGTCAGCGGAAGCAACAATATCTGAGTACAGACATAGGTTAAACAAGGTGCCATAAGATGGCTAGCACAAACAGGGATACAACAGATCGAACAGGCGCAGGGCCTCCTGCCTGGGATCCTCCTAACTACTCCTGGTCGTCGGCGTCCTGGACGTAGTAGTAGGCTCCGCCCTGGTGGTAGTAGTCGTCGTAGGTGGCGTCTGGCTCCTGGGCTCCAACATCTGGTTGCGACAACCAGCAAGAAGGGAAAGGGGGAAAGGAGGGGGAAAGCAACCGTGAGTACTCATCCAAAGTACTCGCAAGCAAGGATCTATACTACATATGCATGGTATATGTGTAAAGAGGCAATATCGGTGGATTGAACTGCAGAATGCCAGAATAAGAGGGGGATAGCTAGTCCTGTCGAAGACTACGCTTCTGGCAGCCTTCATCTTGAAGCAATAGAAGAGATTAGTTGGAAGTTAACCAAACAACAACGTAAAGCATAATCCTACCCGTCGATCCTCTCGTCGCCACCATGCGAGAGAGCGACCACCGGGTTATATCTGTCACTTGTAAGGGTGTGTTTTATTAAGTATCCATTTCTAGTTGTCATGAGGTCGGAATACAACTCCGGGTCGTCCTTTTACCGAGCGACACGGCTATTCGAATAGATAAACTTCCCTGCAGGGGTGCACCACATATTCCCCAACACGCTCGATCCCCTTTGGCCGGACACACTTTCCTGGGTCATGCCCGGCCTCGGAAGATCCACACGTCGCAGCCCCACCTAGGCTCAACAGAGAGGTCAGCACGCCGGACTAATCCTAGGCACTCTGGGGTCTGGGCCCATCGCCCAGTGCGCTCCTGCACGTTGCGTACGCGGCCGCGAGCAGACCTAGCAACCCACACGATCACGGCGGTTACGTTAGCGCGGTCCAACACGGCGCGCGCCGCTCAGTCGCTGACGTCAAGAAGGCTTCAGCTGATACCACGACGCCGGGATACCCATAACTACTCCCGCGTAGTTGGTTAGTGCGTATAGGCCAGTGGCCAGACTCAGATCAAA
Source organism: Thinopyrum elongatum (assembly GCA_011799875.1). Lineage (NCBI taxonomy): Eukaryota > Viridiplantae > Streptophyta > Magnoliopsida > Poales > Poaceae > Thinopyrum > Thinopyrum elongatum. Next base: position 443,273,712 of record CM022299.1, read on the forward strand.
TATCCAATCTCGTTAAGCGTGTTATTATGAAGTAAACGCGAACGCCGACCAGGGCTTGGCCCACCTGTCTCCTAGGTGGTCTCAACCTGCCCTGTCGCTCCGCCACAAAGATCCACTCAAAGGGCCGTTGGGACAAAGGTCCTTTCAGCCCCCAATCCGTGAATCACTCGCGGGTACTCTTCGAGCCGACCCGACTTTAGTCACCATTTGTATAGTATGCATATGTGTATAGTATACACCCGTGATCACCTCCCGAGTGATCACGGCCCGATAGTATAGCAAGGCAGACTGACAAGAATGCAGGGCCAATGATGATAAACTAGCATCCTATACTAAGTATTTAGGATTGCAGGTAAGGTATCAACAACAGTAGCAACAATGACAGGCTATGCAGCAGAATAGGATTAACGGAAAGCAGTAACATGCTACACTACTCTAATGCAAGCAGTATAGAGGAGAATAGGCGATATCTGGTGATCAAGGGGGGGGGCTTGCCTGGTTGCTCTGGCAAGTAGGGGTCGTCAACAACGTAGTCGGTCGGGGCACCAGCAGCTGCGTCGGTCTCGTAGTCTACCGAAGAGAAGAGGGGGAAGAAACAGTAAACACACGGCAATGATGCAACAGGGATGCATGACATGTCTAAATGATATGCCGGGGGTGATATACAGCCTAACTAAACGATTTAGTTAATTTAGGAATTTATTCGGATTTATTTAATTAAAGTTGGACACTATTCATTTATCGAAATCGGTCTAATTGTTCAACGTTCTCATAGCTGCGGGCGTCTGACGGAGATACCGAGGGCGTATCCGGGTTCGTATCGTCGTTCTGAGCAAGTTTCATGTATAAAATATTTTCATCGGAGTTACGGTTTAAAAGATATGATTTTCTAAAGTTTTTATTAATTTCTGAAATTTTAATTAATTATTTAATTCAACATTATCCGAAACAGTGCTGCGATGATGTCAGCATGACATCATGCTGATGTCAGCAGGCGCCCTGACAGGGTGGGTCCCACCTGTCATAGACTGTTAAATTAATTAGGGTTAACTAATTATATTACTGTTTAATTAACACTAATTAGTTAATTAAATTAACCTAATCAGGATTAATTAACTAATTAATTAATTATTTTTATTATTTTTATTTTTATTTCCTTTTTATTAAAACGTTCTGGGGCTGGGCCCCACATGTCAATGGGCCAGGGGGACTTAACGGGCGCTGGGTACGGGTAACGGGCGGGCGAACCCGCTCGAACGGGCACGGGCGATGGGGCGCGCCAGGGCGCCATCGCCGGTCGCGGGAGATGGCCGCGAGGGTGCGCGGCCGGCGGCCACGGCGCGGCTGGAGCCGCGGGGGGGGGAGGACCGGTGGCCGGAGGCGGCGTAGAGGGGCGAGGTGGGACTGGCGGCAGAGGTAGGCGAGGGTGAGGCGCAGGCAGCGCGCGGGGTAGTGAGTAGGGGCCGGCGAGGCAGAGAGGCCTCAGCGGGGCGAGGCGCTGGGCGCGGTGACCGCTGGGCGACGGGCACGGCCGGACGGCGCGGCGCATGGCCAGGGCACGGCCCGACCGCGGTGAGCGCGGGGCCGGAGCGCGCGAGGCGTGGTCACGGCCGGAGCGGAGCAACGGTGGGCGCGGCGGGAGCGCGGCAGGCGAGCGAGAGAGGAGGACCGGGGGCCTCACCGAGGGAGCGTAGGGACGGGGCAGTGGAGCGCGAGGAGGAAGACGGGGACGACGGCGGAGAGGAGAAGCAGGCCGGCGGGGGAGCGCTCCGGCGACGGCGTCCAACGGCAATGGCAACGGGGCGGCGTCGGGCGGCAGGGTCGGGGCGTCGCGGCGACCTCCACCTCTCGATCCCGATCCAATCGGGGGAGAGGGGGGGATATATCGGGAGAGGGGGGAAGTGGGGGGTGGCTGGTTAGGGTTTCCCCCCCCATGGGGATAAGGCAGGGGATGGGGCTGGGCCGGCCAGTTGGGCCAGGTGGGTCGGCCAGCTGGGCCGCCTGGCCCAGTTGGCCAGGGGGGCCTTTTCTTTTCTTTTGTTTTTCTGTTTCTTTTCCCTTTTCTTTATTCTCTTTTCTCTACTGTTAAATGTTTAGGCCCCAAATGGTTTTTGTAAAAAGTGTGACCTATTTCATAAATACCAGTGCATTATTCCTTAACACCTAAAATTAGTTTGGACAAAACATAATTCCATATTTATTTCAGATTTAATAAATGGTTATTAAATATTATCTTTATCCACTGTTTGAGGTTGTTCGAGTCACTTATCCAATTCCAATGATGTTGGTTTCAATTTTAGAATAGCCTCTGGAATATTTGTTATTTATCTGACATTTTAGTTTCTATGTTGGACAACTTTTATACTCCACTTTCATTTAAATTTGAATTTGACTTAGGAGTTGAAATGCAATATGATGCTAACGATGATTATGCACTATTAATCATGATGACATGGCCTCATCAAAAGGGTGATCTCTGTAGCTTAATACAGGGGGTGTTACACTGCAGCTGCTCCTTCGTATACTTCCCGATGCGCCACCAGTGCTGCACTAACCACTTGATTAGTTGCCGCTAAGTATAGTAGCAACGGCTCTTGTGGTTTAGGAGCGACCAGGGTGGGGGCAGAGGAAATATAGGCTTTCAAGTCCCGCAGCGCTGCTTCTGCCTCCGGGGTCCACTTCATTGGTCCTGCCTTCTTCAAGACCTTGAAGAACGGCAGGGCATGCTCGGCAGACTTGGAAATGAACCTACTCAGCGCGGCAACACATCCAGTTAAATGCCTCACATCCTTGACTGTCTTGGGCGCTTGTATCTGCTCGATTTCTCTGATCTTGTCGGGGTTGGCCTCTATCCCTCGGTGAGACACAAAGAAGCCAAGTAGCTTGCCGGAGGGAACGACGAACACGCATTTCTCGGGGTTTAACTTCAGGTTGATCTTGCGCAGGTTTGCAAAGGTCTCTTCCAAATCTCGAATGAGCGTTGATCTGTCCTTGGTCTTGACCACTATATCATCCATGTAAGTTTCTACATTCTTGTGTAGCTGAGGCTCAAACCCAATTTGTACTGCCCTTGCAAAAGTGGATCAAGCGCTCTTTAACCCGAAGGGCATTCGTACAAAGCAGTACGTGCCACATGGGGTTATGAACACGGTCTTCTTCTCGTCTTCCTTGGACATGAATATCTGATGGTATCCGGAGTATGCATCCAAAAAGGAAAGCAAATCACACCCGAAAGTGGAATCCACAATCTGATCGATGCGCGGCAAGGGTCCTTTGGGCATGCCTTGTTCAGATATGTGAAGTCTATGCAAAGTCTCCATTTCCCATTCGCCTTGCGCACCATCACTGGGTTTGCTAACCATGTTGGTGTTTCGAAAACAAAATACATGACAAACACGGAAATAAATTATGGGATCTCTGTACTTTATTCATCATCGTACATATTACAAGTACATGGATGTTACATGCTCCCATAGGAGTTTGCCTATTTTGCCTTCTGCAACTATGCTTAAGGAGTGTATCTGACTTGGAGAGATTGCGTGTAGTCCGCTGATTCCCGGTACTTTTGCAAACTGTCCGGTTAATTACATCTGTAGGTCAAGCCAACAGAAAACCTCCGATTAAGCTGCGCACGGTCGTCGTCGTGAAATTTGCTCATCCATGAAGCATGTGTGATGTTTGGAGAAAAGATATAGATGGTGGTGATACGTAGGTGCGGGTGGCTTTGTTTTGCTTGAACCCAGTCACGATACACCATCGCCATGTCGGTGTTTAGAACGGAATTTGTTGATGAAGATGGTGACTTTTGCCTTGTGGGTGCCCAGTCATATACCCATGAATTCATCGAACATAGACATATGTGTGTTGCTTTTGCCTCGCCGGTGACCAGCAACGAAGTGTCCGATCCCGTTTAGGATTGTGACATGTTAATGGAATATAGTGAACCGACCTTGTCGGGACTTGGCCATGATTTCGTCTAGCCTCGTCGGCACTAGACATGAGATGGGTACGATAGATTTGACCATAATCTCATAGAGATTAGGCCATAGATTTGAGATAGACCATTCATAGAGCATGTCTTTTCTCCTTTATTTTAGGAATCAAACTCTCTGTGGTGAAAGGGTTGCACATGCCTATATAGATGAAGCAATCGACGATGTATTCTTTGTGAGGATTTTCATCTACTCCGCATGGGCGACGTTGATGAGGCGGTCGTGCCATGGGTGTAAATTAGCACATGGGCAACGTTGATGAGGCGGTCGTGCCATGGTTGTAAATTTCTACATGGGCGATGTTGATAAGGCGGTCGTGCCATGTTTGTAAAGATTCGTGCATAGTTCCTCATGGGCGATGTTGATGAGGTAGTCATGCCATGGTTGCAAAGATTCACATGGCGACGTCGACGAGGCGGTCGTGCCATGATTGTAAATTAGCACATGGGCGACGTTGATGAGTCAGTCGTGCCATGGTAGAGATTTGCCGAGCGGCCAAGTTAAGACTGTTTCTTTTCCATCACACAAAGATCAATGAGGCGATCAGATCTTATAACTTACCATCGAGGCCGACGGTTGGTGCGAAGATCAACATGTTGACGAAGCTCCGGCGTGCTCCGGCGATAGACGAAATTTATGTGGAGATTGAGGGGAAGGGTGGTGTGTGCGTGGAGTTGGTGCTGAGAACCTCGGCGTGGGAGACGAGGGCCTCGGAAGACTTGCGGTGGCGTGCGCTCGTTTCGTTGTACGTGCGTCAAGGATGCATAGTTGACCTTGCCCTAGGTTCTGACCGCGTGCATGGGTATTTCTGGCGTAGGTTTATATATATAGAGGAGGAGAGTTTTGGCCGGGCATTGTGCGCGTGCGTGCGGCGTCTGCCTTGTGGTGTGCGTGCCTCCCTCTGAACGAGGGCTGGCCATGCTTTATATAGACGCTGGCCGTGGCTTCGATCACGTTGGTTTGTTGAAGCCGTATGAGTTTAAACTGGCAGGATTTTATCTCCAGCAGACTTGGCGTCTACGCGAACCAACCTGTGGTTGGATGGTTAGAGTGACTGTGGTATCCCCAGCCCACCACGGTTCAAGTCCTGGTGCTTGCATTTATTTTTGGATTTATTTCAGAATTTCCGGCGATGCGCATTCAGTGGGAGGAGACGTTCCCGTCGACGGCGAGGTGCTTATGGTGACTTCGTAAATTTCAAGATGATATGCCGGCTCAGTCTTTCGGAGGTGCTCATACGGATAGGGTGTGCGTGTGTGCATTCATAGGGGTGAGTGTATGCGTGTGTATATGAGCGCTCGCGTCTGTACTGTGTTAAAAAAAACGACTTAGCGTCTACGTACATGATTTGCTCATGCAAAATCGTATCTCAACGGATTACTGCTGCTCCCAAGTAAATCACCGCCACCGTCGCAATATGGGTCTTGTCTGTCACGTGTTTAGGCAACTGGCCAAAGGTACTAATTAATTTTTAATTAACGCCGATAGTTGGAGACTGCACGAGGCCATATAACGTGCACTCGTGATTACAAATCTGGCTAGCTTTGTACATTCATCTTCAGCCTCTTTTGATGATTATTTTTCTAAGAATAAGATGTCAAATTTGCAATATATTTGCACCATTGTACTCAGCACGACGAACTCTACGAGAAGAGTATAACATCGGATATTTTCTTTTCTTTTGAATTTTTAACGGTGCGTGGGACCCACACATCATATATAGCACTTTGTTAAATAAAACTTATATTTTCTTGCATATATCTCATATTTATTTGGACGCCGGTCCACTGCGGCTCACACAAATAAATTGATCTTATTGTGTACAAAAATCCGTCAAACAAATGCCCCCCGCCGAGTGTAGTTCATGGGCGAAGCAGCAGAGACTATGGTCGGCGAAATAACTCATGGACCATCAAATGATTTTGATGTAACTTTTTTTTGAGGGATCCAAACTTGAGCCATGTAAGCGCCAAAAGCTAGCAATGAAATCCTTGAACCAGTAAGCTAGGTTTCGACCAGGGAGACGTACATGCACTAATGAACCAGACCGAAGTGCACCTGGACAGGGAAACATATATGTGTAGGAAACAATCAGGCCTAGGATGGACAGGACACGGAGTCTCTTGTACGACCTGGCTCTTATATAACGGAGCACGTAGTCCGCTCACAAGCCTTATTATTTTCCCAGTCGCCAAACAACGATCGTTCCTCAGGATAAACCTTGCCATTTAATCTCCGGCAAAAGCTGCTTCAACGCATCGAGTTTGGCTCATAAGGGCGAGCGCATTGTTCGTGCGATACAGGTGTCAGATCAAAGAGTCCAAGAACTCCGGATATGAGTTCCTGTTGAAGTACTGGTTTGGCAGGGAAGACTGGTGTTGTATGAAGCATCTCGCACGACAAACCAATACCCATAGAGAGCAGACCACAGGCGAAGCAAAAACCTGCAGCAAAAACTCTCAACACAAGGGTTCTGCGAATGCCGATCAGGGCCGGCGCGTCGTCTTCAAGGATGCATGTCTGGCATTGGCAGCATGTCTATCATTCAGTAGAAATGTACGCATAAGAAGCATGTCTATCATTCAGTATGGATGCTCACTTTTTGTACATAGATCAGAGAGCATACCATTGGTCTGTGTTAAGAAGTGTGGCGAAAACTCACGCCACAGCTTTAGGAAGTATCAGCGAGATGCTAGGATATTCTTGATAAATAATGCCAAATAAGTTATAGCATGATCACCATTATTATTCAGATAGGGAATATTTTGTTTACTCCATTGTGACCATGTTGGTGCCAGCCAATGGATAATGGATAAAAAAAAGTCCATTGCGACCAAACATGTGTTGGTGTCCGCCAATGGATATCGGGATTCTACTGCGACCAAATTTATGTTGGTGCCGGCCAGTAACTACCTTGATACACTTGATCCCCAGCCTCAAATTGAAATGATGAAATTTATCAAGTCTGGTGCGACCGTTAGACAGCTACGGTGCCAGCCACCGACTTTAAAGGGTGATTGCCTTTGAAATTGCCACTGGCTTAATTTTTTATCAAGCGTGATGCGATCGAGAACTACACAATGCCAACCATCAGACTTGAAGGGTTTCACAGATCAACACTAGTCGCACTGCCGTGCTTCAACAATACTGAGTTGGAATATCATCGACGACGTGAATGGACTAGGAGGTGATAGTGCCCCCAGAGCCGTTGCAACGGGAAGGGAGGTGATGCCTCCAGTGGTGCCGCACATGCTGGTGTAGAACTTGAGGCGTCGGAATGTCATCGACAATTTAGTTATTTTCGTGTAAGAAAATATTGTCTCCATGAGGGGGAGCTCGAGGAGCAAGAGAGCAGACAATAGGGCTATTTGTTCGGTGCCAGAACAATAAGGGCTCAGATCGCAGAATTGTAGTTAGAGCTTCAAGAAATAGAGGACAGCTCACATGAGGGGATGCTAAAGGGTCTGACAACCCACTTCTTGTCTAGCCATAGAGGGAGTGTCAATAAGGTGACAATTTTCAAGAGCGCGCTGGAAACCTACATTTCCAAGGACCATGACAGAACACGCAGCTTGACAAAATTGTTGAGGACTTTGAGACAGACGAGCTGGGCTTTTCAAAACATATATACTCTTTACATGACTTTGTCATAGCGTGCGCTTCGGAGGAAGATTACTGGTTCTAGGCACACCTTGTTAATGCCTCAAGATTATCATTTCTTAGCTCGAAACGCCTTATAGAATTGTCTTCTATTTTTTGTTTGCACACTTCATAGGAAAAAGAAAGTGTACTTCGAATTATGCCATGAACTGAGAGTCTGAGATTTTCTTCGTCAGTATCCAATCGTTATCCACCGTTTTGTGCGAGCTGAATTGCTCGAGCGCTTTTTTTTCTAACATTTCTTTTTCTGCTGGACACACGCATCATCCACGGTCCGCTCATAGCTGCTGCCTTATGCATGGTAGTCCTCTGTATGTGGAGGATTCATTTATGTATTTCTTATAAGGGGAATTAAGGAGTATAGATAGGGAATCAAGGAACAACCATGCAAAGGCTGGGCGTTCCTTGCTCGAAGTATAATGGCACCCAGATGGTAAAAATTAAACTGGTTCTTATAGATTGTGGGTAGAGTCGGATAGAAGACAAATCCACAGCTATGGAAGACATGTACCATTTTCAAGAGAAATCAAGACTTGTATGTGGCTTTGACAGATAAATTCAATGTTTGTTCTACAACCTTCATCGCCATAGGGAGTAAACATTGAATCTCAATGTGCAATTCACCCAGGGAAATTTTGAGTGTTTGATTGAATTCTGTAACGAGAAGAACTGCTAATGGGAAATACACAAACAACAGTGACAGTGGACCAACAAGGGAACTCACCCTGCACTGCAGGGTCTGTGTCGGCAAGAACGCGGCGGTGACTACCGCCCCCGACGGGCAGCACACCTCCTCCAGCTCTCTCGCTCTCCTGCATCTGTCGGTGAGCTGCACATCTCATCTCGCCCGAGCAGACGTTACAACCAAGGGCGCTCGGATCTGGCTCACAAAGCTGGCTGTGGAGGCATCCTGGATAAAGGATGGAGAGGATACTAGACAGAGTCGGGGAATGACGAGGAGGGCCGACCAGAGCTAGAGCTTGACGGCGGCGGAGGTGTGGATTGGAGCGGCGTGAGGACTGGGAGAGAGCTGCCTTGATTAGGAACATATTTTTTTAAGAGAGAAGTGGATGGGGAATTGCTTCACCCCGACCCAGACTCTTAATTTATCTTGCCCCATTTGTATTATCATGTAAAAACTGATGTGCACATATGCACTGAACATGTACACGTACTTTTCATGCACTGAACATGTACACGTACTTTTCATCAGGCTCAAGTTAAGAACTATACTGGATACAATGCCCTTCGCATGTTGGCCGCATGTTGGCCGAGCTAATAGCTGGGTTAAAGACCAGCTCATGTGTATATGGATTAGCTCAATTCTTGGTGAAGGTACATGCTATATTGTTTAATAAGCATCCATGGCATTCTTGAGAATGAACATAATTACACTAGAATATGGTGAATATCCATACCATATGCTAACGAAAATAGATTGACTTTTTTTGTTCCCACTGCGACCAAATGCAAAGATGGTGCCAGCCAGCGGTTAATGCCTCTAATTTGCCAGGAAATTGAAACTGGCGTAGAATTTTTTATCAAGTGCGATGCGACCGCAATACTGTCCGGTCAATACTGTCCAGTGCCAGCCATCAAACTTGGAGGGTTTCACAGATCGGCGCTGGCCGCACTGGCGCGCTTCACTGCTCCCATACAATATGAAGTGTCTATCACTTCAATTATAGTGAAAATTGTGCCGGAATATCGTCGACACTATGAAGGGACCAGGGGGTGGCGTTGCCCTAGTGTCATTTGTTGTGATCATCGGGCAGTGACGCCACCAATGATGATGCATAGGTTGGTATAGAATTTAGCTAAGCATCAGAATGTTATCGATACTATGATGGAACTAGGGTATGATATTGCCCCCGGTGTCATTTGTTGTGATCGTCAGGGCTATGCCACCAGTGACGATGTATAGGGTGATGTAGAACTTCGGAATGTTGTCAATAGTATGATAAAACCAGGGGATGGTATTGCCCCCGGTGTCATTTGTTGTGATCGTTAGGGCGATGCCACCAGTGATGATGTATTGGTTGATTTAGAACTTTAGGCGTCGGAATGTACTCGACGATGCTCCTCCAAGGGATAAATTCGCCCCCTTGCGGAAGTGTTTGGTGACAAATGTGATTATCAAGTCCACCAAAGTTGTATTATGTAGCGTATCTCCACGCCACAAACAAAAATTAAATATTGCTACTAATATCATGCCACATTGAGGAAGTTCATTGGAAAGTGATTTATATGTGTAGCGAATGTTCATGCCACATGTTGAATTGAATATGTTCGACCGAAAGCTCATGGTACAAACACAAGATGTTAATATTAGTGGTAGTCTCTGCCACATAGGAAAATTTGATGGTCGGCAGAAGTCGTGCCATATAGAAATTTTCATGCCAAAAAGGGGGTCAGGCATAATACGAGACAATACGGGGTTTATGTAGTCATAATCGTGTATATGAACACAAGCATAGCATCTAGAGTAAATATTTCAGCTAGCAACTTGCCCCCGGTCGCAAGCAGGACTAGAGCTGAGTTGTCACAAATCAACCATTGACTACACAGATGGCCTTACATGCCGCTCATTGCGCATCGCCAACCTTGAGCTCTCATGTATTTGAACATCGAGTAAAAATAGTAGTGAAATATTTCACCCTTCATTCATTTTATAGACCTGAATGTTTGCCTGTGAAATTTCCAACATGATTGATATGCCTAGCGGTTTTGGTGCAACACATGCATAGTGAAACACCAAACACACCAAGAATATGGGAGAGGTTTAGGTAAATTTGTAAGAAGACTCAACCACCTAAAGGAATGAATGATCATGATGATCCATACTTCATAGATTCATTTTGTTAATTTTGTGCGTGTATAAGACACCACGCTTTCTCGGGGCTCTTTGAAAGCCATGTTGACTTCTTGGAGTCGTCTCTTTGGTTAGAGCTTCCCATTGGCATTGCACCTCCTGTCCCAAGGGACTTAGGATAAGGCTGTTTGATATGGTATTTTGTGGGACTAAAGGCTATTGGAAATGTGCCATTACTTTTGCTGAGGGGTGGTGAGTAGCTACCATCCGCCTTCTTTCAAGTAGGTAGACTATTGCTTGATTGGGCTTCTCAATTGATGTTGCTTCTTTGAACTTTTACGTGGCCATCTCCTCTTTAATTTGGAGAATTGCTTTATGACCATGACTTTGTCTCCTCTTGTGAGGACCATTTGATCTTGTTTGCTTTTCATGAGATTTCCTCTTTGGCGGATTTCTTGAACTTTTTGGTAGGACCTTCTTCCATGTGTGCTTGGAAACCCATTTTTTAGAACTTGGATGATAGCCAGCCACCTTTGTGAAAACTAGAACCCTCGCAGGCATTTTATATAGGCCCTTGTTTATGCCTCACCGGGGTGGCAAGAAGCTACACACTGAAACAACTTCTGTTGTGACAGGTAGCCCTCTCTGCTCTTGTGCCTATAATTTACCCTGGCTAAGCAAGTGAAGATGCAACACCAATGGTAGACTTTTCACCTCGGATAGACCGGGTTAGTCCTCCACAACTTTGATTTGCCGCCACTTAACATGGGTCTTTATTGTGATGTGTGTTGGTTGTTTGTAAGCAAGACCAGCCACGACCATTCATTGACGATAGATGGCGAGTCTCTTGGCAGTTAAAGGTTACCACCATTTTTATACTTTGAGTAAAGAAGCCTCTTCTTTGCGAAGCTTTATGGTTCACAAATTTAGACCAAGAAGTATTTCGAGGCAATAAATCATGTCTTTACAACACTTTTTTTTAGATAGAGTAACCCAAAATTGTTGGCTTGGAATTCTTCTCATACGACCCGCTCGTGTAGCAAGCTAGTCATGATGTATTTGTGATGTCAAAGCCTCTCAAAAGCAAATGGGCTTAGCAAAATGGGAATTGTTCAACTCAGCTCCATCATGGAATGATTTTCTTTTCAGAAGCATCGCCTAGTGTATTGTGACCTAGGCGAGAAAATGATGAATGCCCTTGAAGATATGGGCGTGAGAGATTTCTTGCTTCATAATTTGTAACTCACATCTTATTTTTCTCAACACGGATCATGGAAATACTTTTGAGAGAAAGGCTTGGACTTTGGGTACTAGAGTTGCTCACATACTTCATCTTCACGGCCAGTATATGGAGTATGGAGAAAGACATGCATTTCATGGTGTAATTTTTTGTTTTGACAACCACCGTGCAGTGTGAAGCATTTTTAGCAAGTAGCAAATAATTCATACATACTCGTGGAGCAGCTGACGGAAAGCTTGCCCCCTGTTTCACGCATGGTGGAGCAGCAGATGGAAAGCTTGCTCCCTGTTTCATCCATGATAATTATTGAATGTGCAAAGAACACTAAAATATCATAGCTCATGTACAAGTTTGCTACAATCAGCTCCAACGTAGGCTTGGCTTTTATCGGAGTACACATACATGCATATATATTACTCCTTTTCTCATGTAGAAGTACTACTAATCTGTAAAAGCGTAACATGAATTCTGTTTCCAGGCAAGATCTCCCATACGATGATCACATGGAGGAGTATACCCAGGATGGAAGGTGAGCTCCATCCGGACAGTTTCTTTTTAGCATGAGTACATGGAAAATACTATGGACGAATACATTTTTCGAGCCTCCCAGTCAATACGCTGAATTTACTTTTAGTCGGTCCTCAAGCCAGCTTGGATTTGAAGGAGGAGAATGCACAAGGCATGCTCCTTGCGTATTTTTTTTAATGAGAAGATTGAGCACCGGAGGTACATGATGCACATATCTCCCACTATATCTACTTCTGAACATGCGCCGGCTATTTTAACCAAGCATCAACGTCCAGTGGAAGTTTTTTTTTTAAGAAACATCATCTTGTGCACTTCTTTGGAGAAAAAATAGAGCACCACCTGAGGCATAGGTGTACGACCAAGAAGACTTCTTTTTTCATCAACACCAGCCAATATTTTTATCATGCTTTGCTCAAATTTCTTTCCTGGATCAAGGTCTCTTATGTGATGTTTCAAACGATCGGAGGAAAGAGAACTTTATCGTGGAATGTCATATGTATGAAGATAAAAAAAGATGGAAATTTTGCGCCATGCAATTTCTTGTGAGCACAGGCGGAGCATCGGAAGGAATATGTGTGGCTCATGTGCATGGAGCGTTGCCAGGAGTACTTGCATGGCACATGTACGTGCCTGGGCATGTACTTGAATTTACTAGCACTTGAGGTGATGATTATTTGGATAGAGGAAGAAGAACTGAAGGTGAGCGACATGCATTTTTTTTTCTGAGCATATGGAGTATCGAGAGGGATAAGTGCATGACACATGTAAAGAACGTGGCATCCGCCACTTATCAGGAGTTGGACATCTGGGTATGCAAAGAACTTTGAGAACCATAGTAAGGAAAGGAAGGTGGTGTGACGTGCATGCACTCTCTCTTTTCAGTAGACACACGCAGCAAGAGAAAGATACGTTGCATGGCTATACTTACAAGGCCTATGCACTTCCTTTTTTTCAAGGGTCGCTTTGCAGTTGCAGCAGACCCATCCCGTAGTACTCTAGGACTTCCCTTACTGTTTCTAGTTTCATCAAATAGAACTTGTAGCAGATCCCTCACATGATTTTTTTTTTAACCAGAATAATCATGTGACGTATGTATTTGACCAAATTTTTGGTTCAAGTCACACTAGTAGAAAACAGGGCTTTCGTCACAGCCGGATCGGAGCATTAGTCCCAGTTGCATTATGAACCGGGACTAATGTGAGCATTAGTCCCGGTTCGAGCGGCTAGGGCGCTGGGCAGGCATTAGTCCCGGTTTAAATGGGACCTTTAGTCCCGGTTTGAGCCACGAACCGGGACTAAAGCCTTTAGTCCCGGTTCGTGGCTCCAACCGGGACTAAAGGTGCTTTAGTCCCGGTTAGTGGCTCCAACCGGGACTAAAGGTACTAAAGGTGCTTTAGTCCCGCTTAGTGGCTCCAACCGGGACTAAAGGTCAGGACTAAAGGTGACCTTTAGTCCCGGTTGGAGCCACGAACCGGGACTAAAGGGGTTTTGAAATTTGTTTTTTGTTTTTCCATTTGTTGTTTGTGTTTAGTTTCTGTTTTAAATTGCTTATATCTTTTAGGATATTTGATGTTTTTGAGTGATTCTTTTTGCATTAGATTCAAAATTTTGTCTAGTTTCTATTTGTGCCATTAGTTTTCAAATTTGAATGATTTAAATATGAATTTGTTCAAATTTACTTCAAACACTAGATTGTGAATAATTTGAGTTTAAAAATAGTTTTTAATTTAATTCTTTTTGCTTCTAGTCACATGTTAGATTGTTGTCACAGTAAGATTTATTTAGTTATTTTTAGAATAATTTATATTACGATTTTAATTAAAACAGTACTGTTTTGCTTATATAGTTGTCTTAGTCCTTTAATTGTTGTTTTCAATTATTTTTAGTTAGTTCTTTATGTAGATTTTAACATGTTGTAGTATGCTTCTGTTAGACAACAGTAAATAAATTTTTATAATTAATTAATATTAATATTGCTAAAGTTTTGTATTAATAGTTGTTTAGCCTTTAATAATAGTTGATAGAATTAGTTTTGCTATATTAAAAGTAATTTTTTTTGCCACTTTAATAGAACATGACTCTGGCTTGGTTAACCTTATCTGTGACTCTGGCTGGGACGATGCTAGCAGATGTAGTCGACGGTAGGATTGGATGGACACCATCCCGGACTAAAGAGGTTCAAACTCTACCCCCCGTGTATCGCCATTTCAGTTTTGTAAAAAACAAAAGAAAATGATAAAAACTTCAAAAATTAAAATCCTTCGAGATGTAGTTATGTTACTACATCTACTAGTTAGGAAAATTAAAAAACTTAAATTTGGATATGTTTTGCAAAAAAGTGTTATGAAAAAGTAAAACGGCCATATCTTTTGCATACGATGTCGAAAAAAACGCATAATATATCAAAAAAATCAGCACGAAAATCCGCATCCGATTTCGACGCCGAAGGCGGTTTTGCAAATTTTAGAATCCTCAAATTCTTAAAGGAAAAAAAGTTATGCTCAAATTTCAGTTTTTTTGAATTTTAGTTAAATCTGGTCAAACTGTGGTCAAACTATGGTCAAACTACTTATTCAAGAAATATTAGTGTTACTAAATAGTTATTTTAGTTTTTTTTGAATTTTGGTCAAACTGTGGTCAAACTATGGTCAAACTACTTATTCAAGAAATATTAGTGTTACTAAAAAATTATTATTTTTTAGAATAATAGTTTCAAACTCAAACGGTGCTTAATGCTCAAGTTCAACTCCTAAGGGTTAATAGGATTGACAGCTTAGTATTGTCCTTGGAAACTAGGGGGAATAGAACTTGAAAGTTAAGCGTGCTCAGGCTGGAGTAGTGAGAGGATGGGTGACCGGCCGGGAAGTTAGACGATTTGGAATGAGTGCTGATTAGAGATTAAATTCTGAAGCAGTAAGGAGGGAGGGGTGATTAGAGACTAAATTGTCAAATAATTCAAAGATTTGAAAATAAAAAAAATTCAAAAAAATTCCTTTAGTCCCGATTGGTGTTACCAACCGGGACTAAATGCTCCACCTTTAGTTCCTGTTGGTAACACCAACCGGGACTAAAGGTCCTCTAGCCCCGCTCCAGCCGGCGGTCACGTGGAGCCCCTTTAGTCCCGGTTCGTAAGCGAACCGGGACTAAAGGTTAGAGGCTTTAGTCCCGACCCTTTTGTCCCGGTTCCAGAACCGGGACTAAAGGCCCTCTGGAACCGGGACAAAAGCCCTGTTTTCTACTAGTGTCAGTAGAAGTGAGCAGTAGAAACTTGGACGACGATTGAGGCGCAGCGAAGATGGGAGGAGAATCAGGTCCCACCGGGCGTGCCATTTTGTTTCGAAAACAAAATACATGACAAACGCGAAAATAAATTATGGGAACTCTGTATTTTATTCATCATCGTACATATTACAAGTACATGGATGCTACATGCTCCCATAGGAGTATGCCTATTTTGCCTTCTGCGACTATGCTTAAGGAGTGTATCTGACTTGGAGAGATTGCGTGTAGTCCGCTGATTCCCGGCGATTTTGCAAAGTGTCCGGTTAATTACATTTGTAGGTCAAGCCAACAGAAAACCTCCGATTAAGCTGTGCGCGGTCATCATCGTGAAATTTGCTCATCCATGAAGCATGTGTGATGTTTGGAGAAAAGATATAGATGGTGGTGATACGTAGGTGCGGGTGGCTTTGTTTTGCTTGAACCCAGTCACGATACACCATCGCCATGTCGGTGTTTAGAACGGAATTTGTTGATGAAGATGGTGACTTTTGCCTTGTCGGTGCCCAGTCATATACCCATGAATTCATCGAACATAGACATATGTGTGTTGCTTTTGCCTCGTCGGTGCCCAGCAACAAAGTGTCCGATCCTGTTTAGGATTGTGACATGTTAATGGAATATAGTAACCCGGCCTTGTCGGGACTTCATGATTTCGTCTAGCCTCGTCGGCGCTAGACATAAGATGGATACGATAGATTTGACCATAATCTCATAGAGATTAGGCCATAGATTTGAGATAGACCATTCATAGAGCATGTCTTTTCTCCTTTATTTTAGGAATCAAACTCTCTGTGGTGAAAGGGTTGCACACGCCGATATAGATGAAGCAATCGACGATGTATTCTTTGTGAGGATTTTCATCTACTCCGCATGGGCGACGTTGATGAGGCGGTTATGCCATGGGTGTAAATTAGCACATGGGCAACGTTGATGAGGCGGTCGTGTCATGGTTGTAAATTTCTACATGGGCGACGTTGATAAGGCGGTCGTGCCATGGTTGTAAAGATTCGTGCATAGTTCCTCATGGGCGACGTTGATGAGGCGGTCGTGCCATGGTTGCAAAGATTCACATGGACGACGTTGATGAGGCGGTCGTGCCATAATTGTAAATTAACACATGGGCGACGTTGATGAGTCAGTCGTGCCATGGTAGAGATTTGCCGAGCGGGCCAAGTTGAGACTGTTTCTTTTCCATCACACAAAGATCAATGAGGCGATCAGATCTTATAACTTACCATCGAGGCCGACGGTTGGTGCGAAGATCAACATGTTGACGAAGCTCCGGCGTGCTCCGGCGATCGACGAAATTGATGTGGAGATTGAGGGGAAGGGTGGTGTGTGTGCGGAGTTGGTGCTGAGAACCACGGCGTGGGAGACGAGGGCCTCGGTAGACTTGAGGCGGCGTGCGCTCGTTCCGTCGTACGTGCGTCAAGGATGCATGGTTGACCTTGCCCTAGGTTCTGACCGCGTGCATGGGTATTTCTGGCGTAGGTTTATATATATAGAGGAGGAGAGTTTTGGCCGGGCATTGTGCGTGTGCGTGCGGCGTCTGCCTTGTGGTGTGCGTGCCTCCTTCTGAACGAGGGCTGGCCATGCTTTATATAGATGCTGGCCGTGGCTTCGATCAGGTTGGTTAGTTGAAGCCGTATGAGTTTAAACTGGCAGGATTTTATCTCCAGCAGACTTGGCGTCTACGTACATGATTTGCTCATGCAAAATCGTATCTAAACGGATTACTGCTGCTCCCAAGTAAATCACCGGCAACGTTGCAATATGGGTCTTGTCTGTCACGTGTTTAGGCAACCGGCCAAAGGTACTAATTAATTTTTAATTAACGCCGATAGTTGGAGACTGCACGAGGCCATATAACGTGCACTCGTGATTGCAAATCTGGCTAGCTTTGTACATTCATCTTCAGCCTCTTTTGATGATTATTTTTCTAAGAATAAGATGTCAAATTTGCAATATATTTGCACCATTGTACTCAGCATGATGAACTCTACGAGAAGAGTATAACATCGGATATTTTCTTTTCTTTTGAATTTTTAGCGGTGCATGGGACCCACACATCATATATAGCACTTTGTTAAATAAAACTTATATTTTCTCGCATATATCTCATATTTATTTGGATGCCGGTCCACCGCGGCTCACACAAATAAATTGATCTTATTGTGTATAAAATTCCGTCAAACAGTTGGATGCAAAACTTCCCTGATCAAACCAGCTGCTTCAAGTTTCTTGATCTCTTCGGCAATAAACTGTTGCCGCTCCAAAGCTTTCTTTCGGACCTTCTACTTGACGGGCCGAGCACGAGGGCAGACAACAAGGTGGTGCTCGATTACCTCCCTGAAAACGCCGGGGATGTCAGATGGTTGCCAAGCAAACACATCGACATTCGCCCGCAGAAAGGCAACGAGCGCGCTTTCCTATTTGTCATTAAGGGTGGCGTTGATGGTGAACGTACCGTCAGCGCCATCCTGCCTTTGCCGGGACTTTCTTCACACCAGGTGAAGCGATCTTGGGCCTCTTACTAGTGGAACTCTCCGGCAGGTCATCAACAGGTGTAGCACACTCCGGAGAGGCGTGCTTCCCGGATTCCTCGTCGGCGTCTCTGCTAGCCTTCTTTCCTTTCTTTGTTTCCTTGGCGGGAGCTGCAGCTTCTGCGGCCTCAGCAGCTACCGCGTCTCGGTACATTTTATCCACGCATATGATTGCATCTTTCTTGTCTGATGGGATAGAAATGACACCCATCGGCCCTGGCATCTTCAAGGTATTGTAAGCATAGTGGGATGCTGCCATGAACTTTGCCAAAGCTGGGCGGCCAAGGATCCCATTGTAAGGCAGAGGAAGATCGACAACATCAAACACAACTTTCTCAGTCCTCTAATTCAGTTCTCCGCCAAACGTCACCGGTAGTGTAATCTTCCCCTTAGGACGACTCCTGCCGGGGTGGATTCCTTGGAACGTGCCAGTGACCTTGAGTTCTTCATCTGATATTTGTAACTTGCTGACTACCTTGGGAGAGATTAGATTCAGCCCAGCCCCGCTGTCAACTAACATCTTTGTGACTTTGAGGTTGCGGATTGTTGGTGAGACCAACAACGGCAAACACCCTACCGTAGAAGTACGGTTGGGGTGATCCTCTTCATCAAAGATGATAGACGTGCGGGACCATTTGAGCGGCTTTTGGGAATCCGCAGCTGGCTCCACGGCATTGACCTCTCGCGCCCACTGCTTGAGTTGGCGATGAGAGGAGTGCAAGGATGCACCTCCGTCAATGCACAGGGCTTCAGTTGCTTTTTGGAATTCTTGCTCACTGGTTTCTTCTCCATCTCCTTCATCACTCTCATCATCACCTTCCTTCTTCTCGCGGCCTCTGGCAGGTTTCCTTTTTTGCTGAGGGGTCTTGCCGCGGCGGCCTCCTCTGCCGCCACGGCCGTTCCCGCCAGCACCTTCTTGGTCTCTCTCTTTGTCATGCTTTTCATACTCCGCCTTCTGCCTCTTAACAAGCTGCTCAACTTGATGGCATTCTTGGACATCATGACCTTTAGTGCGGTGGATTTTGTAGTACGGCCCATAGGACTTCCCAGCTCTCTCTCCTGCCGCAGCCTCCCGGCAATCAGCGCACGCAGCAACTTCCTTGCCGGGGGCTTCGGTTTTGGCCTTCTTGCCGGTGCCGAGATTGCCAGAACCCTCAACGGCCAATACTGACTTCTCCTTGCGTTTCTTGTTGCGCCTCCGACCCTTCTTCTTCGGGCCAGCGGCCTCGTCATCGTCGTCCGAATCAACCTCTGCTCCTTCCTTCTCTCCAGGAAGTTGCCTTCCTTCTTCAGCCCGAGCACATTTATCTGCCAAGGTGTACAACTCATTGACGGTCTTGGGCAGTCGGACGTTCATCTTAGAACGTATCCTTCTATTGCGCATGTTCGAATGGAACGCGATAATCACAGCTGCCGGGTGTATCTCTGGAATGTTGCGGTGCACTCGACTGAATCTCTGCATATACTTTTGCAAGCTTTCTCCCTCCTTCTGCGGAAGAACTTGCAGGTCACTGGGGCGTCCTGGCTCTTGATGGCCGCCTGTAAAGGCGCCAACAAACTCATTGCACAGGTCAGCCCATGATGAGATGGAGTTCTCCGGCAGGTGCATCAGTCACGACCTCACATTTGACTTGAGCGCCAAAGGGAAGTAGTTGGAAAACACTTTCTCATCCCTGCCCCCGGCAGCTTGAACGGCAATCGTGTAGATGCTCAAGAACTCTGCCAGGTTCAGCTTTCCATCATATTTTTCTGGCAATTCTGGCTTGAAAACGCGGACAGATGGCCAAGGGACTTGCCGCAGCTCGCGAGTGAAGGCAGGACATCTGACCTCGAAAGGTAAGTACCCACCCTCACTGGGCACGGGTTCGTCGACGTTTGGGTCATTGCGTCTGTCAGATTGACGGCGGGTTTCCCGGCGCCGCTCTATAGTGAGACGCGCATCTTCCCTCCGCCGATCTTCTAGGACCTGCCGCTGATCGCGATGGGCTCATGGATCGGACGAGCCCATCGAAGCTTCGTCGGGCTCATGGTCGCATTGCTCTTGTTGTTGCCTCTGGGTTTGCTGTCACGGAGGGGACTGCACCGTTAGTGCGCCCCCCTCAACGCGGCCAGCAACTCAGGCTATTGCCGTCGCCTACGGGCGCTGCGATGGCTCCACCCGCCGTGACCCTCCAGCTTCACCAAAGCCGATCAAGCTCTGGATGGTGGCCCTCCACTCATCCATCTGATCAACTGCCGGTGGAAATCTTAGTAGGAGTTGGGCCCATGCTATGGCTTCCGTAGCTATGCTTGGCATAGCTGACGAGGCAGATCGCGATGTTGCTCGACTCCTGGTAGTACCAGCAGGGGCATCGCCGTGATCACGCCGTCGCGGACCGGTCGCCAAGGTAGTCTGATGATGAGTGGGTTGCGCTTGAGGATCGGTGACCCCGTTCGGTGCTTCAGCTTGCTCGCCTTGTTCTGGGCGAGGTGTGTGTCTAGTGGCCGTGCCCGTAACAGGCACGGACAGAGGGTCATGACTCGCACCAGAGCGGGCATCGTCGCCGCGGCTGTGTCCGCTGGTGCGGCGGGGTGGTGGAGACTGAACGCCCCCTCCATCCACAGCTTGCGGGTCATGCCCGTCTAGATTTTGTTGATGTTGTCCTCCCCCGGCGCCTCCCGCTCCAGCTTCATCCACGAGGGACACAACGACAGCGCCTCATGTGGTACCCTCCTCACCCAACGCCGCCGCAGCGCCAGCGGCATCCGCGGCCGCTTGAGAGGGGGCCTTCGAAGTGGAAGGGTGCGCAGTTGCGCCAGACTTCTTCTTAGGGGCCATGCGCGAGGATGATGATGATGATCGACGATGGAGTTCGATGCGTTGTTCACAACTTCGGGTTCGCACAAGCGATCGCCCCTACCTGGCGCGCCAAAGATGTCGTGGGGATCACGATCACCTATGGGGCCATGAGCCCCTCTGTGGTTCAGCAAGGGGGAGATCACATTGCACAAAGAGCAGAAGCCATAGAACAACAAGATGGTGGTGACAGTGGTGGTTTTTACCCATGTTCGGGCCACTGGGTAGCGTAAAACCCTACTCCTGCTTTGGTGGAGTGAGTGGAAGAACACAACGAGCAAGCAGCACTCAAGCCTGCCAAGGGTGCCTCGGGGAGATCAGCTACGCGCGTACAAGTGTACGAGGGTCCAAATCCTTTGTTAGGTCGCCTTAGACCTCCTTTTATAGTTTAAGGGGTAACCACAATGGCAAAACAGTCTTTATCTACTGATTAGATAGCCAGCAGTGCTATCATACCTAACTCTGGCAGTTAGGACAAAGTGCATTAAATGCACTGCTAGGTGTCATGATGAGGGCGAAGCCCGGCAGGCCTGCCGAGCCGCTTAATCATCTCTTGCTTATCATCTTGACACGCCTCTGGATGGGTGTCACTTGGATAAATCTTGTCTTCCAACGGGTTGCCACATGCTTAGCAGAGGCCACTTAATCACTTGGGGGCTCGACACCACACTGATAAGTGACTTGCATCGCTGTGCGGTGGAGCGGTGGTGTCTTGGCGGGGATCCTGCCTCTGGCGGACCCGGCAGGCTTGCCGGGGAAGTCTTGGACTTGTCCTTGGGGCGGCTTCGACCCGGCCAGGCTCTCCTGCCCGGCAAGGGAGGCTTTCCCAAGGTGATATTCTTCTGTCGTATTTATTCTTGGTCTTCTTGATCCGCCCTTTGATCTCACTAAGAGCTGCTTCTCTGGCTTGGCCTTGGTTTGGGTGTTGATGTTGAACAAACGATGCTAGTGTGCCTGTGTGTAAGTCCGGGCAACAAGTGTAAATGTTTGTTGCACCGACAGAACACGGTGGGGTTATGTATGACACGTAAGTAGGTGTTTAGGATCACTTCTTGATCTTATTAATTTGCGATGGATTATGCGTAGTTTATTCTTGTTATTCTTTTACTCGTAAGTTATCCACATACAAATGCTTAGTGCTTTCTGCAACCTCACCACTTAACCATTCCATACCCATTAAGCTTGCTAGTCTTTATACCCATGGTAATGCGATTGCTGAGTCCTCGTGGCTCACATATTACTACAACAACAGGTGCAGGTACAGGTAAAGCGGTGCTTTGATGTGAGAGCGATGCATGTTTCATTTTGGAGTTCTTCTTCTTCTTCCTCTCTCTTGATCATAGGATAGGTTCCGGGTCAGGAGTCTGGGATTAGCGGGGTGGATGTCATTCTTCTTTTTCATTTGATTTCATCCGTAGTCGGATCCTGCTCTTCTGTATGATGATTGCTAAGTATTGATGTATTCATGTTGTAGCTTGTGACGAGTGTAAGCCTTTATCTGGTATTCTTATCTATTTAGTACATGGTATGTCGTAAGGATATCCACCTTGTGAAGTGATAACCCACAAGTATAGGGGATCAATTGTAGCCTTTCTCGATAAGTAAGAGTGTTGAACGCAATGAGGAGCTAAAGGTAGAATTTATATTCCCTCAAGTTCTATCGACCACCGATACAACTCTATGCGCACTTAATGTTTGCTTTACCTAGAACAAGTATGAAACTAGAAGTACTTTGTAGGTGTAAAGGGATAGGTTTGCAAGATAATAAAGAACACGTAAATAAAAGATAGGGGCTGTTTAGATAAAGAAACAATTAAGTTAGTTTTAGTAGAGAGCTTTTTGTCACAAGAAAGTTATTTGTCCCTAGGCAATCGATAACTAGACCGGTAATCATTATTGCAATTTTATATGAGGAAGAGGCATAAGCTAACATACTTTCTCTACATGGATCATATGCACTTATGATTGGAACTCTAGCAAGCATCCGCAACTACTAAAGATCATTAAGGTAAAATCCAACCATAGCATTAAAGTATCAAGTCCTCTTTACTCCCATACGCAAATAACCTACTTACTCGGGTATGTGCTTCTGTCACTCACGCCACCCACCATAAGCGAACCATGAACATATTGCAAACCCTACAGCGGGGATCGCTCATGCTTGCACGACACAGAGAGCACCATAGGACATCACCAATAATAAAACATACAACTCAAACCAATCATGATCATCAATCAACCCATAGGACAAAACAGATCTACTCAAACATGATAGGATAGCCATACATCATTGGGAAATAATATATAGCGTTGAGCACCATGTTTAAGTAGAGATTACAGCAGGGAGAAGAGGTGTTACACCGCTGCATAGAGGGGGAGAGAGTTGGTGATGACGGCGGTGAAGTTGTTGGTGTAGATCGCCGTCACGATGATGGCCCCGACGGCATTCCGGCGCCACCGGGAGAGAGAGGGAGAGAGCCCCCCTCCTTCTTCTTACTTGACCTCCCCACTAGATGGGAGGATGGTTTCCCCTCTGGTCCTTGGCCTCCATGGTGGCGGAGGGGCGGGAGCCCCTCCGAGATTGGATCTCTCTCTCTGTTTCCTTCTATTTCCGCGTTCCTGTTTTCTAGCCTTTCACCGTTTCTTAAATTCCCGGAGATCCGTAACTCCGATTGAGCTGAAATTTTAAAAAGATTTTTATACGGATATTATCTTTCTTGCAGCGAAAGAAGGGCACCAACCACCTTTCGGGGTGGCCACAAGCCTACCAGGCGCGCCCTGGGTTGGGGGCGTGCCCCTAGGGCTTGTGGGCCCCTCGGGCATCGTCTCGCGTTTATTCTTTTTCCCAAAAATCACAAATATTCCAAAATAAATCTTCATAAATTTTTATCGCGTTTGGACTTCGTTTGGTATGGATATTCTGCGAAACAAAAAACATGCAACAAACAGGAACTGGCAGTAGGCACTAGATCAATATGTTAGTCCCAAAAAATAATATAAAAATTTGCCAAAATTATATGAAAGTTGTAGAATATTGGCATGAGACAATCAAAAATTATAGATACGATGGAGACGTATCAGCATCCCCAAGCTTAATTCCTGCTCGTCCTCGAGTAGGTAAATGATAAAAAAGATAATTTTTGATGTGGAATGCTACCTAGCATAATCTTGATCATATAATCTAATCATGGCATGAATATTAAGACACGAGTGATTCAAAGTAATAGTTTATAATTTGACATAAAGACAATAATACTTCAAGCATACTAAGAAAGCAATCATGTCTTCTCAAAATACCATAGCTAAAAGAAAGTTATCCCTACAAAATCATATAGTCTGGCTATGCTCCATATTCATCACACAAAGTATTTCATCATGCACAACCCCGATGACAAGCCAAGCAATTGTTTCATACTTTTAATGTTCTCAAGCCTTTTCAACTTTCACGCAATACATGAGCGCGAGCCATGGATATAGCACTATAGGTGGAATAGAATATGGTGGTTGTGAGGAGAAGACAAAAAGGGAGAAAGTCTCACATCAACTAGGCAAATTAATGGGCTATGGAGATGCCCATCAATCAATATCGATGCAAGTGAGTAGGGATGGCCATGCACCAGATGCACTAGAGCTATAAGTGTATGAAAGCTCAAAAGAAAACTAAGTGGGTGTGCATCCAACTTGCTTGCTCACGAAGACCTAGGGCAATTTGAGGAATCCCATCATTGGAATATACAAGCCAAGTTCTATAATGAAAAATTCCCACTAGTATATGAAAGTGACAACATAGGAGACTCTCTATATGAAAAACATGGTGCTACTTTGAATCACAAGTGTGGAAAAGGATAGTAGCATTGCCCCTTCTCTCTTTTTCTCTCATTTTTTTTTTGGGCTCTTTGGCCTTTTTTTTATTTTGGGCTCTTTGGCCTCTTTTTATTTTATTTTTAAGTCCGGAGTCTCATCCCAACTTGTGAGGGAATCATAATCTCCATCATCCTTTCCTCACTGGGGAAATGCTCTAATAATGATGATCATCACACTTTTATTTACTTACAACTCGATACTAGAACACATATATGACTCTATATGAATTCCTCCGGCGGTGTACCGGGATGTTCAATGATCTAGCGTAACAAGGATATCAAAAAACAGACAAGCCATGAGAATATCATGCTAGCTATCTTACGATCATGCAAAGCAATATGACAATGAACGCTCAAGTCATGTATATGATGATGGAAGTTGCATGGCAATATATCTCGGAATGGCTATGTAAATGCCATAATAGGTAGGTATGGTGGCTATTTTGAGGAAGGCATATGGTGGGTTTAATGCACTGACGAAAGTTCCGCGGTACTAGAGAGGCTAGCAAAGGTGGAAGGGTGAGAGTGCGTATAATCCATGGACTCAACATTAGTCATAAAGAACTCACATACTTATTGCAAAAGTTTATTAGCCATCGAAGCAAAGTACTAATACACATGCTCCTACGGGGATAGATTGGTAGGAAAATACCATCGCTCATCCCCGACCGCCACTCGTAAGGAAGACAATCAAAAAATAAATCATGCTCCGACTTCATGACATAACAATTCACCATACGTGCATGCTTCGGGAATCACAAACCTTAACACAAGTATTTCTACCAATCCACAATTACTCACTAGCATGACTCTAATATCACCATCTTTATATCGCAAAACTATTGCAAGGAATCAAACATATCATATTCAGTGATCTGCAAGTTTTTATGTAGGATTTTATGACTAACCATGTGAATGACCAATTCCTGTCAACTCTCTAAATAGATATAAGTGAAGCATGAGAGTTTAATTATTTCTACAAAAGATATGCCCACGCTCTAACAAATATAAGTGAAGCTAAAGAGAATGCTACAAATGGCGGTTTTCTATGCATAGAGAAACAGGCAATCCAAACTTCAAATGATATAAGTGAAGCACATGAAGCATTCTATGAAGCCATACTCAAAAGATATAGGTGAAGTGCATGAAGCATTCTATAAATCAACCAAGGACTATATCATACCAGCATGGTGCATAAAAGAAAAAGGAAAAATAAACACAAGAGACGCTCCAAGAATTTGCGCATATCATGTGACGAATAAAAATATAGCTCCAAGTAAAATTACCGATGGTTGTTAGAAGAAAGAGGGGATGCCTTCTGGGGCATCCCCAAGCTTAGTTTCTTGGGAGTCCTTGAATATTACCTTGGGGTGCCTCGGGCATCCCCAAGCTTAGGCTCTTGCCACTCCTTATTCCTTCATCCATCGTGATCTCACCCAAAACTTGAAAACTTCAATAACACAAAACTTAACAAAAACCCTTGTGAGATCCGTTAGTATAATAAAGCAAATCACTATTTAAGTACTGTTGCAAACTCATTCATATTTTATTTTTGCATTATATCTACTGTACTCTAACTTCACCATGGCTCATATCACCGATACAATCCATAGATTCATAAAAACACGCAAAACAATGCATCAAAAAACAGAATCTGTCAAAAACAGTACAGTCTGTGGTAATCTGAACATTAACCATAATTATGTAACTCCTAAAATTCTGAAAAATTAGGAAAAAATAAAAAATTTGCATATCAGTACTGTGTAAAATTTTCAGAAACTTTTGACGTCCCAGTAAAAAATGTAAATTCACGCACTACAGCCAAGGTTTCTGTTTTTGCACTGCACAATCTAATCATCCTAAAGGCAAATCTTGGTACATTGTTTTTATAATACAATGGATTTTTACAAGGGGATAATTATTTTTGTTGAAAATTTTCTGTAATTCAAGGTTTGCAAAGTTTCCATGGGCACGAACAAAGTTCAAGGAGCTCCCCCACTTAAACGGTGCTCATCTTTCTTACTTTCACTTTTCTTTTTGAAAAGTTTTAGGTTCCCCTCTATATTTTTTTTGTTTTAAAGCTTTTTAAAAGCACACAACAGAATAAATGACTCTCTAAAACTTCCGGGTTGTCTCCCTGGCAGCGCTTTCTTTAAATCCATTAAGCTAGGCATATAGTGCTCAAGTAATGGATCCACCCGGATCCCAAGGTATATCAAAGCCAATTTTAATTAACAATGATTTGTAATTTAGTAGTGAGCACAAAGTAACATATATCACATAATAACAAAGTCTAACTCACTTCCTATGCATCGGCATGTCATAAAATAACAATTCATGCACATCAAGTAAAGGCCAATGCATAGTATAAACAGTTTCTTGCAATTTTATCATATTGGAAACATAGAGAGGTGGAGATGTAGTTCCTCTCTCATAATAATTGCAAGTAGGAGCAGCAAGCACATGCATATTATATCTATCAAAATCATCATGTGTAGTAGTAAAACACAACCCATCAATATAATCCTTAATA
The DNA here is from genome assembly GCA_011799875.1 of Thinopyrum elongatum. Classification (NCBI taxonomy): domain Eukaryota; kingdom Viridiplantae; phylum Streptophyta; class Magnoliopsida; order Poales; family Poaceae; genus Thinopyrum; species Thinopyrum elongatum. The sequence continues at coordinate 443,301,001 of CM022299.1, forward strand.
AGAGCAAACTTCTCCGATATAGTGTACTTGGGAGAGTTCAAAAAGATAATAGGACTATCATGTGTGTGTGCAATAGCAACAATTTCATTCTTAACATAAGGAACTATAGCAAGTTCATCTCCATAAGCATAATTCATATTGGCATCTTGGGCACAAGCATAGAAAGCATCAAGTTCATCAAAAAGGGATATTTCAAACGAATCCAAGGGATCATAGCAATCATCATAGCATTCATCCTTCGATAAGCAAGAAGGGAAATTAAACAATGTACGAGTTGAAGAGTTACTCTCATTAGAAGGTGGACACGGGTAGCTAATCCGCTCTTCCTCCTTTTGTTCTTCACTCTCCTCGTCGTCATTTTCATCTAATGAGCTCACAGTTTCAGCAATTTCTTCTTCCATAGATTCCTGCAAAAAATTAGTCTCTTCTTGGATAGCGGAGACTTTCTCAATAAACTCATTAATATCGGCACTATATACATAATTCTCATAGCAATATTTAAGTATAGCAAAGTTTTCAAGTCTATAAACATCATCATCAAGAGTGTCGGTGCAACAAACCCTGGGTCTGTTGCCCAGATCGTGCACAGGCCTAAAAGAGCAAGGTTGCAACATCCAAAGCAATATCAAGTTGAAGAGGTAGCTCTTTGAGAAATCAAAGGGCAGATCAAGAAGACCAAGACAAGCTAAATGAGCAAGACACCACTAAGGGAGAGCCTCCCTTGCCGGGTAGGTGAGCCTGGCAAGGACGAGGTGGCCCCGAAGGCAAGCCTCAAGACCGTCCCGGCAGGCCTGTCGGGCACGACGAAGGCAAACTACCCCGCCAAGTCTCCACCGCTCCACCTTGCAGCGACGCAAGTCATCGATTGGTGCGGTGTCGAGCCCCCAAGTGGTTAAGTGGCTGTTATTTGGCACGTGGCAGCCACTTCCTATGGCAATCACCTGCAAATGACACCTGTCCATAGACGTGTCAAGCAGATAGATGAAAAGGTGGCCGAACAACCCGGCAAGGCTTGTCGGGCATGCCATGATGTGACACTAAGCGGCGCATTTAATGCGCTCTGCTCTGTCTACAGAGTTAGGTATGATAGCACTGTTCGCTATATAATCAGTACGCAATGACTGATTTTCCACTGTGGTGACCCCTTGATCTATAAAAGGAGGGCCATGGGAACCATAGAAAGGATTCGGACCCCTGTACTTTCGTACGCGCGTAGCTATTCTCGTCCCAAGGCAACCCTGCCGGGCTAGAGCGCTGCGTTTCCACCACAATCCACCATCAATCCACCAAAGTAGGATTAGGTTTTTACGCCTCGCGGCGGCTCGAACCTGGGTAAAACTGCCCGTGTGATCTCTGACGTGCTGTGCTATGTTCTCCGCTCTTTGTGCAATGTGCTCATCCCCCCTGCCGAACCACAAGGGGCTGATGGCCCCATAGGTGCCTGTGGTTTCCCACGACATCTTTGGCGCACCAGGTAGGGGGGAAGCGCTTGCGCGAACCCGAGAAGCGTACGCAGCGCGTCATCATCTTCATCATCTTCTTCATCGACGGCTCCATCGTCCATGGCGCCCAAGAAGAAACCTGTCGGTGTACTAGAATAGGGGTACCCTAGTACCCCGTACTTGTGCACGGGCAGTAGTAGCATCCCGCGGCCAGGCTTGCGGGAGGACGGCCAGAGAGAAGCTCAAGATTATTAAGCCATTCAAGGACAAAGTATACAAAGCAAGAGTTAAGGCCCCGGCAAGAAGAGCTTGCCGGGAGGGACAGCTGAGGCCCAGCCTGGGCATTGCTGAAGCAGAGTACTTGCCGCGGCAAGGTACTTGCCCCGGCAAGTCATTGGCTGCGGCAAGGTATTGGCTGCGGCAAGATAGCGGCTGCGGCAAGGTACTTGCCCCGGCAAGTTACCTTGCACGGCAAACTATGGGTTGCGCCAAGTTGTCAGGTGCGGCAAGGTCTTGCCGCGGCAAGCGTTACTGTACCACTGTGCTACTGTGCTGCTCCGGTGCCTCTGCCAGCGTGGCGCTCTGGGTCCTTCCAAGCGTGCGTGGCAGGGCACTGTGTAGACGGCGGTGCACTGTAGATAGCGGTGCAGCAGCAGGTGGGATAGGCTTTTCCCACGTCCACGACGTCCGGGTACATGTATCTGGACAGCAAAGGCATGGGCATTTAATGCCCTTGTCCCCTGCCGTCAGTGGTAGGTAGGACATGTCATCCTGGTAATAGTGGCCTTACTGTAGCAACTTTTCACCTCTACCTTTACTGTTTGCCACCTGTTGGAGACCCCCTTGTGCGTATAAAAGGAGGCCCATAGGCAACGTGAAAGAGGAGGAATGGGGGAAAAGGGAGAACCCCAGTATTGTACGCAGCTACTCGGTACTGTAGCGCTCCTGGAGCTAGAACAATCATACAGATAATAAATCAAAAAGCAGGAGTAGGGTTTTACGCATCCGTGCGGCCCGAACCTGGGTAAATCTCTCTCGTGCACTGTCGTGTTCTTCGCTAGATTTGCTCTTCGTGCGACCGTCTCTCCCTGCCGAACGTAAAGGGGTCCTTCCCTGGGTCCCATTGGTGATCGCGGATTCGTCCCCGACAAAACCCGGTGCTGCAGCCCATCGAAGGCCCCGTCCCATGTGGACCCCGACGCCGTGGGGGCTATGGGGACGCACGGAGACATGGACGCTGCGGGGGACGTGGTCGGCGCAGGCGGCGTCGTCACCACCTCCCCTGCGGCCGAAACGAGGGCAGAAGGCACCGGAGAAGGACAGCACCAACAGCATCCCAGCGGCCACGCTTCATGAGGTACGGATGGTGAAATCATTCCGTCTGCGCCTCTCCGCTCGGCCGAAGGGCACAGCCGCAGTGGTGGCACTCGCTCTGGGGCGAATCGCAACACTCCGGCCGCTCCCACTGCGGGCGCAGCCGTAGGGCATGCGCCACCCCCAGAACGGGCTGACCCGGTCGATGCGCCAAACGGAGCCGCTAGCCCTCAAGCGCCTCCACCTCGTCACCACGCCACCCTAGCGACGGGCTCACAAAGACGAGGCACAGCGCGACTACTTCCGGCACCATAAGGAGTCAGGCGACGCTACGATCTACGTCGTCACCCATGCCAAGCACCGCTTCGAAGGCCATGGCGCGGGCCCAGCTGGTGTTGAGATTTCCGCCGGCAGCCAATCAGATGGATGAGTGGAGAGCCACCATTCAAAGCCTGATTGGTTTTGCCGAGGTGGGAGGATCACAGCGAGCTGGCCCGCCATGGCCTCCCTAGGCGACGACAACGGCCCGCGCTGCTGGCCATACCGAAGGGGCCACCCCCACGGTGCAATCCCCTCCGCGGCAGCTTGCGCATGGGCCACAGCCGAGGCCACGCGTTCAAGAACCCGATGATGTCTCGATGGCTTCGTCTGACCCTCGAGCGCGTCAAGACCAACGGCGAGTCCTAGAGGACGGGTAAAGGGAAGGCGCGCGCGTCATCATCGAACGACGTCGCGACACCCACCGCCAGTCCGATAGGCACGATGGCCCTGACGTCGACGAGCCCACTCTCGGTGAAGGTGGGTACCTACCTTTCGAGGTTGGGTGCCCCGCTTTCACTCGTGAGTTGCGACAAGTCCGTTGGCCATCTACCTGCACGTTCAAGCCAGAAATACCAGAGAAGTATGACGGAAAACTAAACCCGGCAGAGTTCTTGAGCATCTACACCATTGCTCTTCAAGCTGCCGGGGGAAGAGACGAGAAGGTGTTCGCCAACTACTTCCCTTTGGCACTCAAGCCAAATGTGAGGTCCTGGCTAATGCACCTGTTAGAGAACTCCATTTCGACCTGGGCTGACCTGTGCCATGAGTTTGTTGGCGCCTTCACGGGCGGCCATCAAGAACCAGGGCGGCCCAGCGACTTGCAGCTCCTCCCGCAGAAGGAAGGAGAGACCCTGTGGAAGTACATGCAAAGGTTCAGCCGAGTGCACAGGAACATTCTAGCCATCCACCTGGCAGCTGTGATAGCTGCGTTCCAGTCCAACATGCGCAATCATCGGATACATTCCAAGATGAACGTTCGGCTGCCCAAGACTGTGAAGGAGCTTTACACTCTAGTGGATAAGTGTGCTCGGATGGAGGAGGGGAGGTGGCTCCCCGGTGAAGAGGATGGCGTCGACATCGACTCAGAGGATGACGACGAGGCCACCAGTCAGAAGAAGAAGAACAAGAAGCACAGCAAAAGACGCAAGGATAAGGCAGTGATGACTGTAGAGGGATCGGGCGCACCTAGTACCAGCAAGAAGGCCAAGACCGAAGTTCCCAGCAAGGAGGTTGTCGCGTGCATTGATTGCCGGGAGGCTGCGGCTGCCGAGATGGCTGGGAAAGGTGATGGTCCGTACTGCAAGATCCATCGGACCAAGGGCCACGATCTCCAGGAGTGTCATCAGGTCGAGCAACTCATCAAGAAGCAGAGGGCTGAGTAAGAGAAGCGTGACAAGGAGAAAGGTCAAGATGGCGCTGGCGGGAAGGGCCGAGGCGGTGGAGTAGGCCGCCCCGGCAAGGCACCTCAGAATCAAGGGAAACCCGCCAGAGGCCGTAAGAAGGAGGATTGCAATGATGAGAGTGACGAAGGAGATGAAGAGGAAACCAGCGAGCAGGGGTTCCAGAAAGCTACTGACGCCCTGTGCATTGACGGAGGTGCATCTCTACACTCCCCTCACCGCCAACTTAAATAGTGGGCGCGTGAAGTCAATGCCGTGGAGCCAGCGGCAGATTCTCGGAAGCCGCTCAAGTGGTCCCGCACGCCCATTATCTTTGATGAAGAGGATCACCCTGACCACACCACTGCGGTAGGGTGCTTGCTGTTGTTGGTCTCACCAACAATCCACAACCTCAAGGTCACAAAGATGTTGGTTGACGGCGGGGCCGGCTTGAATTTGATTTCTCCAAAGGTCATCAGCAAACTTCAGATTGCAGAGGAAGAGCTCAAGGTTACCGGCACGTTCCAAGGAGTCAACACCGGCAGGAGTCATCCTAAGGGGAAGATCACGCTGCCGGTGATGTTCGGGGGGGGGGGGGCTGAGAAGATTGTTTTTGATGTGGTTGACCTCCGCCTGCCTTACAATGGAATCCTTGGTCGCCCAGCCTTGGCCAAATTCATGGTGGCATCCCACTATGCCTACAACACCTTGAAGATGCCAGGGCCGATAGGCGTCATTTCCATTCCGTCAAATAAGAAGGATGCAATCATTTGTGTGGACAAGATGTACCGGGAAGCAGTCGCGGTAGAGGCCGCGGAAGCCGGTGTTCCCGCCAGCGAAAACAAGAAGAAGAAGAGAGATAGCAAGGATGCCTGCAAGGAATCCGGGAAACGTGCCTCTTTGGAGTACGTTGCGCCCATTGATGACTTGCAGGAGAGCTCCAATAGCAAGAGATCCAAGGCTGCTGCACCTGCTGCAAAAAAGGTCCCGGCAGGGCTGGCTGGCGCTGATGGTACCTTCACTATCAGTGCCACCCTCGATGACAAATAGGAAAGCGCGCTTGTGGCCTTCCTGCGGGCGAATATCGATGTGTTTTCTTGGCAACCGTCTGATATCCCCGGTGTTCCCAGGGAGGTAATTGAGTACCACCTTGCTGTCTGCCCACATGCCCGACCCGTCAAGCAGAAGGTCTGGAAGCAAGCTTTGGAGTGGCAGCAGTTCATTGCCGAGGAGATCAAGAAACTTGAGGCAGCTGGTCTGGTCAGAGGAGTACTACATCCAACATGGTTAGCAAATCCTGTGGTGGTGCGCAAGGCTAATGGAAAATGGAGGCTTTGCATAGATTTTACGGATCTGAACAAAGCATGCCCGAAGGACCCGTTTCCCTTGCCGCGCATCGACAAGATTGTGGATTCCACCTCCGGGTGTGACTTGCTCTCTTTTCTGGATGCATACTCTGGATACCACCAGATCTTCATGTCCAAGGAAGACGAGGAGAAGACTGCGTTCATAACCCCATGTGGCACGTACTGCTTCGTACGGATGCCCTTCGGGTTAAAGAGCACCGGATCCACTTTTGCAAGAGCAGTACAGATTGGCTTTGAGTCCCAGCTGCACAGAAACGTTGAAGCTTACATGGATGATATTGTGGTCAAGACTAAGGACAGATCAACCCTCATCCAGGATTTGGAAGAAACCTTTGCTAATCTGCGTAAGATCAACTTGAAGCTGAACCCGGAGAAGTGTGTGTTTGGCGTTCCTTCCGGCAAGCTACTTGGCTTCTTTGTGTCCCACCGGGGGATAGAGGCCAACCCCGACAAGATCAAGGCTATCGAGCAGATTCAAGCACCCAAGACAGTTATGGACGTGAGGCGTTTGACTGGATGTGTTGCCACGCTTAGCAGGTTCATTTCCAAGTCTGCCGAGCACGCCTTGCCGTTCTTTAAAATCTTGAAGAAGGCAGGGCCCATGGAGTGGACCCCGGAGGCAGACGCTGTGTCACAAGATTTGAAGACCTATCTCTCCTCTGTGCCCACTTTGGTCGCTCCCAAACCACAAGAGCCGTTGCTGCTATACTTAGCGGCAACCAATCAAGTGGTTAGTGCAGCACTGGTGGCACAGCGGGAAGTAGACGAAGCGGCAACCACCGTCGTCCCCTCTGGAGAAGAAAGTGAATCCGTCCCAGCAAGACCAGAGTCAGTCCAAAGCGAGGAAAGGCAGAGCAGCGGAAGCAGTTCTATGGTCGCGGCAAGGAAGAAAGTGGTGCAGCGCCCAGTGTACTTCGTCAGCTCCCTGTTGTAGGGGGCTAGATCGAGGTACTCTGGCGTGCAAAAGTTGATTTTTGGCCTCATCATGGCCTCAAGGAAACTACGCCACTATTTCCAAGCCCACGAGATCACGGTTGTCACCCGCTTCCCCTTGCAACGCATACACTGAAACCCTGAGGCCACCGGCAGGATTGTGGAATGTGCTTCGGAGTTGTCCAGCTTTGGTTTGAAGTTTGAAAGCACGTCAACCATTCAGAGAAGAGCACTAGCAGAGTTCATTGCGGAGTGGACGCCAACCCCTGATGAAGAAGTGTTGGAGACAGTTATCCCCGGCAAGGAGTGATGCGGCTTGAACTACATCGGTATTTCCCCAAAGAGGAAGGGATGCAGCACAACTATGGTAGGTATTTCCCTCAGTAATGAGACCAAGGTTATCGACCCAGTAGGAGAACCACGCAACACCATGTAAATAGCTCCTGCACACAAAGAACAAATACTTGCAACCCGACGTAAGAGAGGGGTTGTCAATCCCTCACGGGTAAAAAGATAGGTAAAATTGTAGTAGATTGGATAAATAGACCTCGCGGAAACACGTGATAAAATAAATAAATAAAAATTGCAGCAAGGTATTTTTGTATTTTTGGATTAATAGATCTGAAAATAAAAGCAAATAAAAATATATCGCGAAGGCAAATATATAAAGAAGAGACCCGGGGGCCGTAGATTTCACTAGTGGCTTCTCTCGAGAAAAATAGCATATGGTGGGTAAACAAATTACTGTTGGGTAATTGATAGAACTTCAAATAATCATGACGATATCCAGGCAATGATCATTATATAGGCATCACGTCCAAGATTAGTAGATCGACTCCTGCCTGCATCTACTACTATTACTCCACACATCGACCGCTATCCAGCAAGCATCTAGTGTATTAAGTTCATGGAAAAATGGAGTAATGCAATAAGAACGATGACATGATATAGACAACATATATTTATGTAGAAATAGACCCCATATTTTATCCTTAATAGCAACGATACATACGTGTCGGTTCCCCTTCTGTCACTGGGATCAAGCACCGTAAGATCGAACCCATCACAAAGCACCTCTTCCCATGGCAAGAAAAATCGATCTAGTTGGCCTAACTAAACCAAAGATTCGAAGAAGAAATACGAGGCTATAAGTAATCATGCATATAAGAGATCAAAAGACTCAAATAACTTTCATGGATAAAAACATAGATCTGATCATAAACTCAAAGTTCATCGGATCCCAACAAACACATCGCAAAAAGAGTTACATCAAATAGATCTCCAAGAGACCATTGTATTGAGAATCAAAAGAGAGAGAGAGAGAAAGCCATCTAGCTACTAACTACGGACCCGTAGGTCTATAATGAACTACTCACGCATCATCGGAGAGGCACCAATGAGGATGATGAACCCCTCCGTGATGGTGTTTAGATTGGATCTGTGGTTTCTAGAACTTGCGGCGGCTGGAATTGATTTTCCTCGACTTCCCTAGGGTTTCTGGAATATTGGGGTATTTATAGAGCAAAGAGGCGGTGCGGGAGGCCACCGAGGTGGGCATAACCCACCTGGGCATGACTGGGCCCCCAAGCGCGCCCTGGTGGGTTGTGCTCCCCTTGGAGCTCCCCTCAGGTGCTTCTATGTAAAAAACAAGCAGAAAACAGCAACTGGCACTGGGCACTGTGTCAATAGGTTAGTCCCAAAAAATGATATAAAATGATTGTAAAACATCCAATAATGATAATATAACAGCATGGAACAATCAAAAATTATAGATACGTTGGAGACGTATCAGCATCCCCAAGCTTAATTCCTGCTCGTCCTCGAGTAGGTAAATGATAAAAACAGAATTTTTGATGTGGAATGCTGCCTAACATGTTCATCACATATTCTTTTCTTTGTAGCATGGACATTTGGACTTTTATATGGTTCAAAGCAATAGGCTAGTTTTGACATGAGGAGTTTAATACTCAAGCATATCAACAAGCAACCATGTCTTTCAAAATATCAACACTAAAGCAAATTATCCCTAGCCCATTATGCTCAATCAATGATCCATTCATGGAACACACTCGCATATTAGCTACACCCAATGCTCAAGTATGATCATAGTGCCCCTTAGTTGGTGCTTTATAAGAGAAGATGGAGACTCAAGTAAAAATAAAAATTGCATAAAGTAAATAGAAAGGCCCTTCGCAGAGGGAAGTAGGGATTTGTAGAGGTGCCAGAGCTCAAAGCGAAAAAGATAGAGATAAAAACATTTTGGGTGGCATGCTTTTCCTGTCAACGAAAGCGATCGAGTAGTTCCCAATACTTTCCATGCTAGATATATCATAGGCGGTTCCCAAACAGAAAATAAAGTTTATTCCTTTTTCCACCATACTTTCACTTTCCATGGCTAGCCGTATCCACGGGTGCCTTCCATACCAACACTTTCCAAGAAATTTATTATTTGACAACATAAAGTAAATTCATTTTTCATTTCGGGACTGGGCATCCCTAATACCTTTGCCGTACTCTCGTGCAATGACAAGTGAATAAACACTCATCTTGAGAATAACACATCTAGCATGGAAAAATATCAGCCACCCCCTACCGTTTTATGAGCGGTACGAGCACACAAAAGAGAAATTTATTTTGAAAATTAAAGATGGCACATACAAATTTGCTTAGAACGGCAAAAGAATACCGCATATAGGTAGGTATAGTGGACTCATGTGGCAAAAACTGGTTTAAAGGATTTTGGATGCACAAGTAGTGATCATACTTAGTGCAAAATGAAGGCTTGCAAAAGATTGAGAAGCATCCAACCAAGAAAGGAAAAATCTCATAAGTGAGCATTAAGCATAACTAACACCGAATAATGCACCATAAGTAGGTTGTAATTTCATTGCATAACTATTGACTTTCGTGCTTGCATAGGGAATCACAAACCTTATGACCAATATTCTTACTAAAGCAAAATTACTCATCAACATGACTCACATATTATATCATCATATCGCAAAACTATTACAAGGAATCAAGTTTATTTTGTCCAATGATCTTCATGAAAGTTTTTATTATATCCCCCTTGAATATCTATCACTTTGGGGCTAATTTCATATGTTGCTTTTGATAGCTCAAACAAATCTAAGTGAAGAACATGAGCATAAAAATTTTCTTCTCTCAAAATAATTTAAGTGAAGCAAGAGAGAATTTCTAGAAAAAAATTACTAACTCTCAAATAAATCTAAGTGAAGTATGAGAGCATTTCTTCAAAAATAATAAAGCACACCGTGCTCAAAAAGATATAAGTGAAGCACTAGAGCAATTCCATAGCTCAAAAAGATTTAAGCGAAGCATAGAGAGCAATTCTAACAAGTCATAACATAATTTTGGCTCTCTCAAATAGGTGTGTTCAGCAAGGATACTTGACTAAAAATAAAAAGAAAAACAAGCAAAGACTCATATCATACAAGACGCTCCAAGCAAAACTCATAATATGTGACGAATAAAAATAGAGTTTCAAGTAAAATACCGATGGTTGTTAGAAGAAAGAGGGGATGCCACTCGGGGGCATCCACAAGCTTAGTTGCTTGATACTTCTTAGATATTATCTTGGGGTGCCTCGGGCATCCCCAAACTTAGCCTTTTGCTAATCGTTATTCCTTCATCCATCGCGATCTCACCCAAAACTTGAAAACTTCAATCACACAAAACTCAACAAAACCTTCGTGAGATCCATTAGTATAAGAAAGCAAATCACTACTATAATTACTGTTTCAAACCCATTCATATTTTATTTTTGTATTATATCTACTGTATTTCAACTTTTCTATGGAAAAACTCTTCAAAGGGAACCATAGAATCATCAAAACAAGCACACAACACAAAGAAAATAGAATCTGTCAAAAACAGAATAGTCTGTAGAAATCTGAATATTTCGAATACTTATATCACTCCAAAATTCTGAAAAATTAGGACAAAATAGGAAATTTGTATATCAATCTTGTGTAAAAAATTCAGAATTTTTCGTCTCCTGTGTAATTCTAAACAATTATTTTTCTGGACACAAAAGTTTCTGTTTTCCAACAAGATCAAATCAACTACCACCAAAGCTATCCCAAAGGCTTTGCTTGGCACTAACAATAATTAAAACACAAAAAACACAATCATAACAGTAGCATAATTGTGCAAACACTCAAGAACAGAAATAAAAATACAAAAATAAATTTTAGTCATTGGGTTGCCTCCCAACAAGCGTTATCGTTTTACGCCCCTAGCTAGGCATAAAGCAAAGATTCAAGTATTGTCATCTTTGTTTTTATTTTCCTTAGAGGTGCTTTCCTCAGGAGGTTTTGCAAAAACAACATAAAACACCTTATCCATAGAGACTTTAGCACTATCAAGTTGCTTATCATCATAACCCTTTTGATTTCCTGCAACAATCCAAGAATAGTGTTGATTAATATCATTGAAAACTTGTTGGATTACATCTAAAACAGGGACTTCCTTCTTAAGATTCTCATCAAAGATTTGATTATCCCCAAGCAAATGTATTAGCACATAATCGCTATTATAAAGAATTTCATCCATCATCGGTTTTTCATGATTCATACCATAGAAATCAAAATTTTCCCTTGCTTCCCGTACTATGTAATCAAATTCATTCATAAGAACAAGGGTGGCCAACTTTTTAGCTTTGGGATTCTTTATAATGGGTAACTCAAAAAACAATCTTTGCAAGGTAGGATGAGTACAGATAAATTTATTTTCAAGTTTCAGAACTAGTGCTGAAATAGCTTCTGCATAAGATTTAGTCCTCTTAAGTATAGGAACATCATCAAGACTTAAATTTCCAACACAATTGAAAAATTCTTGGATACGTTCTTTTCCTATAACATTCCTTTGCCCCAAAACAAAAGTTTTAGCATCCAGATTGCCAGAGCATCCAATTTTAGGAGTTAGGCCATCATCTGTTTCTGCCATACCATAGTCACTCATGGTGACAAATCTAGGAAACAAAAATCCAACGAGAAACGCGAACGAGAAAGAGGGCAAATAAAACGGCAAATTTTTGTGAAGTGGGGGAGAGCAAAACGAGAGGCAAATGGCAAATAATGTAAATTGCAAGGAGATGAGATTTGTGATTAGGAACCTGGTAGATGTTGATGATGTCTCCCCGGCAACGGCGCCAGAAATTTGCATGGAGCCGGGAGACTATCTTGACTTGATCCTCCCCGGCAACGGCGCCAGAAATTCCTTTTGATGCGGCTTGAACTACGTCGGTATTCCCCAAAGAGGAAGGGATGATGCAGCACAGCTACGGTAGGTATTTCCCTCAGTGATAAGACACGGGTTATCGAGCCAGTAGGAGAACCACGCAACACCACGTAAACACCTCCTGCACACAAAGAACAAATACTTGCAACCCGACGTAGGAGAGGGGTTGTCAATCCCTCACGGGTAAAAAGATAGGTAAAATTGTAGTAGATTGGATAAATAGATCTCACGGGAACACGTGATAAAATAAATAAATAAAAATTGCAGCAAGGTATTTTTCTATTTTTGGATTAATAGATCTAAAAATAAAAGCAAATAAAAATAGATCGCGAAGGCAAATATAATAAAGAAGAGACCCGGGGGCCGTAGATTTCACTAGTGGCTTCTCTCGAGAAAAATAGCATACGGTGGGTAAACAAATTACTATTGGGTAATTGATAGAACTTCAAATAATCATGATGATATCCAGGCAATGATCAATATATAGGCATCACGTCCAAGATTAGTAGACCGACTCCTGCCTGCATCTACTACTATTACTCCACACATCGACCGCTATCCAGCATGCATCTAGTGTATTAAGTTCATGGAAAAATGGAGTAATGCAATAAGAACGATGACATGATGTAGACAAGATCTATTTATGTAGAAATAGACCCCATCTTGTTATCCTTAATAGCAATGATACATACGTGTCGGTTCCCCTTCTGTCACTGGGATCAAGCACCGTAAGATCGAACCCATCACAAAGCACCTCTTCCCATGGCAAGAAAAATCGATCTAGTTGGCCTAACTAAACCAAAGATTCAAAGAAGAAATACGAGGCTATAAGTAATCATGCATATAAGAGATCAAAAGACTCAAATAACTTTCATGGATAAAAACATAGATCTAATCATAAACTCAAAGTTCATCGGATCCCTACAAACACACCGCAAAAAGAGTTACATCAAATAGAACTCCAAGAGACCATTGTATTGAGAATCAAAAGAGAGAGAGAAAGACGTCTAGCTACTAACTACGGACCCGTAGGTCTACAATGAACTACTCACGCATCATCGGAGAGGCACCAATGAGGATGATGAACCCCTCCGTGATGGTGTTTAGATTGGATCTGTGGTTTCTGGAACTTATGGCGGCTGGAATTGATTTTCGTCGACTCCGCTAGGGTTTCTGGAATATTGGGGTATTTATAGAGCAAAGAGGCAGTGCGGGAGGCCACCGAGGTGGGCACAACCCACGTGGGCGCGCCTGGGCCCCCAGGCACGCCCTGGTGGGTTGTGCTCCCCTCGGAACTCCCCTCAGGTGCTTCCTTGGCCCATCTAGTGTCTTCTGGTCCAAAAAAATCCACAAAAAGTTTCGCTGCATTTGGACTCCGTTTGATATTGATTTCCTGCGATATAAAAAACAAGCAGAAAACAGCAACTGGCACTGGCACTATGTCAATAGCTTAGTCCCAAAAAATGATATAAAATGATTGTAAAATGATTGTAAAACATCCAAGAATGATAATATAATAGCATGGAATAATGAAAAATTATAGATACGTTGGAGACGTATCAAGGAGGCGCCCTAAGAATGGATTATGTATTTTGATGGTGCCTTCTCCCTACAAGGTGCAGGAGCTGGCGTGCTTCTCGTTGCCCCCACTGGGGAGCACCTGAAGTACGTCGTTCAGATGCATTTTGCCCGGGAGGAGGCTACCAACAATACTGTAGAATATGAAGGGCTCCTTGCCGGGCTCAGGATTGCAACAGAACTGGGAATCAGGAAGCTGATCATCCGCGGAGATTCACAACTTGTGGTCACATAAGTGAACAAGGATTACCAAAGTCCATTGATGGAGGCATACGTCGAGGAAGTGAGAAAGTTGGAGGAGCGCTTTGACGGATTGCAAACAGAGCACGTGCCACGTGCAGAAAACAACTTTGCTGATCATCTGTCAAAGTGCGCTGCGCAAAAACTCCCTGTGGAACCAGGAACTTTTGTTCTCCATCTGACTTAGCCCTCCGTATCCCCGGCAACAATGGACAGAAAGAGGAGGAAACTAGACTCCGGCAAGCTTCTCCCGACAGGGCCTCTCGAGGCCACCGGAAGAGAGCTTGGCGGGAACAACTTCCCTTCGATCGCTGAGCTGCACCCTCCTGCCGGACCACCGGTCCCTACGATCGAGGAATGCGCTCCCACGAATGAGGAGGTGCCGCTAGTCCTTGTTGCCGAGCCCCAGGCTCCAACTTGGGCGCGTCACATAGTCCATTTCCTCCAAACTGGAGAACTTCCCGAAGAGCAAGAAGAAGCTGAAAGAGTAGCCCGGAGGGCCAGTATGTATCAGTTTGTTGACGACACGCTATACAGAAGGAGGCCCAACAGTGTGAAACTGAAGTGCATTTGCCGGGAAGAAGGAAAGGAACTATTGGCAGAGATACACAAGGGTATGTGCGGCTCACACATTGGATCAAGGGCTCTGGTTGGAAAAGCCTTCTGGCAAGGATTTTACTGGCCCACTGCCCTCCAAGATGCAGTTGAGTTGGTCACCAAATGTGAAGCCTGCCAGTTCCATTCCAAGAATATCCATTTGCCTGCCCAAGCTCTTCAGACAATCCCTTTGTCATGGCCATTTTCTGGGGGCTTGACATCTTGGGCCCCTTCCCCTGTGCTACCGGGGGCTTTGAATTCTTGTTCGTTGCAATCGACAAGTTTACAAAGTGGCTCGAAGTAGAGCCCGTAAGAAAGGTGACTGCTCAGTCAGCTATCAAGTTCTTGAAGGGATTGGTGTGCCGCTTCGGGGTTCCTGCCCGAATCATCACCGACAATGGCACCCAATTCATGAGCCACACCTTCATACAATACGTTCATGCCCTTGGAAGCAAAATCTCATTCGCTTCTGTTGCTCACCCAAGGAGCAACGAGCAAGCTGAGAGGGCGAAAGCTGAAGTGTTGCGAGGACTCAAGACGAGAACATTTGATAAGCTGCTGAAGTGTGGCAGGCGATGGATCGATGAGCTGCCGGTGGTTCTTTGGTGTCTCAGAACGACACCAAATTGAGCTACCGGGCAGACTCCCTGCTCCCTAGTCTATGGGGCAGAAGCAGTTATCCCCACGGGACTCATTTATGGGTCACCTCAAGTGCTTGCCTACAATGAAGTGGCACAAGAACGGCACTGGCATGATGACACTGTGCTACTTGAGGAGAACCGTCTCCGGGCTGCTACGTGTGCTGCACGCTACCAGCAGGCCCTGCGTCGCTATCACAACCACAGGGTTCACGCCTGGAGTTTTGAGGAAGGCGACCTTGTCCTTAGGCGCGTTCAGTCCGCCAAGGGTACAAACAAGTTGACACCGAAGTGGGAAGGCCCTTACCGGGTAGTATGAGTCACCAGACCTGGCATAGTCCGTCTGGAGACCGGAGATGCCATTCAATTGCAAAACTCATGGAACATTGAGCATCTCCGTAAGTTCTACCCGTAAGGCGCGGCTGTCGGGCCCTGCCCGGCAGCCACCCTTTTGTACAGGCCTTGCCGATGTTGCATGTAACCCCTTGTACAAAGCCAGGCGCAGACCCTAAGCAACAGAGAAATAAACGATGCGCTGGGGCCCCCCCGAAACTAGCATGCATGCATAAGCATATCATGAGCATAGCATGATCATGTAGACCAGATCGCACATGGCATTGTTTACATCTGCGCTAAGTTGCAGGGTTCTTGCCGTGGACTTGGTCCCGGAGAGAAGAAATGAAGACAAGCCTACGTTGTGATCCCTAGCAAGCCAAACAGATAAGTTTTATCTCTTATCCATACGTGTTTTGTGAAGAGAAACTTGTGCATATGAAAACCTCGCCACCTTTTGAAACCTAGGTGCTCCCATCCCTTGACTCGAATGTTGCTTCGGTCAGGATGGTTGTAGTGGCCTTCGGCGGAAAAAGATTTGGCGGGGGGCTGGTCCCTCCCTATAGTTTGTGACCGGCAGGCCTAGCCCCGTGGCAACGAACTGAGGGTACCGGTGGGATATCCTGCCGGGGAAAACTTGTTTACTTTGATGTATAGAGGCATTTCACCTCTGCATGGATATGTTACATGCACAAGTACCCAGCAAGGCTTGTATTTTTCATTAATATGCTGATTAACAAGTACAAATCTTACGGAACACAAACAATGATAAAGAAGATTACATAATTTAGACTAAAGTTTGGCAAATGCCTACATATTTTAGATTGAAAAAAAAACATAAATGCCCGTGATGCCTTTGCTCTGTCCCTCCCCTCCTTGGAACTACAGGGAGAGACGAAGAAGACAGAGGGAAGGCCTGACTGGGATTCGGCGCCTCCCCAGGATCAGGATGGCGCTGTTCCCAGGCTGGGAGGAAGAAACCAGAGGGCAGGTACGGATGGTGACGCTGCCGGAGGCCCAGCCAGTGATGATGGTGATGCCAGCAATCGCGCCCCGTCGGAGCAGTCGTCCTCGCTCTTGACGCGCCGTGGGTTGCCGCCACTCTCCTCGCAGCCGCCGCTCAAGGGGGCGCGCCCGCTGTCGCTTAAGCCCCCTCCATAGCGGCCAGGGCGGACACTAGGCGCTTCGTACGGCTCCACAGAGTGCATGGTCGTCTCCAACGACCCGAAGCTAGAAGGATGCCGTCCCCTGAAGAAGCATGCATGGGCACCAGGAACCTGTCCATACATAGGATAGGCGGTACCCAGGAGGAAGGGATCTGCCATTGCCAATGGCAAACCGCTCCCGCGGTCTCCCTTCGACATCACAGAAGGAGGGGGGATAGGCCACGATTGACTACCACGCTTTACGCCCATTATGGGCTCCGGCATGGTGTCGCTCACATGGCCCCTCACTAAAGTTGAAGCCCCGGGTGGCTCGGCGATGAGTGTGCCAGAGTCTCTACTTCCGGCGCTACCGCCGTGCCGCCTGCGCACCCCCCTGAGGCTTGTGCGAAGGCAGGAGGAGGGTCCTATCCCAGCAAAGGTGTGGCCACGCCCTCTTTCTCCCTGAGAGTCAGCACAAGCTTTCGGCGTCATCAACCCCAAGCTCGAGCCTGGGGCCTGGCCCCGGTCTCTTCCTCTCAACATTGCGAGAAGAAAGAAGGAAATGAAGATAAAAGGTGTGTGGATGAACACTTCTGCTCCCCCTCGCCCCCTTTATATAGGCGGGCTGGGGGCTGGGAGCTGATCCCTCGACGGGTAACTGCCATCCACCTCCACCAATCCAAGAAGACTGGGCCCCTGCCTTGACGCTCTCCCTCACGATGCGCCTCTGTTACTTACCCCACTCAATGCATGCAGCATACGTGGCCAAGGATAAGGGCGTAGTGAGAAGAGTGAATTGGCAGTTACTCACCCGTGCGTTAAAGTCATTCACGGGCCATTACAAGGGTGGCCCCACTATGATTGGCATTACGCGATGCGCGGGAGAACCGGAAATTGACCTAGGCTCAGGTTAATGAAGAAGCAAAGAAGATCTCAAGGGACAAGCAACTGCTACCCTCTTGCCTGTGCACTAGATAGGGCCTACCCCGACGACGCCCGGCAGCGCGTTCGGACCAGGCCCGGGGGCTCCTGTCGGTGCAACATACCCTGGGTCTATTGCCCAGATCATGAACAGGCCTAAAAGAGCAAGGTTGCAACATCCAAACGAATCCAAGCAAATTTGTGGTTTCCCATAGGTGGCCATGGTTTCCCACGACAATGGGCTGATGGCCCCATAGGTGGCCGTGGTTTCCCACGACAAAGAGCTTCATACTTTTCAAACTAAGATTCAATTTCATAAGCACCCTTAAAAGCAACCAATTCTTCTATTGGTTCCACATCATAGTAATCATATATACCATTAGCATAAGAAGCCAAGGTTTCATTATCATTAAATTTACATGAAAAGGGAAGGTGTGGAGCCTTCATCCTAGAGCAACAAGTATAATCATATCTCAAGCATAAATTCCGAGCATACCAATGCAACATATGAATTTGATCCCATAAGAGTTTCCCTTTTTGAGTCAAGAAATAATCCCTAAAGTATTCATGTTGATCCAACGTGTCTCCCATTATCAAGTTGAATGGGGTTTTCTCAGGATTATCAAAGTGGTGTTTAATATTTTTCACATAATGAGCATCGAGGGTTTTAGGAGGTTCCCCATCTCCATGAGTAGCAAGTACACCTAATTTTTTTGGTATTTCACGTTCCATATCCATAACTAAAGATAGAGAACAACTTAGAACAGAAAATAAAATCTACTTAGTGATAAAGCAAACAAGCACACACGAGAATATTCACCCCACGCTATTGCTCCCCGGCAACGGTGCCAGAAAAATGTCTTGATAACCCACAAGTATAGGGGATCAATTGTATCCTTTCTTGATAAGAAAGAGTGTCGAACCCAATGAGGAGCTAAAGGTAGAATTTATATTTCCTCAAGATCTATCGACCACCGATACAACTCTACGCGCACTTAACGTTCGCTTTACCTAGAACAAGTATGAAACTAGAAGTACTTTGTAGGTGTAAAGGATAGGTTTGCAAGATAATAAAGAACACTTAAATAAAAGATAGGGGCTGTTTAGATAAAGAAACAATTAAGTTAGCTTTAGTAGAGAGCTTTTTGTCACAAGAAGTTATTTGTCCCTAGGCAATCGATAACTAGACCGGTGATCAATATTGCAATTTTATATGAGGAGAGGCATAAGCTAACATACTTTATCTACTTGGATCATATGCACTTATGAGTGGAACTCTAGAAAGCATCTGCAACTACTAAAGATCATTAAGGTAAAACCCAACCATAACATTAAAGTATAAAGTCCTCTTTACTCCCATACGCAAACAACATACTTACTCGGGTCTGTGCTTCTGTCACTCACGCCACCCACCATAAGTGAATCAAGAACATATTGCAAACCCTATAGCGGGGATCCCTCATGCTTGCGCAACACGAAGAGCACCTTAGGACAGCACCAATAATAAAACATACAACTCAAACCAATCATGATCATCAATCAACCCATAGGACAAAGCGGATCTACTCAAACATCATAGGATAGCCATACATCATTGGGAAATAATATATAGCGTTGAGCACCATGTTTAAGTAGAGATTATAGTGGGGATAAGAGGTGTTACACCACTACATAGAGGGGGGGAGAGTTGGTGATGACGGCGGCAAAGTTGTTGGTGTAGATCGCCGTCACGATGATGACACCGGCGGCGTTCCGGCGCCACCGGGAGAGAGGGGGAGAGAGCCCCCCTCCTTCTTACTCTTCCTTGACCTCCCCACTAGATGGGAGGAGGGTTTCCCCTCTGGTCCTTGGCCTCCATGGCGGCGGAGGGGCGGGAGCCCCTCCAAGATTGCATCTCTCTCTTTCTTTCCTTCTGTTTCGGCGTTCCTGTTTTCTAGCCTTTCACCGTTTCTTAAATTCCCGGAGATCCGTAACTCCGATTGGGCTGGAATTTTAACAAAATTTTTATCCGGATATTATCTTTCCTGTGGCAAAAGAAGGGCACCAAACGCCTTACAGGGTGGCCACAAGCTTGCCAGGCAAGCCCTGGGTAGGGGGCACTCCCCTAGGGCTTGTGGGCCCCTCGGTCATCGTCTTGCGTTGATTCTTTTTCCCAAAATTCACAAATATTCCAAAATAAATCTCCGTAAATTTTTATCGCATTTGGACTTTGTTTGGTATGGATATTCTGCGAAACAAAAAATGCAACAAACAGGAACTGGCACTGGGCACTGGATCAATATGTTAGTCCCAAAAATAATATAAAAAGTTGCCAAAAGTATATGAAAGTTGTAGAATATTGGCATGAAACAATAAAAAATTATAGATACGACGGAGACGTATCATGAAGCATCTTCGATATGCGCTTCTATCCTTAGCGGGACTTCCAAGTCCCTTGAGGATAGGACCGCATATTGGGCGTTATAGTTACTCTATTTGTCATGAACTTAATACCATAGATGCATGCTGGATAGCGGTTGGTTGGTGGAGTAATAGTAGTAGATGAAGGCAGGAGTCGGTCTACTTGTCTCGGACTTGATGCCTATATACATGATGTTGCCGTGAATACGTCATAACTATGCGCTTTTCTATCAATTGCCCAATCGTAATTTTTGTTCACACACCGTATGCTATGTGTTTGAGAGAGAATCCTCTAGTGAAAACTATGGCCCACGGGTCTATTGGTATGATAACCTTGGTTCTCGCTGAGGGAAATAATTATCTCTATTGTACTGTTTCACCCCTCCTCTTCGAGGAAAAACCCAACGCAGTTTACAACTAGCGAGAAGAATTTCTGGCGCCGTTGCCGGGGAGACATCATCAAATTCTTATTAGGTTCCTACATACAAACTATTATCTACTTGCTCTACTTTTTATTTGCCTCTCTTTTTCATCTCCCTCCACTTCTCATAAAAATCAAAAACACAAAATATTTTATCTTGCTCTTTTGCTTGCTTTGCTTGAAGTTGCTATCATGTCTGAATTTGAAAAGGTTAGTGATGCTCCCACCACTAGTGCGGAACCTTTTGATCATCAAGCTATACATTTGGAAAATGAAAATGTTAAAACAGGTTTTGATGAAGTTGCTAAAGAAAAGTTAGATAACCTTGCCGATGATGATCCTTATAAAGAAGAACCCACTATTATGCATACTAAAAAACTCCGTATAGGTAGTGGTAATATTATTGTAAAAGGTGTTATTCAAGATTTGTTTAATTGTGCTCGCACATTACCTATATTAGTAGGATCAATTCTTAATAAACTTCTAGTCTTGCAGATGCCATATCTTTTCTTATAGTTGAATTTGAAAGCCAATTTGTGCATATGCATCCTGCTATACAAAGGATACTTCTAGAATTTTCAAACATTCATGATCCTTCTGTTAAACGTGTAGTCACTATATTTATAGTTTATGAATTTGGCCATATCATGATGGAGGCACAAGAAATATTTGCTTATTACAATATAAATAGTGGGTGCCCTCCTATAGAAGAAATTCTTTTCAACCAAGAGGAAATGAGGAGATTACAATCTCCAGACTATGCTGCTTACAATGAGAATCTTAGGAAAAAGGTTCCCCCATCCATTTTTCTTAATAAACTTTTCAAACATAATGATAATTTTGCTATACAAAATAATGGATTGGGGTTTGTGCTTATGAAAAGGCTAAAGGAACATATTCAAAGAAATATGTATAACGAAGAAATAGTCATCACTTACAAAGGGCCAAAGGAGGAACCTCCTCATCCAAAACTTGATCTTACGGATCCTTACCCTATGAAATTTAGCCCTTTGATTATTTTTGCTTACCTCTTAGGAAGCTTGCTGCTGAAATAAGGGAGTATGAGATGAACATGAACGATCTGCCTTAATTTTATTACAGTACTTGAAACAATGCCTTATGCCTGGCTAGGGGCGTAAAACAATAGAGCTTGTTGGGAGGAAACCCAATAGTTATCTTAATTTTTGCTTTTACTTTCTGTTTTGGTGTGTTGACACAACTATTTCTACTGTTATGATTGTGTTTTTATGTTTTAATTAGTTTTTTTTGCCAAGTAAAGCCTTTGGGATGATTTGATTGATAGTTGACTTGATTATGTGAAAAAACAGAAACTTTTGCACCCAGTGCTAGAATTACTGTGATTCACTGGAACGTGATAAAATTTCTGAATTTTTTACACATTACTGATATACAAATTACCCACGGTGTCCTAATTTTCAGATGTTTTGGAGTTACAGAAGTATAGTATTTGTTCAGATCATTACAAAATGTTGTGTTTTAGACATATTCTGTTTTTATTGCATATTGTGCTTGTTTTAATGATGTTATGGATTATATCGGGGGGGGGGGGGTATAAGTCATGGAGAAGTCAGAATACAATAGGTATTGTGCAAGAATAAAATATGAATGGGTTCATAATAGTACCTAAAGTTTATGATTGGTCTATTATACTAACAGATCTCACAAGGTTTCTGTTGAGATTTGTGTGCTGGATTTTTCAAGTTTTGGGGGAGATCATGATGGATGAAGGAATAAGGAGAGGCAAGACTCTAAGCTTCGGGATGACCAAGGCACCCCAAGGTAATACTCAAGAAATACCCAAGCGTCTAAGCTTGGGGATGCCTGATGACCCACAAGTGTAGGGGATCAATCGTAGTCCTTTCGATAAGTAAGAGTGTCGAACCCAACGAGGAGCAGAAGGAAATGACAAGCGGTTTTCAGCAAGGTATAGTCTGCAAGCACTGAAATTATCGGTAACAAGCAGTTTGATAACAAGGTAATTTTTAATGAGCAATAGATAGTAACAATAACAAAAGTGCAGCAAGGTAGCCCAATCCTTTTTGTAGCAAAGGACAGTCGGGAACAATCTCTTATAATAAGCAAAGTGTTCTTGTGGACACACGAGAATTTCATCTAGTCACTTTCATCATGTTTGTTTGATTCACGTTTGCTACTTTGATAATTTGATATGTGTGTGGACCGGTGCTTGGGTGATGTTCTTACTTGAACAAGCCTCCCACTTATGATTAACCCCTCTCACAAGCATCTGCAACTACGAAAGAAGAATTAACATAAATCTAACCATAGCATCAAACATATGGATCCAAATCAGCCCCTTACAGAATAGCGCATAAACAAGGGTTTAAGCTTCTGTCACTCTAGCAACTCATCATCTAATTACTACTCCACAATGCATTCCCTTAGGCCCAAACATGGTGAAGTTTCATGTAGTCAATGGTCACATGACACCACTAAGGGAAACAACAACATACATATCATCAAAATATGGAACGAATACCAAATTCACATGATTACTTATGACAAGACTTCTCCCATGTCCTCAAGAACAAAAGCAACTACTCACAAATCATATTCATGTTCAAGATCAGAGGGGTATTGAATAGCATAATGGATCTGAACATTTGATCTTCCACCAAATAAACCAACTAGCATCAACTACAAGATGTAATCAACACTACTAGCAACCCACAGGTACCAATATGAGGTTTTGATACAAAGATTGAATACAAGGGATGAACTAGGGTTTGAGATGAGATGGTGCTAGTGAAGATGTTGATGAAGATTGATCCTTCCATGATGAGAGGGTTGTTGGTGATGACGATGGCTTCGATTTCCCCCTTCTAGAGAGAAGTATCCCTGTTAGAATCGCTCCACCAGAGAGCAAGAGTGCTCCTGCCCCAGTTCCGCCTTGAGACGGCGGCACTCCGTCCTAAAAGTCCTCTCATTATTTTTTCTAGGGCAAATGGGCTTATATACCAGAAGATGGGAGCCGGAGGCTGGCCAGGGGCCCCACAAGCCACCAGGGGGCGCCCAAGGGGGTGGGCACGCCCTGGTGCCTCGTGGGCACCTGGGTGGCCCTCTTTGGTACTTCTTTCTTCCAGTATTTTTTATTTATTCCAAAATAATTCTCCGTGAAATTTCAGCTCTTTTGGAGATGTGCAGAATAGGTTATCTCTGACATAGCTTTTCCAGGTCTAGAATTCCAGCTGCCGACAATCTCCCTCTTCATATAAATCTTGCAAATTAAGGGAGAAAAGGCATTAGAATTGCTCCACAAAGTGTTATATTGCTTAAGAACATTATAAATAACAGTAGGAAAACATGATGCAAAATGGACGTATCAACTCCCCCAAGCTTAGACCTCGCTTGTCCTCAAGCGAAAGCCGATATCGGTAATCATGACCACATGTTTAGAGAGAGAGGTGTCGATAAAAACAAAATACGGACATAGAAGCATCATGATCATTATTATAGCAGCAATATATTATCATCATAAAGCTTCTCATGAGCAAGCAACAATTCATCACAACATCAAAGTATAAGGCATAAACTTTCTTGAAAACTAACAAACTATGTTCTCAGTCAACAATGCAATTGCAATTCATCATCTTTTCAGGAAAGGTCTCATGTAGGAGCTTTTGTGTTGCAAGTCCACATACTCAACCATCATTTAGTCTTCTATGATTGCTAACACTCACCACATATATATGGAGCAAAAAGTTTCAGCTAGACACATAGAAAAATAGGGCTTGTAATTTTGCCTCCCAACTCATTTACCTCGAGGGTAATGTCAACAATAATAACTCATGTTCACTCATATTCAGCTGGATATATATGCCTAGATCTTTCCCCACCACATGATGCTTGCAAAAGAGAAAAATAAAAAGGAATAGACGAGAACACTATTAACTCTTCATGAAAAGTAAATATATAAAAGTAAAAGATAGGACCTTCGCAGAGGGAAGCAGAGGTTGACATGCACTTTTTGTTTTTGGATGCGCAAGATCTTAGTGCAAAGGAACATCATTTTATATTGCCCCTTGTGATAGCAACCTTTATTATGCACTCCATCGCTTTTATTTCTTTACCATCACGAGTTCGTACAATGCTTATTTTTCCCTTACAATAAAACATCATACATATTTAGAAGCACTTTTTATTGCCTTATGCACCGATGAAAACTTACTTCAAGGATCTTATTCAACCCATAGGTAGGTATAGTGGACTCTTATGACATGAAACTAGGTTTAAGGATTTTTGGATGCACAAGTAGTATCTCTACTTGGTGCGGGTTTTTGGCTAGCAAAGATATTCAGCAAGCACCACATGTTGCAGGCTCTATAACAATATAACTTCTATGTGAATATAAGCAAACATAACTCATTATGTTGTCTTCTTTGTGCAACATCAACAATTTGCCATAAAATACTTAATGGGGGCTCACAATCATGAAAGATGTCCAAGATAGTATATTTATATGCGAATCTTCTATTCCCTTATTAATTCTTTCATGAACTGCATCATTGACCAATGCTATGTTTGTTAACTTTCAATAAATTTTACCAATTACACTTTTCTTTATGTGATGTCATTACTTCTTATGAGATTAGCATATGATCTTTTCCATTATTTTCATTGCTAAGATTAAAACATAAAAGTAAAGAAGCAAAACTCAAACTAATCTTTATTATATAACTATCAACTCAATTACATAGATAGATCATGAAACTAGTGCTCGAAAATAAATCATACTAAACTTTATTCAAGTAAATCACGAAATAACTAAGGATCAAACTGAAGATAAGTAAAGATAATAAAAGTGATGGTGATACGATATCGGGGCAAATCCCCCAAGCTTGGCACAAGCTAAGGGGAGTGCCCATACCCGTGTACTCAGGTTTCTTTCTTTGGTGATGGTGGTGGTGATGAAGTAGTGGGCTTGTCTTTCATAATGTTCATGAGAGCCTCCCTCAAACTCTGAATTTCTCAGAGCACTTGACGAGTTAACTCGGCATTCTTTTCCACCTCACCCATAATATGCTTGTTTTTTGTCCACCAAGAACTTGTTCCTGCATCACTTTCTCTTGGACGGGATATGTCCCAATTGGATGGTATGTGCGTACAAGGAGTATTTTCAATCCCGTAATTGTGAACCAAATTATGAAAGTTGTTCCGATCTAACATGTGTAAGGGCCTCCTAGGGGGAAGCCCTTCCTGCACTTCATGATTCCCTTGGTCGTTCATCGGCCTCATGGCTTGATGTGGGTTTGGAGTAGTGGAGATGCCAGCCAGCGTGCCCCTCTCTGAGGCTGGAGGGTCGACTCCAAGCGAGTCTCCTTCGTCTTCTTCCATGGCGGTTTCCTGAATTCCATGTCTCCTTAGTTCCATCTGCAGCAACCATCTTCTACATTGTTGGAGGAGGAAGAAGACATGATGCCTGGCTTAGTAGATCTGACAGAAAACAACATGAAACAAGAACACAGGATATTTCTGCGATACAGTGGTTAAAACGTCTGGGAGTATATATAAAGAATTTTTACCTTGTAAAACAAGTATTCCAGAGGAAAATAGACTCGGGAAGGCTCACAAGGGGCCCATGAGCTACCAGGGCGGGCGTGCCCTGGTGCCTCATGTGCACCTCGTGGGTCCCCTTGGTTGTTTCTTATTTTTGTATTTTTTTCTAATATTCCAAAACTGATAGAAAGTATTTTTATGGAATTTTTGGAGTCTGTTTACATAGCGTATCACATACCTATTCCTTTTCAAGGTTCTGGAGTGTTCTAGAAGGTCTCTCTTAAGTATTCATCTGGTGTCATAGTTTGGATAATGTTAGTTTCAACATTAATAGGTGTACCTGAGATATAATGCTTAATTCTTTGTCCGTTGACCACCTTCGGATTAGTGCCTTCAGCGTTGTTGATCTTGATAGCTCTAGAACGATAAACTTCCTTGATAATATATGGTCCTCCCCATTTAGAGAGAAGTTTTGCTACAAAAAAATCTAAAATGAGAATTGTACAATAGAACATACTCACCCACTTTGAATTCCCATTTTTTAATTCTTTTATCATGCCATCTTTTAACTTTTTCTTTAAACAATTTGGCATTTTCATAAGCTTGGGTTCTCCATTCATCTAACGAGCTAATATCAAATAACCTCTTTTCATCGGCAAGCTTAAAATCATAATTAAGTTCTTTGATTGCCCAATATGCTTTATGTTCTAACTCAAGAGGTAAATGACATGCTTTTCCATAGACCATTTTATATGAAGACATACCCATAGGATTCTTATAGGATGTCCTATAAGCCCATAGTGCATCATCAAGTTTCTTAGACAAATTCTTTCTAGATCTATTGATGGTCTTTTGCAAAATTAACTTTTTTTTCTTATTACTCAATTTAACTTGACCACTAGATTGAGGGTGATAGGGGGATGCGATTCTATGGTTGGCATCATATTTAGCAAGCAGTTTACGGAATGCACCATGAATAAAATGTGAACCACCATCAGTCATTAAATATCTAGGGACTCCAAACCTCGAGAAAATAACTTCTTTAAGAATTTTAATAGAAGTGTTACGATCAGCACTACTAGTTGGAATAGATTCTACCCACTTAGTAACGTAATCAACAACAACTAGAATATGTGTATACCCATTAGAGGATGGAAAAGGTCCCATATAATCAAATCCCCAAACATCAAATGGTTCAATAACAACTGAATAATTCAAAGGCATTTCCTGACGTCTACCAATATTACCAATTCTTTGACATTCATCACAAGCTAAGACAAACTTACGAGCATCCTTGAAGAGAGTAGGCCAATAAAAACCAGATTGTAATACCTTATGTGTGGTTCTATCTCAAGCTTGGTGCCCTCCGTAAGCCTCAGAATGACACTTTCGTAGGATTTGTTCCTGATCATACTCAGGTATACAACATCTAATAGTACCATCTACTCCTTTATAAAGATGTGGTTCATCCCAGAAGTAATGTCTTAAATCAAAGAAGAACTTTTTCTTTTGTTGGTATGTGAAACTAGGTGGTATAAATTTAGCAACAATGTAATTAGCATAGTCTGCATACCAAGGAGTATTGCGAGAAGCATTTATGATAGCTAGTTGCTCATCAGGAAAACTATCATCAATAGGTAGTGGGCCATCAAGAATATTTTCCAACCTAGACAATTTATCAGCTACGGGATTCTCAGCTCCCTTCCTACTAGCACTAATGCAGGATGCTACTAACGCGACACTACAATCAGAGACCCTTCGATGAAACTATGTGCGATGCATTAATTGTAAACGGTGATGTAAAAAACCCGTCAAAAAGATGCAAAACATTTGCGATGGCGGATACATCAAACACGGTTCAGATTTTAGATGCGTGTGCCATGCGGGGCATACGGTTGATACATATGAACTGTTTGTGATGAGACAGAACAACAGAAATGGGCAGCCAGATCAAGGTGTGTGCGATACACGGCATACAGTTCACCCCGATAAACTGTTTGTGATGAGGCGAAACAACAAAAACGGGTAGCCAGATGAAGGTGTGTGCGATATACGGCATACAGTTCACTCGGATGAACTATTTGTGATTAGGCAACACAAAAGAAACGGTCAGTCTGATGAATGTGTGTGCGATATACGGCATACAGTTCACTCGGATGAATTGTTTGTGTTGAGCCAATAGAACAGAAACGGTTCAACTTAACAAGATGTGTGTGATACGCGGCAAACATGTCTGCAATCGGAAATGTGTGGGAAGACCGATAACAACATAGATGATTCCTGTTAACAAGCCGTGTGTGTTGTGAGCAAATGATTTCTGGTATACAATTGTGAGTGATTGATGAAAACATCACCGTCGGGTTCCATTGTTTAGTCCGTGTGCGATGTGATTTGCTCTGTCCGCACAACGTCTATGCTTTGTCTACAGAGCATCAACATATATACTTAAAAAGATAGCATTGCATAACCAAATTAAGCATACAATTACACAAGTGACTACACACATAACATTTCCACACACCAAAGTAAGCAATTACATGCATACTAAACTAGGAGAAACGAGGATCTAATCATCTACTTCTTGTTGCGACGACGCTTGCCATTGCTCTGCTTCCGGCTGGATCCCTGGCCGTTTTGGGGAAGGAGGCACTTCCTCATGTCAACGATCCGACTGTACATCTCGTAGCTCGTGTATGCATCATTGGCCGCGTACACGACGTGAGCTTTGTCGAGTTTCTCCATCCAGGCCGAGTGCCAGGCACGCTTGGCCTTGTTGCAGGAATCCTTCATGTCTCTGTAGTAGGGATCGATGATGGCCTCGGCGGGGTGAACCAGTGAGTCCTTCTCATGCTCGTTGCTGCCCCGGATCTTCTATTGGCCCTGGATGTTGACAAGATTCTCGCAGGCGATGCCCGAATTCTTGAGCACCTTTACATCACTACAAAAAAATACAATTCCATGATGATACGTGTTTGTCGCAGTAGGTCACGATTTCTGTCATGCATGTACATCCATGATGATTTTATGACAAAATCAAGATAGTCATACTTGTGCTGTCGTAGAAGTGTTCCATGACAATACCAAAATTATCATCACGGAAGTGTCCACTTCCATGACAATAAATGGCGCGTCATGGAAGTGCTTTCGTCAAGGGTAACTGACACATGGCATCCACCGTAACGGGTCACTGTTAAGCTATCGGGTTCCGGTTTGGATCCGATAACCCGTTAACAGGCTGGACCAATGGGGATTTTCCACGTGTAAAATTCTCAATGGCCAGAGGAACCATGTGTCGGCTCAGCGTTGGGAGAGATGTCATCCACTCATTGGACGGGAGGCGCCTATGATACGTCGACACGTGGCATGGCCCAACAGAGGCCCATTCAATTGAAAAGGTCGGCCCGTTTGACTTGGTCAAAAGGTCGCGGGCCGGCCCATGGAAACCCTGTTAAGGGCCTGTTCGCATATAGCCCTTTACACCCCGCTAACTCATGGCCCGTTATGGCCTATCTGAATTGGGCCCAGTAGCGTCATCTGGGCCATCCAATATGATTCCAGCCCGTTGTAACTTCCGGCCCATGTATGGCCCATGACATCTTTCGGCCCATACGAGGCCCTTTGTAACTCTGGGCCCATTAAAGGCCCGTGGAGAAACTGGCCCATAATGAACAGTGTATCGCTTTACACCCATTAGCGGCCCATTATTCCGTTGGGCCATTTCCAGCCTGTGTTACCTTCGGCCTTCTAAGGGCCCATTTGTTCTTGGGCTCATTTCTAGCATTCGGTTACTTATGGTCCGTTACTGCCCTGTTCCGCTTGTGGGCCAAATTTAGCCTGTGGTTACAGTCGGCCCGTTTGTGGCCCGTTAACCCGTTGGGCTGTTTTCATAGCGTCATCAAATACGGCCCATTAACGACCTGTGATGCCTGTCGATAGAATTAACCCTATTATACATTTCGGCCTATTAACGGCCCATTATGGTCGGGCCATAAGCACACGATTTCCACTCTAGCCCGTTTACGTCCCATTTTGCAGACCGTTATTGGTCCATGAATAGTACGGCCCATGTTTAACCAATCGATCATACGGCCCGTTGAAGGTCCATTGATTATACGGCCCGTCGAGGGCCCATGGATCCTACGGCCCATAGGAGGCCCATGGTCACTACAGCAGGTAGCAGGACCATGGTTACAACGGTCCGTATGTTGCCCATGGTTATTGTGGCCTAGTTATAAAAAATAGGTTATTGTGGCCACAAGAAAAACACAGAAAAAGAACCGCAGTGACTACAAGCAAACAACTAAACAAGGAAATAAGGAAATAAATAAGCAAGCAACTAACGCTAGGCTATTACGGCTATTACACATATTACATCCACTGGGCATCAAAGTTCGCCACCAGTGCAAATATAGGGAACAAAGCAGCATATCACATACACTGGTTGTCAAAGTTGGCGACCAGTGCAAATAAACGTTGCAGCAAAATGAGTCCAGAACTGAAACCACTTCAGAAGAGCTCAAGAAGCAATATCCTGGGTACCCAGCATGCTGGCAAGATGCTTAGCAAGCTTATTAACTTTCTCTTGTTTGGCGCTTCAATCCTCCAGCGCTTGCTGTTGCACTAGAAAGTATGCATCTGAATTCTGCAGGGACTTCCTCAGTACTTTGGCTTCGTGTCACAGCACATCTAATCGATGTCTTTCAACTTGAAGTTGAGACTCAAGAAGACAAACTGATTCAGGCCGCGAGTTCAAAGAGCTTGTGCCAGCACTAGTGGCCTGTAACTCGAACACTACATCAAGACAGGACTTTGGGGTTGTCTCACTGTCGTCAAGATAGTTTTTGTCAGCTTTCTTGGAGACCAACAGGGATGTCTCACTATCTTGAACCTTATCTGCATTACTTCCTTTACCATTGCATAACGGGGTACACTTCCCCAATATTTTTTCCGCATTCTAAAAGAGAAACAAGCTTGTTGTATATGAAACTCATTTTGGTAAATCAGTTCAGTAGTAAAGTAGACAGGATAACAACATGAAACAAACATATATCTATGTACCATGGTCACTGTATGGTCTATATCATTCTATCTTTTTTTGCCAAATCAAGATAGAGACACAGTTCAAATAATATCTATTTAAGACAAAGCAGCATAGACAGAATATAATTGTGGGAAACTACACAGCAATAACAACACTTGTAATGTGCATGACATGAGAACATAAATGTTTATTCAATTGAAACTGAAATCAACATAGAGCAAGTTACAACTACAAACCAGTTAAAGAAACAGGTTTAAAACATACCTATTGCGCCATTGGAGTTTCAATTCCATCCTTCAAATTTGAAAATAGTTGGTATGAGTAAATACAGTGATGCAAGAGCAAAGGAGTATGAACCATAGCTACAGAACCTGACCTGAGAACAATTCTTCTTCTGCTTTAAGTGTTGAGCTGGGGTTCATAGTGGTGGTCCTCGTGCTTTGTGCACTGCAGTTGCCTTACTAACTGCTCGTGTTTGGGTGCTCTGTGGTGGAGACAGTGCTGTGTCAACTAAAACTGGGTTACTATCTGCTGGGGTTGGGGTTAGAAGGGGTGTAGCTAGTTCTCTGTCCAACTGTGTAGGGGTATAATCTGCGAGAGTCTGGGTTATGTGTGGTGGGGCTGGTTCTTGGGCAAGTACAACCATGGTTCTATCTACCTTGACTGGTAGCACTATCTTTTCTGAAGACCGTGTTGTTACTCCCTTAGTTACTGCCATCACCCCCTCCAATTCAAATGGCTAATAAACAAGAAAAGTAATTGAATGTACAGACATTGTATGATAGACAGGTGCAATGGATAGCGGGGAATAAAAGAGGGCATGAAATAATTCACATTTATGTTGTCTAACCAAACAGGATAGCATGACACAATTTCACATATATGATGGCTAACTAAACAGGATAGCATGACACAATTTCACATATATGATGGCTAAGTAAACAGGACAGAAAGACATAATTCAAAATACGATGACTATGTAAACAGGATGACATGATATAACTATATGATGTGTTTATTAAATAGGTTGGCATGCCATAATTCACATACATGCCGCCTATGGAAACATGATAGCATGATATAATTCACGGATAGAATGACATAATTCAAAATATGATGACTGTAAACACTAAGCAGGATGAGATGATATAACTATATGATGTCTTTATTAAATGGGTTGGCATGCCATAATTCAGATAGATGCTGTCTATGTAAACATGATGGCACGATATAATTCAAATATATATATATATATAAACACACACTAAGCAAGTAAGTAGATGGCAATCACATATATGATGTAAAAACTAAGTAATGCAAGACAACATATGCATGATATGAGTAATATAACCCTGCCTAGTTTGAGCATAGACCTCAGGGGGGAAATAGGACTGGTCATCTGTCTCTGAATCGTCCTCTGAGGAGCTATCTTTAACCAGCAAGATGTCTGCTTCAGCAGGTAGCATTGTCTGCTCTGAAGACCTTGTTTCACTCCAGATACTTCCATCACCGCTTGAAATGGCTGATGCATAGGAAGAGTAGTTGAATATACAAACGTTGTCGACAAATGGAATACGTCATACAAAAAAAGGTAGCATGATATAATTCACATATATGATGATTGGCTAAACAGCATGGCATTCCATAATTCACATATATAATGCCTTACAACAAGATAGCATTGCATAATTCACATATATAATGTCTTGCAACAAGATGGCATTGCATAATTCACATATATGGTAATTAGACACTAAACAGGTGGCATTCACACAAAGCATGTCTAAACTAAGCAAATGACATAGCAATGCAAGACACCATACGCACGATATGAGCAACATAACCCTGCCAAGTTAGAGCATACACCTCGGGGGGAAATAGGACTGGTCATCTGTCTCTGAATCCTCCTCTGAGGAGCTATCCGTAACCAACGAGATATGCGCTTCGTCAGATAGCATTGTGTGCCCTGAAGACCTTGTTTTCACTCCAGATTTTTTCCATCATCGTGTCAAATGGCTGATGCACACGAAGGGTAGTTGAATGTACTAACATTGTTGACAAATGTAATACGTAATGAAAAAAAAGGATGGCGTGATATAATTCACATATAAGATGACTGGCTAAGTAGGATGGCATTGGAAAATTCACATATATGATGCCTGGCTAAACAAGATGACGTTGCATAATTCACATATACGATATAGAAACTAAACAGATGGCATTCACACAAAGCATGTCTAAACTAAGCAGATGACATATTTGATGTATAAAGTAAGCAATGCAAGGCACCATATGGATGATATGACCAACATCAGCATGCCAAGTTAGAGCGAAGACCTCAGGCGGTAAATAGGAGTGGTCTGCTCCTTCTGAATCCACCTCGGAACAGTTATCTTCCTCTTGATTACAATCTGAAAATGGGTGGAGGGGGGCTGCCTTTGCGCCCACCATGGAGTGATGTCTGCATGAAATTTTATTGCCACGCAAGGCTCGTCTCTTTTGCTATACATGTTCAGTTCCATTGTGTACAATAACTGACATGCATAGGAATAAAACATAGTGAGATTATGTAAGGAGTGCATGCAGAAATCCAGAGTGATGGTAGCAACCTGTGGATAGACCCAAAACCAATGATAGCAGGCAGACAATGGCTTCAGTTAAAAATACACATAATGGCTTCTTTACTGTTTGTTTCCCACCCAACATGAAACTCATAGTAGACACCAGAGATTAACCAGATAGTAGACAGATACTATTGATTGCGGCCCCGATATGTACCCCATAACCATTCAAAAATTCAAGTTTGAGCATTAGTTTGGAGCTGACTCAGAGTCTAATCGGTGAACAGGACGATAAAGTAGCATGTAATATTAAGCGATGCATAATGTAAGAAGACACGAAAGAGTGCGACCTCTCTTGCGGACCCGTGTAGTCCTCAAGGTCATCTGCTCAGTTGATGATGGTAATGCAGTTGTCGTGGCTGCCGGCGGCGGGGAAGAAGATCTGAGGCGGCGAAAACAGTCTGGAGGGCGGATCCCTGCTGTGGTGTACCC
This sequence comes from Thinopyrum elongatum, assembly GCA_011799875.1. Classification (NCBI taxonomy): domain Eukaryota; kingdom Viridiplantae; phylum Streptophyta; class Magnoliopsida; order Poales; family Poaceae; genus Thinopyrum; species Thinopyrum elongatum. The sequence continues at coordinate 443,334,921 of CM022299.1, forward strand.
TTCTGTCATTGGAGCAGTTGAGCTGGGGTGGACGATGGCGCGGCAGGAGCGGCACAAACCAGACAAGGTTTTCTTTGACAACTATCTGTAAGAGAAGTAATTCTATAAGGGCTCATTTGAATTGGAGGATTCTAACAACGCAGGGATAGGAAATACACAGTAATAGGATAGGAATGCATGTGCAAAACAGAGAATTTAAAATCACAGGATTTCTGTCAATCTATGTGTTTGGTTCATAGGAATTGGAAGGTCATAGGAATGCAAAGAAGCATGGTCAAATTAAGTCAAACCACAAGAAAATGTACAGTTATAATGCTATTATGCTACTATCACTTAGTCTTGTTCTTCCTGAATAGGAATTTGAAAAGGAGGGCCAAGTGGATATTAAAATTCCTACGATTTTTCTTTGAAAGAGACACTAAAGGAACAAATCCTATAGTTTTCCTTTGCTACATTCCATTGAACCAAATGCATTAATAGTAGTACCATAGGAAACTTTCCAATTCTATGTTTTTCCTTCACTTTTCCTTTCAACCACTGGCAATTCTAGTCGGCAGGCTTGAACAGGCAAAAGTCTACACTCCAAAAATGTATTTGTGCTACTTGTACTACTTTGGACCCAGGCCACTGCCCTACTAACTCAACTCCCAGGCCCATCTACACATGCACAACTCAAACGCGCAGAAATAAATAATGATGGCTTTCGAGAGAGTCCATCACAGATAGCTAAGTTGCCTGGTACCTCACTTCTTGTTATATAGGAGAAACTAATCGTATTTCATGTTACTACGTGTGCTCAGTGGACAATATATATAACATGTAGAGTAAAAAAGCGATGCAGCAAGTGTACAACCTCTTTGGTGAAGCCATGTCAATCTCAGCATCATTGGGTTGGTCGCTGAGGATGCTGCGGATGATGTGGGAGTTGGAGGAGGGGAAGAAGATCTTAGGTGCCTGGAGATGGAGCCAAGGGTACTGCTCCATTGTGATGGAGGGTTTCGTCGTTGGAGCACCTCCGATGAGGTGTACGACGGTGAGGCTGAAGCAGGACAAGAGAGACAATGTTAACCTGAAGTGGTATTCTAATAGCATCTTCGATAGATGATGTAAAATACATAACCAAAAAGTGCTAGATGTAAAATACATCAGCCGCTCATCTCTGAACTTTACTGTTGAAACTGAATTTAACTGTCGAAACTGAATTTTACCGTCGAAACTGAATTTTGCTGTCGAAACTGAATTTTACTGTCAAAACTGAACACACTAGTAGCAGAAAAGCAGTGGACTAATAGTTGTGGCCGCTCGAGCACTAGTGGCAGAGTAGTAGTGATCTAAATCCGTAGCCGCTCCTGTAGGGACCGTACTACCAGAGAGCAGCCGGGGCAGAGCAGCAGTAGCGCCCAGAGCAGCAGCGCGTGCGAGAGCCGGGGCAGCTAGTCATGTAGCAGCATCTCGGGTAGTAGCAGCAGGAGCTCGAGCGAGAGCCGGAGCTGCTGCTCGTGCAACAGCAATGCAAGTAAGAGTAGAGCAGCAGTGCAAGCAAGAGCAAGAGCAGCAGCGCGAGCAAGAGCCAGAGCAAACCAAGCAGGGGACAAAGAGCAAGAGCAAGAACAAGAACAGCTGCGCGAGGAAGAGCCAGAGCAGACCAGGCAGGGGACCGAGAGCAAGAGCAGAGCAGCAGCGTGAGTGAGAGCCGAAGTAGCAGCAGTAGGGCCAGCGAGAGCCGGAGCAGCAGCAGCAGCTCCGACTGATGTGGATGTCACCGCCGAGGGAGCAGCGCCGTGGAGGAAGTGACCGGTGACGCCGCCGTAGATGGAGCCGCGCCATGGCAGCTCGGTACCGAGCGCCGGTAGCATCGTGAGATTGAATCAAGAAGAAAATGCAGCGATTAGTGTAGAACCTCTTTGGTGGCACCGATTAGGCCTCAGCTTCATCCGAGGAATCGGTGATGGTGCTGCTCTTCCGGTGGTGCGGGTGAAGACGGTGTTGTGGGAATGGAGGTGGCACGAAAGACGAGGCGAACGTCGGGGCAGCTCCTTGGTGGTGTAGGACGGGGTGGCTGAACCAGCGGGACGACGAGATCGATGACAGATCCTCATCCGGTGTGGTGGATAAGGGACGTCGAGCTATTGCGGTGGACGATATCATCGGGGAAGAGGCTCTGGCTGGGTGGCGGACGGAGGAGGGTGTGGGGCTTTGCGGGTTTTCGCGGCCTCGGTGTACGAATGGGGGCTGGAGGGGATGGGAGGGGGTAACCATGGCTTAGGGACGCGCTTGTCTGAAATGTGGGTTAAGTTATGTAAGTAGCCCCACTGATTTGAACTAGGTGGTTCTTTCAGTTTAGGGGTATCACGGGAATTTCGCGTGTTGGGATTTCGCAGGAGGTGGGAGTTTTCGCGCGCGTTGTAATTTTGGGATAGCAAGGCGCGGGTTGAGATGGAGAGAATTTTAGGAGCACAACGAGACAAAGATATATCTTAAAATTTCGGGATAACAAGGCGCGGGTTGAAATTTCCGGACAAGCCTAACGTATACTATACCAAATCAATTCGCACTTCCCTCGATGAAAAAACCAAAAAGAAATCAATTCGCACCACACAAGTGTGTCTAGTCCCGTTTTACTGTATGAGTTACTACAAATGCCATTCAAAACTTTGAATCCATGTTATGTTCAATTAAAATATTTTGCTACGTGTATAATGCATGCAACCTGCTACTCAAATGAACATTTTAGTGCATTCCAAATGTATACACTACCGCTTCAATATGAACTAAATTTGAATTTGTTTCTCTATTTGAATAAGATCTACAATCATGATTGTTGTCAAGTTAAACCATTTGAATTTGTTTCTCTATTTTAATAAGATCTACAATCATCATTATTGTCAAGTTAAACCATCATTTGTATATTATCTTCACAGCACACCACATGATTACTGTCGAGTTAGATATGAACTATGTGTACTATATGAACTCGAACTCGATTTTTTGAATCCACTTTATGTTGATTTCAGATCACAGTATATTTCAAGCTCTAGCTAGATCTTCATAATCTAAACCATGTCTCATATGTATAATGTGTTTATCACATAATGTATGGTGCCCCGCCCCCTACGCCTACAAGTATTTAGCTGTGAGTTGCAAATGCCACACATTATCACAAATTCAAATAAAATGTGAGATTGTTTGATATATAGTATGGTTTAGATTGTTCGATATTTAGTTGTGAGCTACAAACGCCACACATTATCACAAATTCAAATAAAATGTGAGATTGTTCGATATATAGTATGGTTTAGATTGTTCGATATTTAGCTGTGAATTGCAAATGCCATGCATTATCACATTATAGTATAACATGTCCAAAAACACACCACGCGTATCACCGCTATATTCATGCATGCATAGGTTTATAACACTATGATCTCTTATTCAAATATATGAATCCACTTTCATATTGAATTATGATCTTTGTTACTCTCCTACACCCACACAATCCTCTAATCTTTGTAGCTAGCACTAACTTTCTCTCGTGCATGCACACGCCCTCCTCGCCCTTCCCCTCCCTCAGCATTCTATCCATCGCGCACATTCATTTTTTTTCTTTAGGTCATTCTCCCACGGTCTCCACAACTCCTTCTTTTCGACACACACCGATCGATAAACCTCTCTAGCGATGTTTGCCTACCACATACACACACACTTTCCATCTCCTCCTTTCTCTGTCCATGCCTCGTGTCTCTCATACGGTCCCACACATGTGTAAACTCTTGCCCCTCTTTTCATCGATCTCACAATCGCACACTCCTCCCCCTATCTAGTAGGCCTCTCGCTCCACCTCCTAGAGCCATCCCACTCTCTTTATCCGTCTCTCTCGGCCTTATTTGCCTCTAACAAATTGATGTACACCAACCGATCTGCCACTATACATATAGCTAGCTAGGTCATTTATAACTCGTTTTGCCCACGCGCCGATCGATCTACCTCATTAGTTATGTCTCTCCCTTCCTCCGACACACAACAATTGATCTATCGATCTAGTTAGGTCTCCTTACAAAACACACGGTCCCCCTTCATCATCCATGCATGCCTCCCGACACATCTATCACGCACACGCACACACCGAAACACATCCCCACTCTTCTTGATATAGCAGTTGTACCCTCAGTTTGTCTTGTAGGCTCTCCCACCATCTCCAAGAAGCAACTCCACCACCCCTCCGTCACTCTACCTCTCTCTCTCTCTTTCTCTCTCTCTCTCTCTCTCTCTCTGTCCCAGCCTATTTCCCGTCCTTCACTTATGTATGGATGTCGACCGATCTCCCTCAAGACATAGCTAGGTCTCTCCTTCTCAACACATATACGAGTCGATCTACCTCTCTAGTTAGGCCCCACACACACACCGATACATCGAGCGCTCTAGTCATGTCTCCCTGCCACACACAAACTTGCCCTCTGCCCTCTGACGTTCCGGTAGGTCAGTCACCCTATATCTTTGACGTGCACACCCACAATTTTGATGGCTCTCTTCATCGTTCAAGCACCCACACACTTGATCCTCTTGTTGACTCTATCAATATCTGTGACCCCTCCCTCTCTTCTCGTGGATCGCCCCCTCTCAATATGATATAGATAGGCCTCTATTTCACACACACTGCATATGTCACATTTTTGTTTGAGATATCATCGACACATATCCTCTAACCTTTGTAGCCAGCACTAACTTCCTCTCGTGCATGCACACGCCCTCCTCGCCCTCCCCCTCGCTCAGCATTCTATCCATCACACACATTCATTTTTTCTTTAGGTCGTTCTCCCATGGTCTCCACAACTCCTTCTTTCCGACACACACCGATTGATAAACCTATCTAGCGATGTCTGCCTACCACATGCACACACACTTTTCATCACCTCCTTTCTCTGTCCATTCATGCCTCGTGTCTCTCGTACGGTCCCACACACATGTAAACTCTCGCCCCTTTTTTCATCAATCTCACAATCGCACACTCCTCCCCCCTATCTAGTAGGCCTCTCGCACCACCTCCTAGCTCCATCCCTCTCTCTCTCTATCTATCTCTCTGGGCCTTATTTGCCTCTAATAAATGGATGTACACCGACCGATCTCCCACTATACATATAGCTAGCTAGGTCATTTATAACTCATTTTCCCCACGTGCTGATAGATCTACCTCATTAGTTATGTATCTCCCTTCCTCCGACACACAACAATTGATCTACCGATCTAGTCAGGTCTGCTTAACAAACACATATATATGGTCCCCTTCATCATCCATGCATGCCTCCCGACACATCTATCACACACACGCACACACCGAAACACATCCCCTCTCTTCTTGATATTGCAGTTGTACCCTCAATTTGTCTAGTAGGCCTCTCCCACCATCTCCGAGAAGCAACTCCACCACCTCTCCGACACTCTACCTCTCTCTCTCTCTGTGCAGGATCGAAAGTAGGTCTAGAGGGGGGTGATTAGACTACTTGACCAAATAAAAATCTAACCTTTTTCCAATTTTAAGTGTTGGCAGATTTTAGCAACTATCACAAGTCAAGCAATCAACCTACACATGCAATTCCAAGAGTTTAGCAGCGGAAAGTAAAACATTGCATATGAAGGTAAAGGGAAGGGTTTGGAGAAGGTAAACGCAATGTAGACACTGAGATTTTTGGCGTGGTTCCGATAGGTGGTGCTATTGTACGTCCACGTTGATGGAGACTTCAACCCACGAAGGGTAATGGTTGCGCGAGTCCACGGAGGGCTCCACCCACGAAGGGTCCACGAAGAAGCAACCTTGTCTATCCCACCATGGCCATCGCCCACGAAGGACTTGCCTCACTCGGGTAGATCTTCATGAAGTAGGCGATCTCCTTGCCCTTACAAACTCCTTGGTTCAACTCCACAATCTTGTCGGAGGCTCCCAAGTGACACCTAACCAATCTAGGAGACACCACTCTCCAAAAGGTAATAGATGGTGTGTTGATGATGAACTCCTTGCTCTTGTGCTTCAAATGATAGTCTCCCCAACACTCAACTCTCTCTCACAGATTTGGCTATGGTGGAAAGATGATTTGAGTGGAAAGCAACTTGGGGAAGGCTAGAGATCAAGATTCTTGTGGTTGGATTGGAATGTCTTGGTCTCAACACATGAGTAGGTGGTTCTCTCTCAGAAAATGAGTAGTGGAAGTGTAGGCACGTTCTGATGGCTCTCTCACAAATGGAGAAGGGGGTGGAGGGGTATATATAGCCTCCACACAAAATCCAACCGTTACACACATTTGACCCAACTCGGTCAGACCGAATAGAAGAACTCGGTGAGACCGATTTAGTTCAAAATGTGAACGTTAGGAATCTCGGTGGGACCGACAAGATCAACTCGATGGGACTGATGTGCAAGGGTTAGGGCAAAACCTTATCTCGGTGAGACCGATTTCAGCAATGAGCAAACAAAGAGTTGGTGAGGCAAACCCGGTGGGACCGATCGCTCATTTCGGTGAGACCGAAATGTTACGAAGGGAAACAGAGAGTTTGTCATGCAAACTCGGTGGGACCGATCGCTCATTTTGACGAGACCAAAATGTTACGAAGGGAAACAGAGAGTTTGCAAAGCCATCTCGGTGAGACCGAGATCCCGATCGGTGAGACCAAATTGTCTAGGGTTTCTGGCAGTGGCTATGTCAAATGAACTCGGTGGCGCCGGATAGATCAAATCGGTGGGGCCAAGTTTGACTTTTAGGTTTTGGACATATGTGGAAATGAGAAAGTGGCTGAGGGTTTTGGAGCAATATCACTAAGCATTTTGAGCAAGTAGACCATTAAGCAACGCCTCATCCCCTTTTAATAGTATTGGCTTTCCTATGGACTCAATGTGATCTTGGATCACTAAAATGAAAATGAAGAGTCTTGAGCCTTTGGCAATCTTTATCCTTAGCATTTTGAGGGGTCCACATCTCTAGTCCATGCCACGCTAATCATTGAACTTTCTGAAATATTTAACTTGAATGGATATTAGTTCAATGAGCTATATGTTGTTATGAATTACCAAAACCACCCGGGGATTAGTTGCACTTTCAATCTCCCCCTTTTTGGTAATTGATGACAACATATAGATCAAAGCTTCGACAAATGATAATATGAATGAAATACATTGTCGCTTTGAGAAGTATGTGATAAGCAAGAGCTCCCCCTAAATTTGTGCATTATTTAAAATTTGCTTTTGAATGCAAATGCACAATCGATTAGGATCATGGGTCACTCTTCCATGTCACATACATCTTGGTGGAGCGCTCAAAATGATAAGATATAAAGAACACACACTCATCACCAAGGAAAAACATGATTGATCATACACAAATATCATAGATATCATCATGCAAGCACACATTAAAGCATAGTATGATCAAACAAATGATCACAAGAGTATCTCACAAACAAGCACAAATATTGTAGCATGAATCAAACGAGCAAACGATCAAAGCAAATGATCAAAGTAGCAAGAGAGGCAATAAAAAGCAAAAATCTCTCTCTCGAAGCCTAATGATCTATACACTTTCTCCCCCTTTGGCAACAAGTTACTAAAAAGCTTGAAAATGCATAGTGCTATGCGGCACTCTAGGCACGATCTCCAAGAGCTCCTGAAGTGGTCTTCTAGCTTGTTGCTCCGGTGTGCATAGATGGCGTGGAGAGGAGTTCGTCTGCAAAAGCTTCAGCTGACGTCTGTGGAGCTAGAGGAGTTGAAACTAGAGGGATGACTGAGGTAGTTGCTGCAGGTGCTGAAATGGTAGTCCTGGGGTCACTGACAACTGGAACAGCTATAGACCTTTGTGCCCTTGGCACTCTCTGAAAAGTGTTTGTGGTAGGTCTGTCACTCCTGTCCTAAACTTCTTCCTGGAGCTTCTCCACAGTAGTCTGGATCTCTGTGACCTTCACATCTAGATCATGGAATTTGGTCTCAATGATACTCTCAAGACTTTCTTGATTCTTTGTCAGGGTGGCCAAGCCTTTCTCAATCCTCACAGTAGCTTCAAGCAGATAACTGAGTTGATCTTGCTTGGTCTTGAGCATCACTTGTGAAGCATCTGGTACACTAGCTGCCTTTGCTGCTTTTGCAGCTTAAGCTCTCTCTCTCTCTCTTCTCCTGGGCTTCAGCACATATTGGATGTGAGGCATCCATGACAATCTCATTGTCCTCAAATTTTGGCCTCAGGGGAAGATGCTCTTTGTCAAGAAGATATGTCCCTTTCCCCATCTTTGAGTTCATCAACATCTGTATGTGAGGGGCATATCCACATGATCTCTTCTGATCAGCTGCAGTTCTCTTCACTGTTTCAACAATCAAACTCATCACTTTGAACTTTTGTGGCACATCAAACATATGGAGCAAGTTGATGGAGTGACCATGGATCATCCTATGATCTCCTGACTTGGGCAACAGAGTGTTCCTCAAGATGGTGTTGATGGTGGTCAATCCTGACAACAGATAATATATGGACCCAAGCTTGTGAGTCTCCAAGGCATCATCTGGGATAGTCTTGTACATGTTTGCCATGGAGTTGTGATCCTTCCTTGGCTTGGCATATACATCCGTGTCATTTTCATCTTGGGGGCATTGATCAACTTGGCCCATTCAGAAATTGTAGATTGATATCTGGTTCCTTCTGTCATCCAAACAATCATGCCATCTGGATAGAAATGAGCAGTGGAGTAGAATTGCATAATCATTTCATCATTCCACTTTGTCAACTTTTGACCAACAAACTTATCGACTTCATTCATCCTGAAGCTCTCATGCACACCTGGGAAGTAGTCCTCATTGTCATCGATGTATTTCCAGTCAACACATCTCATATCACTGACAATAGGCTTTTTGTCTAGCAAGACAGTCTCATAGAAGTCATGTTGTTCCTTGGTGTGGAAATGATAATCTACAACAGTCCTTCTCCTGGTGGCATAGGGATCAGTCTGTCTCCACAATCTCAGACCTGCATCCTTTCTTTCCTTCATGTTCTCAGCAACAGGATGATGATCACTATGATCAGGAATCTTGGGCTTCAACTTTCTAAGCACTTGCTGCTCTTCATCCTCTTGAGTGTCAGGCACTGGGGCCTTGTTCTTCTCAGCAGCAGGGATGTTTCTGGTGGATCTCTTGGGTGCAGAAGGTTTTGGAGGTTGAGCTCGAGTTGGAGGCTTGGGGGCTGTCTTGGGCTTAGATGGAGCAGCCCCAGACTTTGTGGCATCCCCCATGAGCTTCTGAGTCTTTGGAGGTGGTGCAGCTGGCTCTTCCTCCTCCTCTTCTTCCTCATCAGATGAATGCTTCTCAAACTCAGCCATTGGATCTACAAGTTTGCACCATCTTCCTCTTTTCCTTTCTTTCTTCTCTTTTCTAGCACCACTTGATGGCTGTGCTTGCTCTTGAGTTGAGGCTCTGGCTTTAGACATGGGCTTCCTCTTGGCAGGAGCGTTCTTTTGCATTCTAGGCTTTGTGGCAGCAGCAGCATACTCCTTCTTGAGCACTTTCTTCTTTGAGGTGACCTCCTCCTCAACTACAAAATCCTCATCCTCAGATTTTGAGGTTCTCTTCTTCCTTTGCCTAGTAGCAGCCTTAGGCAAGTTGCTTGCAGTACTTCTGCCACCATCATCATAACTGCTATTGGAGGGACTAGTGCCCTCACTGAGATTCACTTGCTCTTCAGACCTGTTCTGACTGTCACTGCCCTCTGACATCTCTGAAACTGACCCCGTGAATAGATAGGTATAGGTAGAGTGGATGAGCATCACAAAGCGCAGCTATTTTGCAAAAAATATTGAGACAAAAACTTAACTTTAGTTTTCTGCAGAAAGCATTTCGGAGCTACCGATATGACAAACTCGGGGAGACCGAAGCATTAACAGAATCTGAACATGCAATTTTGGTCAGACCGAAATGCAGTTCGATGACTCCGAGATGCTAGGGTTTCACAGAGTAAGTGATTTCGGTCACACCAATTAGTACACTTCAGTCAGACCGAGATCCTCAGATCAGTCGGTCCGAGATGAGTTCGGCAGAAACCTAACCCTTAGTTTTTGCATCAAATCTATTCTAATGGAACTTTTCGGTGGATAGATTGATCTCATTTGTGGTAAGAATAATGGCAATGATCTTTGTGCAAGAATCATAAAAAGAGAACGCACAAAGAGGTCGAGCTCGTACCCTAACTTGGCGACGAACTCGCTACGGCGACAATGGTGGTGAGATTTTCGTTGACGGCGACGGAGACCAGCGGCAGGAGGACACTGTCGACGACGGAGATGATCCGGAGACCAAGGGGGCGGCAGAGCTGGGAGGCGTGGACGAGTGGTTTGGAGGAATTTCCAAAATTTCAACCCGCGGTATATATACCCAGTCACTGTCGGTGTGACCGAGTGGAACGACTCGGTGGCACCGAGATGCAAAACTGCTAGCAGTTACAGCAACTCGGTGTGACCGAATTGTTCAAATCGGTTGCACCGATATGAAAACCTAGATCAACTTAATTAATTCGGTGAGACCGAGTGTGATGAGTTGGTCTGACCGAGATGCATTAAGAGGTTTTGGAAGTTTAAGCCCTTGACAGATCGGTGGCTCCGAGTGCTCCTCACCCGAAGGGTCCGAATTCGACTTGTTCAAGCTTTGTGATGTAGCATGAATAGAGTTTGAGATGAGAAAAGCATAGATAGCTAGAGGTTGTACTTAGGCATTCTTGTCCATCCATTTGGCAAAAAGAAAAACCAAACAATCAAAGCAACAAATGGATGTCCTCGAATGGAGAAAATTATGCAACCAACATGATCACATAATAAGATATCAAATAAAATATGTGGCAAAGCATGCACAATAACTCTAGCATCTATCAAGCAATTGGCGATGACAAGGTCATCTATATATGAGTATATTCACTGAGGAGTCAAATGAGAACATTTGATCGTAGGTCATACTCATCGTTTAAGCACAAGTGGAGTTACCACTTTTACATAAAGCATTGTTGTGTTCACATCATTTGCGTTGCTTTAGCTCAATTCTTAGAGCAAAGCTCACCCTAGATGTGATATCCCCCCCTAAGAGGGATGAACTAACCTTGGGTTTTGTCGATGATGACTTCATGTAGATGTTGAAGATGTGGATGCTCAATGTTGATGTAGATCATTTGGAGCAATCCATTGGAGTGAGTTGCACTTTCAATACCTACATGGGTTAGTCCCACAAGGAACACACAAGGATATCCATAGACATAGAGTGAAACACACATATTATGATGTCCATGAAAGCATTAGGTTACCTTGTCCCTTGTCTTACCAACAAGAGGGTTTGTGACTCCTTGAACTAGTGCAAGATATGGAAGTTGATTGCACTTATCCTTGCCAAAATGAATATGAGTGAAGTATGTTGGCGGAGTCACCCTCAAGAACTCTCTAGTTCTTCTTCTTTGGGACCCACATCAACTTGATGGGAATCCTTGGAGTTGTAGTCATACTTGATGAAGTAGAACTTGATGTAGTCTTGGGAACCCACTTGACCAAGGCCTTTGGAGCTTCTTGAAGGTTGTCCTTGCCTTTTAGCTTGTGGTCTTATGGTGGAAGATCATCTTGAGCTTGTGTTCCCTTGAAAGAAGTAGGGTCATACTTCTCTTGTTGAGGAACAAACTTCGTCTTGGGGTATTGATCTTCTTCCCACTCAACTCCATTGGCATTAAACTTTCGTTCAAAACCAACACCTTGATTCTTCCGGTGCCTTCCTTGCTTGCGTACAATTTTCTCAAATTGCTTACTTCCGGCAAGGCTCTTGTAAACACCTTTCTCTATAATTCCCTTCAATAAGCTATTTTCTTGCTCAAGTGTAACTTGGCTAAGAGAATCATTAGTGGAATCAAGAGAACTACTAGAAGCAACAACATTGGATTTAACATGATTATTGTTACTACTAGAAGAAGAATCTTTCTTGCTCTTGTTGCTAGATTTTACTTGTGGCATGTAAGTAGAGAAGACTAAACGCTTGGCAATGGAAGAAGAACTTTTCTTACGAAGATCATCATTGTTTGCTTTTAAGAACCCATGCTCTTGCTCTAGGTTGAGCTTCTCAAAGCGTAGCTTCTCATGAGTCTTTAAAAGCTCTCAATGATCCTCTAAGGTAGTTTCATGAGCTAACTTAAGAGTGTTTAGTTCTTTAGTTAGACGCTCAATCTCCTTCTTAACATTGTCATTCGTTTTATCTTGATTAGCATGATTAATAGCAGTTTCATCATAGTTTTCATCACTAGTGTTGTCAACAAGTAAATCATCATCACCTAGCAAATCATCTACATCACTATTGAAATCAACATACTCGGGGGGTGATACCTTAGGGCCTTTAGCCATGAAGCATCTTCCAATTCCTTCATTTGGTGAGTCGAATATGTCGTAGGAGTTGGATGACACAAGTGCAAGACCGGCAACACCTTCATCTTGAGTATATTCGGAGTCGGAGTGATAACTTCTCTCGGAGTAGTTGTCGGAGTCGGAACTGGATACCCATTCACCAATGTGATCTTGATGTCTTCGTCTAGTGTAGCTCTTTAATGACTTGTCCTTCCTTTCGGAATCCTTGCTTCTATGAGAGGGTCTTCGTTCATAACGATCATCTCTACTCCTTCTCTCTCTTGGAGGTGATTCCTCTCTTTTACTTCTCCTTTTAGGTGAGTCTTCTCTTCTTTTGTAGGGAGCCGTACACTCACTAGAGTAGTGTCCGAGTCTTCCACAATTGTAGCAATTACGATCACGACTAGAAGATCTTTTGTCATTGTAGGACCTTGACTTGGAACTTCTATCTTTGCTTCTACTCTTGTAGAACTTGTTGAAGTTCTTCACCATTAAGCTTAATTCTTCATTGAAGACTTGTTTCTCACTTGATGTTGTAGGAGCATCACATGAAGCTTTGTAAGCACCACTAGACTTGTTGTGAAGCTCTTACTTATCCTTGAGTGACATCTCATGAGCAACAATTCTACCAATGACTTCTGTTGGCTTGAGATCTTTGTAATTGGGCATCATTTGGATCAAGGTGCACACGGTATCATATTTTCCATCCAAGGCTCTTAGGATCTTCTTGATGATGAATCTGTCGGTCATCTCTTCGCTTCCTAAGCCGGCAATCTCATTTGTGATGAGAGCAAGCCTAGAGTACATTTCAGCCACTCCTTCACCATCCTTCATTTTGAACTTGTCAAGTTGACTTTGAAGCACATCCAATTTGGATTCCTTGACGGACTCGGTACCTTCGTGCATATCGACGTAAGTATCCCAAATTTCCTTTGCATTCTCAAGGCGGTTGATTTTGTTGAATTCTTCGGGGCACAATCCATTGAAAAGAATATCGCAAGCCTGAGCATTGTATTGCAACATCTTCAATTCTTCCGCGGACGCTTCATGATCCGGTTCTCTTCGATCCTTGAAGTATTCACCTTGCAAGCCAATACACATAATAGCCCAAACGGCGGGGTTATGACCAAGAATATGCATTTTCATCTTATGCTTCCAACTAGCAAAATTAGTACCATCAAAGTAAGGACCTCTACGGTGGTAATTTCCCTCGCTAGACGCCATACTCTCCTAGGTTGTGAAACCAAGGCTATGATCACCAAAGCTATGAAAATCAAGGCAAATGGAGACCAAAGCTCTGATACCACTTGTAGGATCGAAAAGAGGTCTAGAGGAGGGGTGATTAGACTACTTGACCAAATAAAAATCTAACCTTTTCCCAATTTTAAGTGTTGGCAGATTTTAGCAACTATCACAAGTCAAGCTTTAGCAACTAACACAAGTCAAGCAATCAACCAACACATGCAATTCTAAGAGTGTAGCAGCGGAAAGTAAAACATTGCAAATAAAGGTAAAGGGAAGGGTTTGGAGAAGGCAAACACAATGTAGACACAGAGATTTTTGGCGTGGTTCCGATAGGTGGTGCTATCGTACGTCCACGTTGATGGAGACTTCAACCCATGAAGGCTAACGGTTGCACGAGTCCACGGGGGGCTCCACCCACGAAGGGTCCACGAAGAAGCAACCTTGTCTATCCCATCATGGCCATCGCCCATGAAGGACTTGCCTCACTCGGGTAGATCTTCACGAAGTAGGCGATCTCCTTGCCCTTACAAACTCCTTGGTTCAACTCCACAATCTTGTCGGAGTCTCCCAAGTGACACCTAACCAATCTAGGAGACAACACTCTCCAAAAGGTAATAGATGGTGTGTTGATGATGAACTCCTTGCTCTTGTGCTTCAAATGATAGTCTCCCCAACACTCAACTCTCTCTCACAGATTTGGCTATGGTGAAAAGATGATTTGAGTGGAAAGCAACTTGGGGAAGGCTAGAGATCAAGATTCTTGTGGTTGGATTGGAATGTCTTGGTCTCAACACATGAGTAGGTGGTTCTCTTTCAGAAAATGAGTAGTGGAAGTGTAGGCACGTTCTGATGGCTCTCTCATAAATGGAGAAGGGGGTGGAGGGGTATATATAGCCTCCACACAAAATCCAACCGTTACACACATTTGACCCAACTCGATCAGACCAAATAGAAGAACTCGGTGAGACCGATTTAGTTCAAAATGTGAACGTTAGGAATCTCGGTGGGACCGACATGATCAACTCGGTGGGACCGATGTGCAAGGGTTAGGGTAAAATCTCATCTCGGTGAGACCTATTGCATAAACTCGGTTAGACCGATTTCAGCAATGAGCAAACAGAGAGTTGGTCAGACAAACCCGGTGGGACCAATCACTCATTTCGGTGAGACCGAAATGTTACGAAGGGAAACAGAGAGTTTGTCATGCAAACTCAGTGGGACCGATCACTCATTTCGATGAGACCGAAATGTTACGAAGGGAAACAGAGAGTTTGCAAAGCCATCTCGGTGAGACCGAGATCCCGATCGGTGAGACCGAATTGTCTAGGCTTTCTGGCAGTGGCTATGTCAAATGAACTCGGTGGCGCCGGATAGATCAAATCGGTGGGGCCGAGTTTTACTTTTAGGTTTTGGACAATTGTCTAGGGTTTTGGAGCAATATCACTAAGCACTTTGAGCAAGTAGACCATTAAGCAACACCTCATCCCCTTTTAATAGTATTGGCTTTCCTATGGACTCAATGTGATCTTGGATCACTAAAATGAAAATGAAGAGTCTTGAGCCTTTGCCAATCTTTGTCCTTAGCATTTTGAGGGGTCCACATCTCTAGTCCATGCCATGCCAATCATTGAAATTTCTGAAATATTTAACTTGAATGGATATTAGTTCAATGAGCTATATGTTGTTATGAATTACCAAAACCACCCGGGGATTAGTTGCACTTTCACTCTCTCTCTCTCTCTCTCTCTGTGTGTCCCAACCTATTTCCCGTCCTTCACTTATGTATGGATGTCGACCAATCTCCCACAAGACATAGCTAGGTGTCTCCTTCTCAACACATATACGAGTCGATCTACCTCTCTAGTTAGGTCTCTACCTCCCCCCTCCCCCCACACACACACACCAATACATCAAGCGCTCTAGTCATGTCTCCCTACCACACACAAACTTGCCCTCTGCCCTCTGACGTTCCGATAGGCCATTCGCCCTATATCTTTGACGTGCACACACACAATTTCGATCGCTCTCTTCATGGATCTCGCACCCACACACTCTCTTCGACTCTATCGATATCTATGACCCCTCCCTCTCTTCTCGTGGATCGCCCCCTCTATATATGATATAGATAGGCCTCTATTTCACACACATTGCATGTGTCACATTTTTGTTTGAGATATCATCCGACACATATTCCCACAAATACATTCACGAAATCACCCCCCATAACAAAAAACACTCACGAACGCACACGCCATCTCTCTAGGTATGTATATCTCTCACACACACCCACGTAGGTGGGGGCGTGCACGAAGAGAAGAGGTGCACGCACAGCGCACGTACTCCCGTCTCTTTCGCAACCACACCCGCGCGGGTACACGGTGGAGCCCATTTCTGTACGAAAAGGCAGCCCACGTGGTAATTTGACACGTGTACTGGTTGTCCACTTGATGGAGGATAATGTACCACGGGTGAACAAACAAATTGCGACTTGACACGTTATTTAAAAAAAGAGGCAAACCATGTGGGGCCTACCTTAGAGGCAAGGCTCTATACACTGGAGATGCTCTATACAACTTTTGATGTGTCCCGTCAACTCATAGAACGAGGAGAAGCTTGCTTAGTATGCCCTCTCCCCCGCCCATAGGTGCGGTGGCTCGCAGAGTGGCAGGACGAGGAGAAGCTTGCTTACTACGCCTACGCCCGCTCCCTCGCCCACGCGCGCGGTGGCTTGCAGGACGAGGAGAAAATTTTACTACTCCCTCCGTTAGACGTATACTCCTTGTCCCTACCTTGGTTAGAGAGATTATCATATTGTTTGAAATATATGTCTTTTAGCAGATTTCAATATGAACTACTAGTACATACTATAAACACTAATGTATATAGACATATTTTAGAGTGTAAATTCACTCATTTTGCTCCGTATGTAGTCCATATTGAAACAGACGTAATAGTATGCACTCTCCCTTGCCCCTCGACCCTCGCCCACGTGGTGGACATGCAGCAATTCATTCGGTCTCAGATAGCCAGAACCATATACTCTAGTACCATCATTGCTCGACTTCCCGAAGAGGCAAAGAGCCAAGCGCAAGGTTAATATTTTTGAGATGCCAAGCACAAGGTTTATAGGAAAACGTGTAGTAGTAGTAGCACTGGTAGTACGTACTGTATGAGGAAGAAGGCAACAAGAATGTATGTTTTGCGTGACAATCTCTTCTTACAGGACGTGCAAGACCTAGTGGACCTCATTGTTGTTGCAATGGGAGTATCATAGATGGCACGATTCAAAGTGGTGGGTAGCGGGAATAATATTCGGAGCTGCTTAAGAAGTCCCATCGAAAGGAATAGCCATCCTCTACATGTGCTCCTATGTAAAATGAGTAAATGAGACAAATTAAAAGAGAAAGAGACAAAGTAAAAAAAATCACCAGCTTTAGAGCCAGCCCTATTATATCAGTGAATGATATTTCTACGTCGTGATTGACATGGCTATATTATTAACCATGCTGTGGAGGTAGCAGCGGGTTTTTATTTATTTGCGGAGGTAGCAGCGGATGGATATTCAACGAGGTGTGAAATGATGGCTGCTTCCTCGGTCAAACATAGAGAAAGGTGGGCCTCATGATTTGACGGCTCATTAGTCATTATTACTGCCTATACTCTTTGCCCATATAATAACCGCATGGTAGAGTAGTTTGCTATACTTTTAATAACCATGCTCGAAGAGAAGAGGTGCACGCACCCATGCACGTAGCACTCTTTGCGTCTTTCCCAACCACACACGTGACACGGTGGAGCTCATTTCTGTACGATGATGCAGCCCACGTGATAATTTGACACGTCTAGTAGTAGTTACTCACTTAATGAAGGGTCAGGAACCATGCATGAATGGTGCCGCGTTATTTATAAATAAATTTTTTTTCTTCAGTGGCACGTACGCAATATAAATAGGTTCATATGGACAGAAAAAGAAACCGCTCCACTATATACATAGCCAGGAGCCTACACGGTTGCTTGCTGGGGTTGCTCTCTTCACACTCTCTCGCACAAAACAACTGTGGCCACATCTCTAACATCCGGGCATATCACGTCCGCCGGGGGAAGGGGTGGATGCTTTGTGTAGATGCGGTCACTGTCGTCGACGGTGAAAACCCACTGTCGGCGCATCCCGATCAGGGGTCCCCGCCATTCTCTCTCACAAAGCCGATGCGGTTGCCTTCGTCCCTTCCTCACTGCCGCGACATGGGTAGTTGCCGCCTCCCGCCGCCCTCCTCTAAGCTAGCTACATCCCGACATCCCTCAGGTACAACTTCCTTTACAGCCGGCTTGCACCACTGCCCCAGCTGCCCACATCACTCCATGTGGATATTTCTCTACTTCTTTGCCCCGCACGTACCTCTACTGGCTTCTACTGTATTTGTGATGAGTTTATGTCTCATCAACTAGTCCCACTAGTCTTATTCTTATCACACTTCTTCAATTTCTTTGCCACAGGGATGCTCAGCTCGATTTTAGTGAAACTGCACAAAATGATCCGATGGTCAAAGGGTTGCAAACTTCATTTCTTCGGAAGGTTCAACGTAGCCAACAAATTAAAGCCTGGTTAGGGTTTAAGGTTCAAGGCCTAGGGACTGCATGGATTGTTTTTTTCTTTAGCTGTCTCTGTTCCAAAATAAGTGTCAACTTTAGTAATACAACTTTGTACTAAAGTTGGCATAAAGTTGAGACACTTATTTTGGAATGGAGGGAGTACATATTGGCTATGATCTGTGAATCATTGAGATGCAATAGCATGCATGCTAGTCTCCTTTGTATTTGATGGAATGCTGCAATGGGGCAACCTTGGACACAAGATACATGAAACAGAAGCTGGAAGCTTCATAGCATTGTACAAATTTATCTCGCTGAGAAATTATAGTACGTACTATGTACTAAAGAGTTAGGTGTCGCACGGTGTCCAGAAAATATGGTGATAGTGTGAGGTGGGCCATGTAATCACTGAGCTGCCATGTTTTCGCTGCTTTCGCACTCCTCCGTTGTAAGAGTGGAGAAAATTGTAAAGAGTGGAGACGCTCTACCTCCTTTCGCCGAAACATGGGACATCCAGCATCCGGTGCATGTGTCATGCACCAAAGTAAAGTGTACAGTGCAACTGAGACTCAGCACGCTCATGCCACCTCATTAATAATGACCAATGAGCCGTCAAATCACATAGACCCGGCAGTAAGTTGGATGGACAAAGCAACCATCACTCTTTGTTGAATCCGCTTCTCCCTTCAACGCAGGCACCAGTGAGAGGTCGCGTCCGCTCTGCACGGGCATGAATGCGGCACCGATTCTCTGGAACGGCGCTGACCGTTTTGGGTGGGAAGCGCGCGCGGCCGATGGAGGGGGTTTGGGTGGGCCAGGGTGGTCAGCAGCGGGCGTGGCTGCTGTCTCGACCGGACACCCAGAAACGAGAGGATGCACCGACTCTCACGGCTAAATCGTAGTACTACACAAAATCTCTCTGTAGGTCGATGTGTCGCTCTCTCTAACACACACACGCTGTTAAAAATAAACACACATATGCACACACAGGTTCATGTGCCGGCGGTCAACCGCTATATCTGCGGCCGCGGGATTTGACGCACGCTGCTGCCGGATTTGGAGCATTCCGGCCGCCTGCGACTGCGCCTTACCATGGATTGTCCGGGTACCGGGTCGCACAACAATGGCAATGCCTCCATGTTGCATGCAGTTTTAGTTGTTGGTCACTTCGGAGGGTCGTGTACCACACGTGAACGATCATAAGTGCGACCGGGAGGCATGGAGCGTAATTGCGAATGAGTGAAGACTGAAATAAACCCTGTAATTGTAGAGCTCAACGCAAATAAACCATCACCTCTAAATCCCTGAAGTTTGTACCCTGTTCTTGGCAATCCTGGTCATTTTCAACCTTATATGCCTATCCAAACAGGGAACTTATAGGTCGCATTGGAAATGGCTGGGATTCAGCACATGTATGTGGGGTCCACTTGTCAAAAGGAGAGAGAAATAGCAAAGTAATAAGATAAAATGCACGTAGGAGATCGTAAAAAAATGCACCTAGAAAGATTCGAACGAGGGACTCGGGTTGCACTGGGATTTCTACTAACCGACACAGTTAACATATTTCATGTGTGAATTTGTGCTGAAGGCTACTTACGTTACAAGGCCTGATATGAAGGTTAGATCATGAATGCATGTGTGCGCGATATATATGTGTTTTCACTGGCTGACACAACTAATCATGCTTTGGGTGCGCGCAGACGTGGCGAAGCTCACGGCTAGGTTAGCTCCTCCTTGCAATTGCAGCGATCGGCGTTTCTAATCTATATGCATGTCACGGCACTTCAATTCTGCAGGAGGACTTGGTGCTCTGCAAGGTGCTCGAGAGGCAGAAAGTGGACGGCGAGCAAGACACCGTCCGCTCCTCTCACTGACCTTCGCCGGCTTCTCGCAGGCAGCACAGGAGCTATCCGTCGTGATGGACGCAAGCAGCGACCAGATGGGCTCAGGTGCCAGCTTCGCACCATGGCGGGAGATGGTTTGTGGCTCGAATCCGTTGACAAAAGCAGCGGTGTGGTAGCAATACAACTTAGAAAAGAAAGTTGTTATGGTCAAAGTCAGGAATCCTGGCCTTTAGTTGCCACGTCATCGAATCCACTCATAAAATCGGCTGAAGGTTTATTTAGACCAGGATTAAAGAGTATTGGGTACAAACTTCAGGGATTTAGAGGTGAGGGTTCATTTCTGTCGACCTCTACGACCATAGGGTTTATTTCAGACTTCACTCATTGCGAATTGACTCCTTCGAGAGTTAAATTTTCTTCGCGTATTAGCATTGCCCTCCGTCAGAGTTTACAGGGAGCGCTTCAATTCTCATGCATTTCCACCACCGGAGGGATTTTAGGCGCGTTTGGTTTAATGCCCAATTAATTAGGGCATCGTAACCGCAATCAAGGCCACAATTTTCTCTCCATGCAGGTGTGTACGCGGGGTGGAATAACTTTAAATGCATGCATGTGTGTACGTGGACTGAAAGCACTCTATGCATGTGTGTATGCATTTATATGAGTAGTTTGTCATGTGGGCAATAAGGATGAACGAGGGAAGGCCTTATCTCCAAATGTGGAGAGGAGTGCGGGTATCTTTTTGCAAAATTGTCATAGTTTCCTTCCTATCCATCAGATATAGATCGGACGGCCTATATTGCAGGATGGCAGGCACACCATCATCACCAACTCTGTTTTTTTATCATATATATATATATATATATATATATATATATATATATATATATATATATAAAAGATAATAGAGAGTAGAGAAGTATAGAGTACAGATACGCTGCAACCTCAGCGCTTGTTTTCTAGGGTTTGCTCTCTTCACACTCTCTCCACTATATATATACGCGCTGAAGCCTCAACGCTTGCAGTTGCTCTCTTCACACTCTCACCCTCTCCAGATCTAAAAAAGACTGCGTTGTCCTCTCTCCTCTCACTGCTAGTTAAAGAGCCGGCAGCATCCCGTCCGCCGAGGAAGGGAAGGAGGCTTAACACTGTCCCGTCGGCGAGGGAGGGAATCCACTACCGGCGCCCCTGTTCTCTTTCACCCAGCGGCGGCGTGGGAGGGCCTTCGACCCCTTTTTCCTCGCTGTCGTACATAGTGTGGGCAGATCGGCCTCCGGCCGCCCACTGAGCCACACCTCAAGAACCTTAAGGTAAAATTTACTTAATCCACATGCATTGCTCTAGCTGCATGTGGATTTTTTTTGCTTCTACACTCGAATCTAGGTGTTGGATTAAACAGGAAAGTAGTGGGGAAAGTTGTATAGCATGAATCTAGGACGTGGTTTAAAGAGGAAAGGAAGGGGGAAAGTAGTATAGACTGGCTATCCAACACCTACATTGGTCGAAAAGGGAAAACAATGACAAACGCAGTACACACATCTGTAATGAACTGATCTTTTTGTGTGTGGGGGACAAGGCTATAGAGTTTGAGCAGGACTAGATTTGCTGCCCTCACATAGGGAAAGGTGTCTAAAGATAACAAAACTGGGACCAACACAAATATGCTCCTTGGTTGTTTGTTCTTTGTTGCAACAGACTGTGCATCACCCCTTTATACATCGATAGATGCACATGGTGCTGGTGCGTCCATTGTCCCGTACAACTTTTTAGCTGTTGTTAATCTAATAATGCCGCTGTAAAATTGATGCAATGCAATAGTTAAAAGCAAATTATATGTTTAACAATTTTTTTGTTAATATAATATCTCTGTTAATGTGAATCAATGCCACTGTTTGAGAAATGCTACTGTCTTGCTTTCTTTTCCATTTATATAAGTTAGATGCTTCTTTTTGTGGGCTTCTGTGTCATCCACCGTTATTGACCAGTATTGTTTCCTTTGCACCTCTGTGTAAATGGGGTTATCTAATTCACCTCGTTGCTATTGCGACCTTTTGTTGCACTGCACAAAACACTTTTGTTTTAAGAATGTTTTGTGCAGTTCAACCAAAATGTCACACTGACAACGTTGCTTGGTTGCTTGATCTCAGTGGAACTGCACAAGAGGAGATCTGACTGCCTATCCGTGTTGGCAAATTTGTTTCAGATCTTCTTCTTGTGAGTTGTTTGAATTCCGCGTCATGAGAGGTCAGTACTGGCCTTCTTCCACATGATTGTGCAGTGTGCTTTCATATGTTGTGCTACTTATATGGTAATGTTGCTTGATTTTAGTGAACTACACAAAAGGAGACCAGACTTCCAATCTGTATGTGCACCGTAATATCCCATTGAGGTAAGATAATGATATTTGGCAACTGTTGGCCTGTATTTTGCTACTGTCATCAGAAAACTAATGTTGTTGTTTAGTGTTATACTTGTGCTCCCTAATAGACATGCCAAATCTTACATTGAAGGTGAAGCTTGTCTGTTATTGAACCAAGTGATGAAGGGGAAGAACAAGCGGAAGAAGAACAAAAATCAACTCCCGGTGCTGTAATGAAGCACTGGAACTGTGATGACACAAGTAATGATATAGTTTTGCATCTTAATTTATTGCTATGGCTGGAACGAGCAATTGTTTTGCCACTGTGATTTGATGCCACTCTTAATGTAATATGTAATTATCTCTACTTGTGCAAATAGGGATCTTGTTTGAAGATAACATATATTTTAGTGGAACTGCACAAGAAGATGTTGGAAACATTAAACTAATCGAGGAGTTTATAGTAAGCATGGCAACCACAGTAGATAATAACGGATGGTTCTGGAGAAGTGCTTCATCTGCATGCTCTACACAATAAGCCTCCTGACAAAGGTTGGTACCGGCCCACATATTTCATCCATATGATTGAGCTTTGTCATCTCTATTGGTGTTGTGCTACTGTTTAGCTACTGTCATGAGAAAGTGGTATTGTTCTGCATGTTAATCTAAGGCTGCTAATAAATTGAGGCACTGGTTTGACACCGTTATAGCCACTGATAAAATTAAGTAATAATACAGTTCAAGTTGAGCTGTCGTGTTTGGTATCATATCATTTCCTATGAGGATAATGGGGATGCATCTCTTTGTGACTATACATTTCATCAGTTACTCCCATTGTTAATATAATGGCTGTTTTAAATATTTCCTTTCCTATTTTTCGAGCAAATAGGGGTGCTAGCATTTAGTTGTCCTCTTGTCTTTGCACAACAGGATCATCCTCTGCACAACAGGATCATCCTCCTCTGAAGAAGAATATGGAGTACGTGAAGTGCCTAGTTCCGATTATGCCAGGATGAAGAAGCCAAGCCCTTCTCTTCTAATCAGAAGGAGCAGTTGAAGGATGGTTACATTACTGCCCACAAGAACAAACTAACTTCAGCTCAGAAGGACTCATAGATCTCCATCTTTGTTGCTGTGATGGCCAATACAATGTTGTTTTAGGATTCTTTCCGGTGAGTTCCATTTTTAAATGTGTGCTCTGCATGGATCATGTAGGTGCATGTTTAAACTGTAGATTCATTACTGTAAATTCATAATATAGTTTGCTTTATACTAATCACTTTTTTTGTATTTATGCAAACAGGGATGCTCATCTTGATTTCAATGGGAACTGCACAAAATGTTCTGATGGTTTGTGCCCTCCATTATACTTCATCATGCACAATACATCGAATGTTCTTGAATCATTCATTTCCACCTCCAGCCACAAAATTAGCTACAAGAAAGGTGGTGACGATATGTTCAAGGCATTGCAATATATAAAGGCGCGCGAAGTTGGTTAATTTTAGTAGAACTGCACAAAAATAACTGGTTTATTTAGCACGAGATGACATGTCAATGTGCAAACTGATGGCAAACCCCGCCCAGTCCACAATCATAGGCATTTGATATTTTGGAATGGGTAAACCTTGTCAAAGTTTGCTCATTGATGTATGCAAAGACACGCATTTGATATTTTTAAATGGGACAACCTTGGTAAATTTTGCTCATTAATGTTAGCAAGAAGACATGCATTTGATATTTTCAAATGGGACGCCCTTTGCCGTCAGCAGCATCAATTGATTTTTCTTTATTCTTTAGTTATCAAGTAAATATTGGCTCTAACATGTGAATCATTGAGACGCATAATCATCGATTGTTTTGAATGTTCTCTAGGAATTGCCAGGCCTGTGAGTTTGATTGCAATGTACAGGCACGCTAAAAACTTCTCAAACTTTTTGTACGTGTGAAATTGCCGCAAACGAGGTGATCACCGTGCGTCCTGAGAATAATGCTAGTACGTATTGTTTTGCATGTTCATCTAATGCGAGTGTTACAAGAATTCAAACTAATGAAACTAAATTCGTTCATACACAGCCGGATTTCATAACATGCTGGATTTCATTACATTTCATACATTCTTCAACTAAAAAGGGGTGCGCTGGAGGTATAATTAATTAACCTAATCTATGATCTCCGGCGCCCATTTCCCGTGTCTGGCTGAGCCGAACAGAAGCTTCTTCTCTAGCTCAGCTCTCTGACTCCACGTCGCCGCCAAGCAGCTAATCGGCCGTCAATGTTCAACCTGCCAAGCTTGGCTTCAACCGGAGGGTAGCAGCGGTGGCCTTACTTGGACCCGAGCGGCGATGACTACCGTGTTCTACTCTTCCTCATTTTCTATGTGGCGCGGCCTCGTTGGCAGCGAGGCGGGGCCTCGATGGAGCCGGCGATGTCCTCTGTCTCGTTGCCGGTGGGGCGGTGCCTCGGCGAAGCGGGGGAAATCCTCCCCCTCATTGCCGGTAGGGCGGGGCCTCGGTGGAGCCGGCGATGTCCTCTGCCTTGTTGTTGGCGGGGCGGGGCCTCGGCAGAACAGGGCTTCACCGATGCCGGCGAAGTCCTCTGCCTCGGTGCCGGCGGGGCGGGGCCTCGGCGGAGCCGGCATTGTGCTACGCCTCATCGTCGGTCTCGCCAAACAGCGCCTCGCCCACTTCATCGCCCTCTTTGTAGGTGGCCGCAACCTCCGCCACCCGCATGCGGTACCGCCAGCGCGTGAGGTGGCTCTCGCGGGCGGAGCGGTACGACTCGAGCAGCGCCTCCTGCTCTGCCCGCTCCATGGCGATCTGCTCCTCCGTGTGCAGGTGCTCCTGGAGGACATGGTGGTTGTAGGCGGCGTCGGCCTGCGCCTCCCGGAACTGCTCCTCATGCTTCTGCCTCACCATGTCCATGTATTGGGCATGGGCCTCGCCGATGGTCATGGTGCAATGCACCAGCGAGGATGGCGCGCTGGAGGGAGTTGGCGCCAGATCGTCGACTGCCACATTCTCCATTGGGACGCCGTCGTCCTCCGGCTTCCTGCCGGCCAGCCAGTCGGCAGCAATGGTTGCCATCTCCTTCTGGTCTGCCGTCTGCCCATCCCGAAGATTGCTGGAGCATGAGGAAGCCATGGTGGGAGTGGTGTGGACAGAAGAAAGGGAACGGAGGCGGATGACTGCGGCAATGGTGGGCGCAGCAGTTTATATAGCAATGGTGGGCAGCAGAGGGACGGACGGGTGGCCCCGTAGTAGCCGCCTCGGCAACCACGTATCATTAATGTGGGTGCCAGACAGACGGACGACACTTGTGTCATTTGAATGCGGAGCAATCGCCTGCACCAGGAAGCGGCGCGGGCGGCGCTGACCGTTTCGGGTGGAAATCGCGCGCGGGCGAGGGAGGGGGTCTAGGTAGGACAGGGCGGTCAGACTCGTGCTTGGCAGTGGTCCGGTCCAGCAGCCAGACATGCTGGCTCGCCAGCGAGCTCGCCGAGCTCAGCGATGACAATCAGACGATGGACGTGGCTTCCGACCAGGAGCCGGCGCCACCGCCCAAGCCAGTTCATGTCGTGTTCACCATAGAGCAGGTGCGGCCGCACTTCGATGCCCGAATGGCGGAAGAGCTACCAGCACAGGAGGGCCTATGCTGCAACCTCCATCTCCTCAATGAGCACTGGCTCATGGAAGGACGAATCACTGGCGAACAAGCGAACGACAATGCCGTCGCGGACATGTGGCCCTATGATCCTTGCTTCCTGAATGAGCAGCGGGCGCTGTATCAGACCATCCGTAGGGCCCGCAAGGCCCTCTCCGTCGTCCTTTGAGTTGTGGAGCTCGCCGTGGCGCCGTCGTCTCGCGTTGTCAACATGGTTAACGAACATGAGGAATCAGGAGATGACTTTACTTGGAGAGGATGACAGTGGGGACACACCAGGGCCATAGCTGCACGTACGCAAGTGCCTCCTTATTATATACAACTATAATTATTTTTCTTCCTCCTGGTTTCCTGACATCACGGTCCCACACCATTGTCAACCTATATAGTCAATAAACGAGAGAATTGCACAAGGAGCGGCCGACAGCTGGGACCCAGCACCTCGAGCAGTATTTGTGTTTTTGGGGTGTGAGCAGAGTTTTTCTTGAGCGATGTTTTTGTTGTTGTTCAGAGGAGCAGGGTATCAACTGGGCAGGCTATGGCCCGTCTAGCCCAGGCTATTATTTTATGTCTACCAAATATCCAGCCCGGATATTAATTTTTTTCAAGGTGAAAATGGCTAGCCCGGCTATACTTTTTTTTTGAGGAATACCCAGCCCAGGTCAACTTGTTATTCTCCGCCCCGCTGGGCTGCAAATCATTCCTAGGAGGGATGCATTAGGCTTAACAAGAAAATGGGCTTTAAGAAATAATAAATGTGATGTAATTATAAAAACTGGGCTGTAACTATAAAAAAATGCACCAAACAGGTAATTAGTTAAAAAATATTATTTTTGGATTTTGAAAATTTTAATTTCATTACTTGTTGCGCGCGCAATATTTTGTTGGATTTTTACCTAATAAAAATTTATTTTGAAATTATATTTAATCCGACTCGAAATTTTGGGATAAAAATATTTCGGATCCCATCAAAACATGGGAAATTTTATTGAATTCTGTTTTGAGCGGTTGGTTGAAATTATTAATCGTTGTCCTGGCTAGAAAATGGGTTGTAATTTTAAAAACTGTAAATAGGCTGTAGTAAATTCCATTAGAATTCAAAAATGGGCTGTACATTATTACAAATCACAAATGGGCTATATGCTCTCTGCCACACACTTGTGGGCCTACTAAGTTGATACGTACGCAAGGCTTTGTCAACTTATAGTTAACACACAATTCTAACCGCAGTGGCCGTTGGATGTCCACACACTTGTGGGCCTACTAAGTTGATACGTACGCAATGCTTTAGCCGCCCAAACCATCGCCGGCGGTACCACCTGCTACCGCCACCCGTGGCCGGCTGTGCTGCCGCGCAAGACTCACCGGCCCACCCTACTCCCATCGCCGTCTAGGCCATTCCTCTACTCACCAACACCTCATGTTATTCTCCGGCGACGGCAACATCACACCGCAGCTGAACCAGCGAACGCTCGTACTCCCCTCCGTGTGGGCATCCACCTGCCTCATCTTCCCTGGCTCCGCATCATTCCCTTCCTAGGCCTCACCGTCGTCCACCGCCTTGGTGTTGTACGCGCGGCGTGGTCAACGAACGACAGCCATCGGAAGAGGACTCTACGAGGTGAGGCTGGCAGATGGACCCACTAGCTACATCTTCGCACGCAAGGAAGTGCATCCATATTACGGGCAAAAAAATTGATTCTTCCCCCTGACAGCTGGGACCCACCAGCTATATCTTCGCACGCAAGGAAGTGCGTCCTTATCCTCCCTGACAGCTGGGACCCACCCGGTCGAAGCGTATGTAGCGTTTTCTGTCTGGTCATGAACGTGTACGTACATACTAGTCGATCGGTCTCTTTGCAACGATGAACCTTGGTCGAGCAAGCAGCGGCACGTGTAGTAGTAGAGCCCCCGACGTAGCAGTTCAGGCAGTCCCTTCTAAACCATGTACATGTACGTACAGCCACATGCCAAAAAATACGGCCACGTACGTACATACGGGCGAGGTCTCGAACACCTAGCTACTCGCGCATACGTACGGTCAGGGCACGTGTACATGGAGAGGCAACAGACGGCAGCAACGACATCCTATTCATCAGAAGCCAATCGGCTGGGTCGGAACGGAGAAACTGTGTCGTGTTCATTGGGAGGCAACGGAATGCATCGTGTTCATCGGGAGCCAACCGGCTTGGATGCAATAACCGAAACGAGGTCTGGCGTACTGCAGAACGGAGGAAACGGCCTTCTGTTCGACCGCATATGGTCGAAACGGGGTCCTGTTCATCGAGAAGGGTCTGGCATATCGCAAAACAGAGGAAACAGACTTCTGTTCGAGTGCCTACGGTCGAAACGGGGTCCTGTTGATCGGGAGGGGTTTGGCGTACCGCAAAACGGAGGAAACGGCTTTCTGTTGGAGCGCCTACGGTCGAAACGGGGTCCTTTTCATCCACCGTCTACTGCCTCGCTCCAGCCTCCATGGCCTACTATTCATCCACCGTCGACTTCCTCCAGCCTCCACCAGCTACTGTTCATCCACGGGCTACTGTTCATCCAGCCTCCATCGGCTACTGTTCATAGAGCCTCCATGGGGTCCTGTTCATCCACCCCCAACCGGCTGGGGTGTGGTGGCCTCCTCGGGGTCCTGTTCATCCAGCGGCAACGGCCAAGCTACTACCACGGGGTCTTGTTCATCCAACCCCCATCGGGGACTGTTCATCCACAGCCAACAAACCGGCTCGACTCACCACGTCTCGACTCGTTCTATGTACCGCGCGCACAGTAGCAACGGTTACTATTCATCGAGAGGCAACTAAACATCGGCTGGCTACGTCTCGCACGGGGGCTTGATCGGCTTCAGTAAGCAGCAGCAGTGATCGATCGCTCGGGTTCAGTTAGCAGCAGCAGCGAAGGAATCGCTCGGGTTCAGTCAGCAGCGAATGAATCGCTCGGGTTCAGTAAACAGCCAAGGGATCGATCGCTCGGGTTCAGTAAGCGAACGCCTCGCTCGGGTTCAGTTAGAGCCCAACGCCTCGCACACACGCGCGTACGTGTATGAAAGAAAAGCTCAAACCTCTGTGCATCGCTCGGCCCCGACCACCCACCGTAACCGGGAACTCCCCGATATTTTCGTCGCCCTCACTTCTACCATGATTTTTTCCGTCATGGATGGACCAAAGAATGTCATGCAGGTGCGTCCCCAGCCTTCCCAGGACGAAAAGCCCATTTTCTGTCATGATTTTTTGTCATAGAAGCAGGCTCCCACCACATCTATGATGATACGTGGTTTTGTCACACTTATCGTCATAGAAGTGTCATAAGCATGACAGAAAAAAAATTCATTCGGGCCAAAATGTCACGGATGTGTCTTTTTTTTTGTAGTGCATCGTTGGTGATGTCCACCGTAGCGAACATGTAGTGGGGGTTGTTGACAAACCTGGTGAAACGCTCGCAAGGCCCTTTGGCTAGGCAGTAGTGGTAGATGAGGACGTGATTGCGCACGCACATCTGGGCGACGGCGACCTTGGGACGAGACCCGGCAAGAGCGCGGGTGTACTCGAGGTCGAACCCGACCACCTTGTACTTCTTCAACAAGCAACAACTCCATGATGTGGATGGAGTGCTCCACCCAGACCGGGTTGTTGGTGTACACCACCGAGAGCTTCGTGAACCTTCTGTGGGTATCCACCACGGCATGCATGGTGAACTGCTGCTAGTCGTCGGCAGCCGCTCGAAGCACCATTGGAGCTGCGTAGGATACCCTCTAAGAATTTGTCGTGGTGGGTGTGCTTCTTGCAATAGTGGGGCGCGATCGAAAGGTTGAAGAGACACAAGGGTTAAATGGCCGTTGTAATAAATGGGGGACGGCCGGCCTGTAATCATCACGTCTTGTCACCGCGTTCATAGCGGAGGATTCCAGTGCACGCTTGAGAACACCGCACGCGTTTCGTTTGACCACGCGTGGGCTTGAAGAGGCGCCAAATGTATTGTTGGTGAGCCTGTTCCCACGCAACCGTGCAGTTTACCACGCAAGCTTCCCGCTCGGCTAGTTTGGCCACGCATCGGCTAGAAGAGGGACAAATCGTGGGCGTTTATTGGCAAAAAGCTTTGTAAAAATGAAGTGTGTGGAATGACTTCGGTCATAAGTTTACCCGTGGGTGATGAGGTCAAAGTTACACAGAAGGGTGATGATGGACACTCGACTGCGATAATTAATTATGTGCTCTACAGGGCACACGGTTGAAGAAACAAACTATGTGCAATAATGTCGAAGATCGTAGTCGAGTTAGCTATACAGATCGTGTGCTATGAGATCGACAAGGTAAACACATTCGAGAATGGTTAATAAAATATAAGTCCATTGCATATTAAGGTCAAAATAGTGCTACCAATATACGAGTCTCATACGATGCCATTTCAATGATTGTACCACAAAAGCTTGAAATATTACAAAGTTCAAATTCCAGAGTTATATGGCTCAAATTCGAAGATTACAAGGTTCGAACTGATATTAGAAATGAAATTCAGCTCATCAGCTGCAAACGCCCGCGCTGATCCGCTGAACATGGATATAAGAGAGGTTCAAATTAATATTACCACTTGTAAGGCTGGTTTCGAAACCTCATAATTTTTGCAAAGGGGTCAGCCACCGAGAAGTCATGTATGGGGTTGACATGATGACTTCCGATTACTCTGTCATCTGAAGTTCCAAAATGAAATTCATCATTTTCGGAGCCTATTCCATTCTGCCGCAGCCGCCGGCGCTGATCAACAAACCATTCATTTTTGCGAAATAAATGTAGGGCAAACCTCATTACCTTCAGCACCCTTGCTCTGACAACAAAGAACCTGGCGAATATAATCTCCGGTAAGGTCCCTTGGTAGGAGTTCAAAGTAATTTCTGAGAGATGCAGATCTAGGCATTTGATGTGATTGTTGTATTATATCACATTATCCACCACCGGGCCTAATCTTATCTGGAAAAGAAGAAAATGTGTTAGTGCCTACATGCAGTTTTGAACACTACTACAGGCGTATTTGGTTTGCAGGATTTGTAAAATGCACTAATGTGCCATCTTTGATCTGACATGATTAACATGGGCATTTGATTAAATTATAGAAAAATGTAGCCTTCTTCAAAAGAGGTTGGAGTGGATGAAAAGTTTCCTAAGAAAACTAGTACACATGAATCCAAAGGAGAAATGCTTATGGATCGTAACCATATGGATCAAGCAACCAATATGGGGGGAAAACATGTATGTACTGAAATCCTCCAAAATTCCTTCAGAAATCGTAGTACATTGTCATTGTAAACTTGGAAAAAGGTGTCACATATTGAACTCCCTTATGGTTAACATTTAACAGGAAAGGAACATCACCTCGATATATAGCTTCTCCAGGCATGGAAAGCATCTCAGGAAACTGACAACTTGGTCCAGGTTGGGGCCGATAGATTCTAGTGCCAAGACCTTCACTGTGCGTAGTTTCGGGGTCAAGCTTGTCGGAATCATTTTTTGGATGATATACGAACATACATCTTCAAAATTATAAATAATGTTAATTTCTAGAAGGAGATGTAGAAGGCGGTTGTTGTGCCTGTACGGGCGTGGATCCAATAACAAGTTCAGAGTATTTGTCAGACGAGTAGCCCACCACTGTCAATTTCGGTGCAGAAATGACATTGATTCTTGTTGGACCTTCTTGATCAACTACAAGTAATCTCTCAAGTGAAGGTCTGTCCTCAATGACCATACCGCGGAACACATCTTGTGGTGTCTTCTTGCAGCACTAGCAACACACGTAAATAGTCCGAAGAGTCATGGAGGTGATGTGGAAGCTACTCAACCCATTGATCGCCTGAAGACGAAGGTACTAGAGTGCAGTACAGACACGGAGCAAGCACTCCATGTCACCGTTTGGGAGGCAGACGGCGATGAGCTCGAGGTGCTTCAGTCGTGGTAGAAATAAGAGCGGGCTCGTCATTAAGGGGGGGGGAATGGCAGTTCCTGAACTTGGCGACGCACAACGTGGGCGCGAGGCGGAGCGCGGACGTTGGCAGCGAGCGCATATGCCCATCATCAAAAGTGAGCTCCTCTAGCTGATCTAGGGCGGGGATCAAAACCAGTCATCAAGCTTGGCTCGGTTCTTGCCATTGGAATAGAACTTGCCCATGCTAAGGCCTCTAGTTGGGCCAGGGTGACTGCCGAGGATCAGAACACATCCAAGCTTTTACGATAGCCATGGCAGAGCTCGTGGGTGTTGATGAGGTCGAGAGGGGTGGAGTGCCATAGCGGGCGCCACCACCGGGAAAGGACGGTTGTCCGCGCCCCATATTTGATTGGGAGGAGGGAGATGATGACTATCAACGTATCATCGGGGAGGCTGCTGATGAAGTCTAGGCCTGTTGGAGTCGCTTGCGGTTCTTGCTCGACCCGCCTCCACTCATTGGCAGCCCCGTTCTCCACCTCTAGAGTCTCCTCATCAGCGGCGCTTTCTGATAGAAGTGAGAGTACAGGGAATATTTAGTTAAAACAGGGCAATAGAAAAGTGTATTGGTAACTAGAAGTTAGTAGGTAGGAATAGAGTAAGAAAATGGAATAACAATTGGTTGCTTAAATATTACACAATTCCTTTGATATTGCTGGGTAAGTAAACATGCAGATACTTGAAAAGAACACTTACTTCGAACAAAGTCTGGACGGATGATATCGTTGGGGAAGTTAGCATATATCTCATGACCAGGCTCTTTTATGTGCAGTGCAATTTTTGTGCCAACTTACAGTATATAAACTTAGAAATTTATGTCCAGAGGCCCGTGGCAAAATAGGAGTGACCACATTCATCAAGTCTTATAGAAGCAACGATTGTAAATCGATGGTTTGTGTTCAGTATGACATCCTTGCAGTCTTGATTTATGTAAAGGCAAGATTTTGTACTACAGATTCTGTTGCATAGCAAGGGACACGCTGCAGAAAATGGTAGGATTGTTCAAGAATATGGCAACATGCAAATATGGGCAAAATTTAAAGAACTGTATAGCAGTTGAAATCAAAGGACAAAAATCTATAATTAAGAAAATAGGGTAACCATGATGTCATGAAAATATGAGAGTAATCGAAAGAACAATACATCATTAATTTGCCTAATATAGAAAGAAGAGGAAAAAAATCCCCTTTGACGTATATGCTGCATGTGGCACCTTTTATCCAAATGCAGCAATCTATAGTATATGTTCAGGAAAGTAGGCCATGCCAACCGATTTAGGGTGAGATTGAACATACCGCGCGCATCATCAAGTCATCTGGTACGGTGAGATGGAACTTCATGGATGTCTGGCCAAGGCCGCAAAGTCCTAATGTGTCTGCGCACTGTACACTCTATGAATGAAAGAAAATCCTCAAATCAGCTCGAATAAAAATGAATTCACGGTGATTTCAGCCGGGTGATTAAAGGAGGCAGATGAACTAGGATAAGAGATGAGATAATATCTCATTAAATTAGTTACCTTGTTGTCCATGAGAAAAACCCTCAATACGGTGGATTCCCCAATCGGGCGGAGCTGGGTCCACCGCGAGCAGCGTCGATAAAGTCGATGGCGATAGGCGGGGGCAAGCGGAAGTGGCGAAATGCGGTGGGGTTTGCCGGCAGCCTGGCGGCGGCGACGGGCGTCGAGCTAAGTGGTCGGCGTGGCGATAGGCGGTGCCATGCAGAGTCGCAGAGGAGCTTGTGCAGGTGTGAATGGGGACCAGAGAGGGTGGCGGGCGGGGTGAGGGTTTTTGTGACGTGGGGATGGTGAGGGTTTTCTTTTTTGAATTGGGTGGTGAGGGTTTTCTGTCCCACAAAGAGTTTTGAAGGCAACGGTTTCCTAGAGCCAATCTTGTGTGATTGACGTAACAGGGAAAATGAAAGTCATTGCACACGGTTCCAATTTTGCGAACCGTGTGTGATTGACATACTACCTTCGTCCTGGTTTATTGGTCCCCTTTGTAATTTGTGCCAATTTTGACCAAAGATTTAACTAACAAATGTTTATGATGTCACCAAAAATTATATCATTGAACACTATGTTCAAATACGCATCCAATGATATAATTTTTGCTGACCTGCACTAACATTTTGTCAGTTAAATCTTTGGTCAAAATTTAACACAAATTACAAAGGGGACCAATAAACCAGGACAGAGGTAGATTCCATCAAACGAACTGATTGCATCCATATCCCACATTTAGACATAAGTAAACATAGATTAAACATACTCAAACATAGATAATAAACGTACACAAGCATAGTTCAACCATAAGTACATAGTTCAACCGTCATTAAGCATACTCAAGCACATTTATAATTAAGACACTACATAGCCATACATAGTTCGATCCCACATGTCATCTCATCTGCTGGCACGATCCTGAAGCTTCTCCAGGTACTCGGCGTAAGCAGTGTGTGCCACCCTGCGAGAATACTTCTGCTTGAAGGAGCCAACGGCTCGTCTTCTTGCATGCGCCAGAACACTTTGATACGCGTGATGAAGCTTTTGGTTGCAAAATGGGCATCGAAAGCCGCCGTCCCAGGTCCTAATACGCCTGTTATGCATTCCCGCATAAAGCTCCCTGAGGATCTGCCTCTTGTACCTCCTCTGGCCATGTTCATCCTCGCTGTCGACATCGTCAGACAGCACCTATACATATAGTAAAAAAATGTGGCGTCAAATTAATGTTTACAAACTAATCTCTAGCGAACATTTGGCAGTTGCCAAAACTTGGCATCAAATCAATGTTTACATGCCGTAAAGTAGGATCAGGAATTTATGGCTATTTTTTAGACATATCCAGAGATTATGGTTCGATTTTTAAGCACAATCGTCTATGTACAGACCAATCTTGAAGAAAATAATGGCACAAACATATATGTAGGTCATTCAAAATCAATTGTCAAGACCTGGCTAGGAATTATTAGCACGAACACTAACCCTAGTCGGATTATTAACAAAAATCATTTGCACAGATGAAACAACTAATCACTTATCACTTGTACCATTCAAACAATCAATACACTACATGGATCTAACGAAACTTACTCAGATTTCATGGATTGGGAGAACATAACCATAGGATTTCTATTCCAAAAAGGTGGAGGCAGGACGCAGGAGTAACCAGAGAAACCCTAGGATGTATTTGACACATAAATGGGTATAGATGACTAACCGGTTCTCCATCGTCGCCGGAGTCGTCGCCCGAGTCGTCACCGGAGTCGGTGTGGACCTCCGGCTCTGGCTGTGGAAGCATGACGCCATCGACGACGTCAAGGTGCAGCGATACCTTGCCGGCGGCGACGGCAACCTCTGTCTCCATCTCCACGCCGTGCTCTGGTGCTTCAGCAGCCCCGGCGTCGCCACTCCCTTCGATGGGGCGCTTCGGCGGCATCCTCATACACTAACGGCTTTGAGGACTAAGAGCGGCATCGAGGATGCAAGTGGAGAGAGAGGATTATGTGTGTGGCGAGGGTGGGGGGTGCGGCCGCTCGGGCGCACCATTAATATGGAGTAGTGGGAGAGAGGCGGGCGGTGGTCAAACCACTGGCTCGCTTCCCGGTGAGCCTGTGCACCGGACTGCTAGCATGTCTACCGTCATTTCACACAGCTACTCGCACGCCTCCTAATGACACTGTGTAGCGAGCACGCCTCCCGTCAATTCACATACCTGCACGCACGCCTCCCGGTCTACCTGCACGGCGGACTGGTTGCATGCATCCCATCAACTCACGCTTGCTCGCACGGCACACAGGTCACGTGGCGGCACGTATATTGTTTTTCTATTTTGATGATTAATGCTGCCACTTTATTTCTTAACCGAAGCATGGCACATATCCATTGTTGGTCTAACACCCACGGTTTGAATAAATAATCCGTTTGCGATATTGGTTCCCAATTATTAATAATCTCCCGTTTGTAAGAAGATAAAGATTACATCAAAACTGGTCTCAAATTTGACAAAAAAAGTATAATGCCACTATGTATTGGTGTCCATATGACAACACGATAAGTTTCATGAATTCCAAATAAGTTTTGGATGTACTAGAATTTTAAAATCAAGATTCTCAATGTTTGAAATTTCTTGCACGGGGAGTAAACATGCACATAGTGACACACATGTGTTTTTCCAATCCATTTATGTGCACTGTCACGTGTGCATGTAGCTCAAATTTGATTTTTGCACATTATACCCCTAGAAAATCAATCAATGTACTAAAATGTCTTAATGATCTCTGTTTTTTTTCAAAATTAAAACGTCCCTCCTTTGGTAACATATGTTCACCGCGTGAAAATTTAACATGCATCGTAGTTGCGGTGGATGCGTGGTGTGTGTGTGTGTGTGTGTGCGTCTGGGGGGTGGCTGGCAGTACACTATGAGTCGTGGGCCATCGTGTGGGTTGGCCGTTTTGTGAGGCAGGTGCCACATCAGAGTTGTGAATTCCTTATTTAAAACATTACACAACCCTTATATACATACATTTTTGGCCACATGCAGTCGGTGGTTGTCCTACACGGCAATCACTCGCGTGTGACGCTTTCTGTGGGCCCGCGAGGTCATCGTCCATCACTTTGACCAACACCCAGTAGAGAGGTTAATTTGACCAGCAAGGTAGAATCTTTTTTGTTTGTGTTATGGTGGGAGTATATAGTACGCGTCGAAGTGGTGGGAGGGGACTAGCATATATACTATACATACACGTCCGTGAACAAGTACACCTCACTCAGTGTCGGGACTTTTCGGTTTCCGAGGCACGTGCCACAACAAAGTTGTGAATTGGCTATTC
Source organism: Thinopyrum elongatum (assembly GCA_011799875.1). NCBI lineage: Eukaryota > Viridiplantae > Streptophyta > Magnoliopsida > Poales > Poaceae > Thinopyrum > Thinopyrum elongatum. The sequence continues at coordinate 443,371,818 of CM022299.1, forward strand.
AAACATCACACAACACCTCTTTGGGCCACATGCATGCAGGCGGTGGTTATCCTAGGACACTCACGTTTGACGCTTCCATCCGTCGGCCCGCGAGGTCATCATCGAAGCATGCATCACTTTGACATACATCAGGAGAGGTTAATTAATTTCACCATCAAGGAGGATTCTTTTTGGTTGTATTACGGTAGGAGCATATAGTATGCGTCGAAGAGGGGGAAGGGGACCATCATATGTAGTACGCTTCATGAACCTCGCTTTGTGTGGGGACTTTACGGTTTTTGAGGCATGTGCCACATCAATGTTGTGCATTTTGGGTATTCAACATATGTTTGGCCCACATGCAAAGTGATGGTGGTTGTCCTCTCGCACCCACTCATGCGGTTATCAACTTTCCATCTGTGAGCCTGCTTGGTCCATCACTACTTTGCATGACAATGAGAGAGGTTAATTTGACTTAGGAGGAGATTTTTTTGTAATACGGTATATAGGTCATGCTCTGGGATGACATGATACAGTTTGAGCACACACATGCATGTGAACACATGAATCCCTCCCATCGAGTTGAAGTGGCTAGTACCACAACACGTCATGAACCGATCCCGCTCTATGTGGGGACTGTATGATTTTTGACGCACGCGCCACATCAATGTTATGAATGGTATTCAAACATGCATGCACGCATGACCTCCATACATATGCATGTAGTGGTTGTCTTCGAACGGTACACTCCCTCACGTGGTTATCAACGACAAGCCTATATATTTGTGGGCCTGCATGGACATCCATGATCACTTTGACCGACAACAAGATAGGTTACCATGGCAGATTCTTCCTTTGGTTCGTGTTATCGTAGTATAGGTCATGGTGAGATTCAGACCTAATTAAGTTTGAGCGCATACTATGCATGCATGCATGAATCCCCGTCATCGGCTCGAAGTGTGGTGTGACATACATATGCATCGTCAACTAACCCTCGCTTCGTGTGGGGATTTCGGGTTCGAAAGCACGGTGCCACATCAAAGTTGTTCCATTGTGTATTCAAACATCAACACCTCTCCATACATATGTTTGGGCCACACGCAGGCAGTGGTTGTCTTCGGGGACTAGCTACTTGCGTGATTATTGGCGAGCTAGCCCATCTCTGGGGTCGCATGGATGACCATCACTTTGACCAACAACAAGAGAGAGGTTGTACAACCAAGGTGGATTATTCTTGGTCTGTTTTACGATGCATCTTGGTGAGATGCCCTCTCCCGCCGACTGAAAGTGTGTGTGTGTGTGCGTGTGTGTGTATGTGTGCACGTGTGTGTGTGTGGTGTGTGTGTGTGTGTGTGTGTTGGTGTGTGTGTGTGTGTGTGTGTGTGTGTGTGTGTGTGTGTGTGTGTGTGTGTGTGATGGGGGGAACTGCTACTTCGCACTTTGCTAGGTGAGCCTCCGTGGGGGCTGGCATGCGTTCATAGCTTAGGATTCCCCTCCTGCCGACACGAGGGGGGCAAGCAATACCGTGCGCTTTGCTCGGTAGATGCCACATCGAAGTTGCATTTGTTATTTGAACATCAAACCACCCTTTTCAAACATATATTTGGTCCACATGCAAGTGTGTTCGTGTTCTGACCCATTCCCGCGTCATTTTCGCCAAATTTATGAACATTAGACAAGTCGGATGACGCAACAGACACGGTTCACTCACACTAACCGTGTGCCACGCCGGTGCCACTGTCACGCACATCAGCACAGTACATTGGGCTCCATGAGGCTTACCCTCTAAAAAATATCTACCCGCCTGCAGGTTTTTTCTATTTGATAACACACGGTTATTATGTTTCAACCGTGTGTGATGTTTGTTGTTCCTGTTCCCGCCTGCAACCCTCGAAAATATCAGCCCGGCTCGAGGGTTTTTCTGTTTCATAACACACGGTTGTTATGTCCAGACCGTGTGTGATGCACCATCATCCAAATTTTCAATAGCCCCGGCATTTCACTCCCGCGTTTGACTCCCGCGTAGTAAAATTTTCAGTAGCCGCGTCATTTCCTCAAACACACCCCCTCCTCCACACACACCCCCCTCCTCCACACACACCACCCAAAACCTCCTCGGGCGCGCACGCCCGCGTGCGCGCGCGCACACACACACACCACAACCCCTCCCTCGCTCGAAACCCTAGCAAGGTCGCCGCTGCTACAAGGCCTCCATTGTCAACATCTGCCAGTTTACCCGTGCAGCTTACCCATCGATCTCCATACCCAAGGCGCCCTGAGTTTCTTAGATAACGCTCGCCAAATGCCCCCTTTCCCACAGATCCCCATCCCATCCCCACCCCCCACTCCAGAGCGTCGCAGCCTAAGCCCGGCTACGCTTCCCATGGAGCTCGAGGAGGGACTGGCCCAAAAGAGGTGTATTGTGGCCTCTTCGCCCGACGTCACCGAGGTGGCCGCCGAGGAAGCTGAGGACCATTACTGGCCGCAGGCACTCAATCAGCGGACTAGAGTATGCGGGTATGTCACAGACGCCGGCTACGACATCGAGGTCGTCGACAGCGATGGCCTGACGTGGGCTATGTCCCAGGTTAAGTGGCCCACCCCCAACCCCTCAGGTTCAACCGCCGTCGATCTCATCCATGGCTCCGCCACTGATCTCCTCTGGCTCGCTGTCAAGAATTTGCCATCCTACATCGCCATCGAGCCCCTTTTGTCATTTCTGAAGGACACGTTCTGTGACGCTGGCTTGGGATGCACAGTTTCCAAGTTCGACCTCATCGACAGCGACCACGAGGAGGGCACTCTCTTCGGCTCTTCCAAGGGGAAAGAGCCCATCTGCTCTTCCAAGGTGAAAGAGCCCGTCAGCGACATCAGGGAGGGCACCCTACAGTCGTGCTCTTCCAAGGGGAAGGAGCCCATCTGTGACAACATGGAGCGCATCGAGGATCCATGCTCTTCCCACGGGAACAAGCCCATCTGTGACAAGTGAGGAAACCCATGATTTGTTTTGTCGTGCCTCTTCATAGGGGGGAACCCATGATTTGTTTTGTCGAGTCCCTTTTGTAGTGTAGTGAGAATATGTCCAGTTTTAATTGCTATATTTGGTTGTTTGTAGTATGCCTTGTTTATTTTAGTTGTTCACAATGTGATGCTCTATATGTGCAACTATTTACTGTGTAGTACATTTTCATCAATCCAGTTTTAAACATACCGATAGGAATGCATATATTTGCTTGCTATTAAGCCTGTTATAGCTAGCATATGCCTCTTTTAAAGTTTTTTGATTGTTCGGTTGTTTGTAGTTAGCATATGTCCAGTTTCAAATGCCATCTTTGGTTGTTCGTAGTATGCCTTGTTTATTCCAGTTATTCACAACGTGATGTTCTATATGTGCAAGTATGAACTGTGCAGTTCAATTTCATCAATACCAGTTTCAACAATACCACTATGAATGACTACATTTGGTTGCTGCATCTTGTAGTTAACATGCCTTTCCATCTTTATTTAACAATAACTAGTGTACTTAGACCGGCACAATACCAGTTTGAATGACTATGTTTGCTTGTTGTTAAATGTTAGGCCTGTTGCAGTTAACACACCTTTCCACTTGTTTTGCTTTACTAGCGTGCTTAAACCTGCACACTGAAGCTATCTTTTGGAGATTATTTTGTCTGCCATGGCTATATTTGGTTGATGTTTAGCCTATTGTGCTTAACATGCCTCTCGATGTACTTACACATGACAATTTTGGGAACGACTGTTGTTTTCCATCGAGGTTAGTTTCATCCCATGGCTTATATATACTCACTGTTCAGGATATTGGTAGCTGGTACCATATAGGCTGGGGCATGATAAGGGACTAATCGGTGAATCGAACTTTTAACTGAATATATCTGTAACCCATTTATCGTTAGGTTAACTAGGGCCATATGTAATATATCTAAGGCTACATAGCAACATGCACTGTACTGAATGTCTAAATTTGCAATCCTAGGCTACATAGCAACAAGGAAGAGTGTTACCTTAATGTTCTGATGATGTCTAGATATATGTAGAAGAGCAGCAGCAGCAACAACAACAACAACAACAACAACAACAACAACAACAACAACAACAACAACAACAACAACAACAACAACAACAACAACAACAACAACAACACAGCCCTGTTTGGATACTCTAACTTAGCTAGAGGTTAGAGTTAGTTTCTAGATCATGACTAACCCTGAACTAACTCTAGCCAAAGAGGTGTTTTGATGACAGGGTTAGATTGACAATAAATGCACTAGGAGAACTAGCTCCAATTAGCACCTCTTGGGTGGGATAGTTTTTTTGGGTGGGTTAGATGCAACTAGCTCAAACTAGCCCTCGTGTTTGGATATATTTTAGGGCTATTTGAGCCCAAACTAGCTCAAACTAACTCTAACCCATGGATACAGCAGAAGTTAATTAGCCGATAATTTGTAAAAATGCAATAAACTCCCTCCGACCCATAATGTAAGATGTTAATTCATCTAATATGTGAGTATATTGAATGTTATAAGATATTATAAAAGAGTGTTGTACTACATCATCGTGGAATTGATGTTTAGCTTCTAATATTAACTTGGTGCTTTTAGGTACATATGTCATTGGTGAAGATGTCGGCGTTCTAGGAACCAGGGTACCCAGACTTGCCTGCCTGCGGCCCACGGCGTGGCTCCATCGACGGCCTGGTACGGCCCATCTTCAGCATCGACAAGACAAGACCCTCGCGAGGGGCCAAGCCTCGCGAGGCGGACGACACCAAGACCCCCGGAGGGAGCGGCCTCCCTAGGCTGGCTCCTGAGGAGCCGAGATCCCTATGCAGGCGCTCACCTCATGAGGTTTGGGTGACGCAAGCCATGATGACTAAGGACAGGTAGGCGCCAGCGGGCGCAGAGCAGCAGGTTTCCTCTTTGGTGCTAAGGAGGCAAGCGCAGGCGCGGGGTCCCGAGGAATCAGCCAAAGGTTTCCATTCCCGTGCAACGAGACCAAGATCGCCAGGACGGCAGGACGGATGTCATCACTGAGCCCACCGCGGCGTCACGACCAGAAGCTTTGCAGGCGAAGACCACCTTTTGTCAGGATAAGATGTACTACTTGTCCCCCTTAAAACTTGGCCATTGTGGGATCCCTTCCCGCCTTCCTTTTGGAGGAAGAGGACCGAGGCCCCTATATATAAATATAGCTTAGCCACCACCATAGGGGGGGATCGAGGATCCGGAATCCGAACCCTCACTAGCTCACACCCACACAAGAACAGACCTCCTGAGGTTGTTCTTCCTCTGTACTAGTTCATCCTCATCCCCTTGCGAGGCTAATCCACCCCAAAGCAGGAGAAGGGTCTTACACCGCAAGGTGGCCCGAACCTGGGTAAACTGCCGTGTCTCTTTCCTTTTCCGTTCATCGAGCTAGGCCGCTTCGTTGGCTGGAGAGGTTGAGTTCTTCGTACACACCCCTGAGTTCAAACCTTTCTTGTGTCTACGGAGCCCTGAATCAACATTTGGCGTGCCAGGTTGGGGCGTGTCGAAGCCTCTCTTTCGTCGGTCGTTTCGCCGCTGCTCCGCTGTTCTCATGGCCGACGCTCATCGAGTTCGTGCTGAGCACCGGGTAGCCCTCGTCGCCCGCGTTACTCAGACAGCGCCAGCGCGCGACGGCATTCCCCGCCACTCCCCAACACCTGCGGCTAACGCTGCCACCGGCCCCGTGGTCCATGAGCAGCAGAACTCATCGCTACCACCTTCCGTGCGACGCGATGGTCGAACTGCCACTCCCTCGCTGACTCCGGCCACTGCTTCGTCTTCCCATGCTCGTCGTGGGCCGGCGAACACGCAGGCTGCGCTGCTCATGGCGCGCGAGCTTCTGCGCTATCATCCGGCCGATGACCTCTACGAGGACTGGCTGGACCGCATCGCCGAGCTCGTCAGTGCCGCTCGAGAGGCTCCTGCGCCGTCTCGCTCGCTGCCTCCCCCACCGCCTCAGGCGGGCGACGTGGTCCACGGTGCACCTCCTCCTCCTCTCTGGCGTGATGTCGTCCCCGAGCCAAGGCGTGAGGCCCCCAACGCAACCCGCCGCGCAGGGCACCGGCGCACGATGAAGAAAGCTGCCAGGTGGTGCAGCAGCCTCAAGGAGAGGCGCGTGCACTCCCAGCACTGCCACGTCAAGACCGTGTGCCTCCCGAGGCGGTGGCACACGGACAGCAAGACCAGGCTCACCCTCCGCGGCGGGCTCCCGTGAACGCGGCAGGCTGACGAGCATTCACTCCAGAGCTGCACCGCGTCGTCCGGCCCGGCAAATTCAAGCCAGATCTGCCTCCACGCTACGACGGCACCCCTGACCCCGCTGAGTTCCTCCAGCTCTACGAGCTGAGCATGGAGGCGGCGAACGGCGATGAGAAGGTCATGGCGAACTGGTTCCCCATGGCTCTCAAGGATGGTGCGCGCTCGTGGCTCCTGAACCTCCCGGCAGGGTCGATCTCCTCCTTGGATGAGCTGCGTGAGCGCTTCATCGCCAATGTCCAAGGCACTTGCGACCGCACCCCTGCTGCAGGCGACCTGCGGCGCATCAAGCAGCAACCAGGGCAGACCTTGCACAAATACATCCAGCGCGTCACCAACGTTCGCCTCAAGATCCCTAAGTTGTCAGACAAGGCCATCATTTCAGCATTCACTGATGGCGTTCGGGATGTCAAGATGAAGGAGGAACTTGCCATACATGAGGATCTGTGCTCGGCTCTGGAGATCTTCGACATGGCAACCAGGTGCGCGAGGGCAGAAAAAGGTCGCCTCTCCTTCCTCGAGCTCCCAGAGGGTGACCCTAAAGACAAGAAGGCCAAGGCCAAGGATGTGAAGCGCAAGGGCCCGGCTGTGCCCGCTGCCGAGCTCGAGATGAAGTGTGGCTGCGACCACCCCGAGTCCTCCAAGGGCAGCTGGCCGTTCTGCGTCTTCCACAACGTCCATAGCCACAACACCAACGACTGCCAAGAACTCAGGGCCATCCGTGATGGGCGCCTTAGCCGCCGCCCTGAGCGCAACGACCGTGGCTATGGCCGCGGAGGAGGCCGTGGTGGGGGCTGCTGGGACAACCGTGACCCCTGCCAGGACTGGCGTGATTAGCCTCGTGAGGACCGCTGGCAGGGTCAGCCTCGCGACGGCCCCTGGAGGGACTAACCTCGTGAGGATCGTCCTCAGGGCAACGCCGGCCTTCCTCCACTGCCGCCGCCACCAAGGAGCAACGATGACAACCACCAAGATGATGGGGCTGGGGGCTTCCAATAGCCTCGTGCTATCGCCTGCATCCTGGGTGGCGCTCAGGCCCCCGCCTCCCATCGCGTCTTCAAGCAGTTCGGTCGTGAGGTGAACGCGTCCCACCCCAAGCTCGAGGCGTCGCGTCCCCTCAGGTGGTCCAAGTACTCCATCACCTTCGACTCTATGGATCAGCTCAAGTGCGTAGCCACTACTGGTGCGCTCCCAATGCTTTGCTCACCGACCATCAGCAACTTCCTCGTTACCAAGACACTTATCAACGGTGGCACGGGACTGAATGTCCTCTCTACTGAGATGTTCTAGAGACTCCAGGTGCCCTATGACCAGCTCCTCCCCACCAAGCCTTTCTCAGGGGGTGACAGACGGCTCCACCGTCCCACTGGGGCAAATTCTCCTCCCTGTCACCTTCGGCAAGCGCGACAACTACCGCACCGAGCTCATCGACTTCGATGTCACCCACATTCGTCTCCCGTACAACGCCATCCTCGGGTATCCAGCCCTTGCCAAGTTCATGGCAGTGACTCACTACGGCTTCAACGTCCTCAAGATGCCAGGAAGCTGCGGCATCATCACGATCGCCTGCAATGAGAAGGATGCGATATGCTCCCTCGAGCGGGCCTACCAGGCCGCAGCGGTCGAGAACTCAGATGACGAGGGCGCTATCCACCCTCCTGAGGTCATCCCCAAGAAGATGAAGCAGCTACTCCTCAGAGGACCTCAGGACGGTGGGGCGTCTGATGATCGTGCCTCAGGACCTGCGGCCGCTGCTGTGGTGCCCTTCCCTCTCGCATAGGAAGGCGTTCCCGGTGCTCCTCTTAGGTTGGGCTCGGGGGCTCTCCTCTGGAGGGCCTCTGACCTAACCAGTGTCACGAGGGAGGCGTTCGGGCACCATGTGGAGGCGTGCTTTAATGCGCGCTTCCGTGAGCAGGGCGCTGGGTGCGAAGCACCAGGCGCTCAGGAATTCATCACCAAGGCGATCGAAGAACTCTAGGAGGCGCGAGCCATGCACGGCGAGCGCCGCCCCGCATCACTCAGTGCAGCTGCCGCCCCGGACATGGGTGGCGAGCTGCGCGTCTGCGTCAACATCCCAGGCCTCAATAGGGCTGCTTCTCAGGAGCTTTTCTGGCCATCCCACGTCGGAAGGAGTGGGGGCTGCCCCCGCAGCCATCTTCGCGTGCCGTTCGGCCTACTAAACATGGCTGCCATGCACCAGCGCTACATGCAGGGCATCCTGGCAGCTCACGAGGCCAGGCGCCAGGCGATCCCATCAGAGGAAGCGCTGGACCCTCGCTAGCCTCCCGAACCTCCGGAGCCTCGCGAGACCCAGGAGCCAGACGACTCGTGAGGAGGGACCTCCTCAGCACGCATCTTCAGCTGCCCCAACACTTCTCCAGCGACGGTGCCAGGTGACTTTTTGGTTTGCTCAATTGAGGGCACCCCTCGGGCTGCATTATCCTCAAGCTATACGGGCCCGCCCCTGCAGCATGTATCGTTTTGCGCATATATCAGAACTGGCCTTACCCTTTCATGAGTTGCTTTATGTTACCACCTGCATGTCCGGTGCTTCGCCACCATGAATATCGTGTGCCCTCACAAACCCACCCACGACCGCCACATGATTAAGGACTGGCACGGCGTCTGTGCTCGGGTCCGTCCCTGCAGCGTCGCTAAACCCAAGTGGCCGAGCTCTGTCTCGCAGGCCAGCTCCCATGTACGTCACCTCCCGTGGCCCTTGGTGCCTTGTTCTTGCATGAGCTAATCGTGAGCGGATGAGTTAGGGCGTGCGAACCGGTGCCTCGCCGCCGTGGGAGCCGCACACCGGTTGTCTTTCTTTAGGATCGTTTCATGAGAAGACTGGGCGCCGCGTCTGTGCTCGGGTCCGTCCCTGCAGCGTCGATAAACCTAGCGGCTGAGCTTTGTCTGGTGGGCCGGCCCCGTTCACGTCACCTCCTGGGGTCGTTGGTGTTTGGCCTTCTCATGCAATTTCCTCCGGAGATTCACTCGGCGCAGGTGACCTGACCATCTCGCAGGACCCTCACAAATGTTCCGAACCAAAAATTCAGGCACAACCCGCCTTGAGGTAGGGCCCCATGAGTCCCGCGCTGGCTCACGGGTGCCCATATACACCTCCTCCAGTCCTGCCGTGCAAGCCATGTGTCAAGACGGGGCTGTACACGCCCCGGAGTCTCCCCTCAGAGGGAGCTCCCACCCACGCACTAGTGGAAGCCCCATGCTTTGCGCTGGCGGACGACACGGTCGAGGAGCGGCTATGCCCATGCAAGAGTGGAAGCACCATGCTCCGCGCTGGTGAATAAACAACTGAGGGCACCCTAGCGGTTGCAGTAACCTTAGGATGGCTCTTGAGCCCGCTGTCTGGCCTCACTGCACCGCCTTCCCCACAGGAGAGTCACGTGAGGGGGCTGCGCCCAGGTCACGCCTGGCGCACGCCACGTCACCAGGTCTCTTGCACCTGGTCTTCACGCGACCCTCCCAGGCAAAAGCTGGCGATGAGAGGTATGGGGGCTCCGGATTAACCCGGACGCTGCTCGAGTTTCCTTCATGAGGGTTGTTCGTACGTCAAGGGGGACCCCTGAGCATCGCGACTCAGGGGCCTCACTGGTCACGTAGCCCCTCACCCCTTGGTCTCGTCCTGGTGATCCGGATGCCCCAACGGCGGTTGAGGTATGCGCGGGGCCGGGCCCTGCCGACGCAGAACACTAAAGGCAAACAGAAAGGAAATCGAGCATGGAAAGGAAATCGCGGAGTCCTAGCAAATTATTACAAAACATAATGTCTCATAAGTTCAAAGCAGAAGTTCTCACGCCTCCACGAGGCATGGTAAATGTCGCCGGATTAAACTGGGGGGAAGCGCCGCCTTCAGCCTTGGTTGCCGTTGTTGCCCGCCTGTGGGAGCCCGTCATCGACAACGCCGCCGTCATCTTCGCCACCGGGCTTGGTCGCCGCAGCCTCAGGGTCGACGCAGCGGAACTTCTCTAGCAGGGTTTTCACCTGTTCCTTTACGGCCTCGGCGGCAGCATCGCGGAACTCAGGAGCCACCGGTTGGATCAGTGCGGCAAGGTCAAAGCTTGGGTCTTGGAGATGGAGGTGGCGGAAAACGTGCATCGCGGCCGCAGTGAAGAGCGCGCGGCACTCCCCTCCTACCATGGAGTCCACTGCGGCAGCGATGCCCTCGAGTTCCCCGGCGAGCTTGGTGGGAAGACCGGCAAGGCCATCCTTCGGGGTCGCCAGTGGCTCCTCGTACCCGTCTCCGTAAAGGGAGTGCAGGGCCGTGTGGGGCCTCAGCTTGAGGGAGACGAAGGCGTTGCGCCCTGCGGCCGCCGCCTTCTCGGCCGCGGCGAGGGCCTTCTCCCTGGCCTCCAGCCGGGCCGTCGTCTCGGAGACAAGCTTGGTGTGGGATGCTTGGGCCTTGTCCGCCTCCTCCTTCAGCTTGCCCAGGCGGCTCTGCTCCGCGGCCTATTCCTGGGCTGCCTGCTCCAGCTCGACGTCGCGGTCGGCGAGCACAACCTCCCGGGCCTTGAGCTCCTCCTCCCGCTCGTGGAGCCAACGGCTCTTGCCGGCCTGCTCTTCGCGGAGGGCCTTCAGCTCGGCTTCCACCATGCTGCAACGTTCCATGGCGGACGCTGCGTCGGCCAGCGCCACGTCGCGAGCCGCCACGGCCTCGCCGGCCTCCTTCTTGCCCTCCGCAACGGCAGCCTCGACCTGGCCCCAGGCTGTCCTGACGTACTCTTCGGCCTGGAGCCACCCCGAGATCAGCCCCAGACGCCCCGCCGCCGCGCACCTGTCTGCGCCCTGAAGATCGGTCCAGAGCTGGTCCAGTGCGGCATAGGCCTCCTCCAAAGCGCCGGGCCTGACAAAGGAGCCATGGCCCGCTAGCGCGAGGGCTTGGGGAGGAGGCGGCACCGGCGCCTGGACTGGCGCCACCGCAGCAGCAAGAGCAGCAGGGGTGCACGACGGCAAGATGCCTCTCCTCAGTGATGGAGGACACATTGAGGGCCGTCGCGAGAGAGGAGGAGGAGTTCACGGCCTGCGCGGCCGGCTTCGCCTTTCCGGGTGCCATCAGCAAAGAACTTGAAGGAGAAATTCGGCAGATCTAGAGGTGCTCTCGGCAGGAAGAAAAGGGAATCTGGAGCAAGACGAAGGAAAGGCAATGAAGGCTTGATGGCAGGCGCCAGTCTTTTTGTTAGCCCAAGACAGTTGCCGAGGCAGTGTGGGGAAGCAGAGATGCCCACGTCGCATCAAGCGTCATGCGTCGGCTCGGTCCGCAGGCGATTGGGGCCCGTGGCGCTTCACCCTTGCCTCTTGGCTTCGCCTCGAAGCCAGGTCCGAGTGCGCCTGGGGCCCGGGGGCTACTGTCGGCGTTCTGGGAACCAGGGTACCCAGACTTGCTTGCCTGCGACCCACGGTTCGGCTCCATCGATGGCCTAGTATATCCCATCTTCAACATCGACAAGACAAGACCCTCGCGAGGGGCCAAGCCTCGCGAGGCGGACGACACCAAGACCCCCGGAGGGAGCGGCCTCCCTAGGCTGGCTCCTGAGGAGCCGAGATCCCTATGCAGGTGCTCACCTCATGAGGTTTGGGTGACGCAAGCCATGACGACTAAGGCCAGGTGGGCGCCAGCGGGCGCAGAGTAGCAGGTTTCCTCTTTGGTGCTAAGGAGGCAAGCGCAGGCGCGGGGTCCCGAGGAATCAGCCAAAGGTTTTCATTCCCGTGCAACGAGACCAAGACGGCCAGGACGGCAGGATGGATGTCATCATTGAGCCCACTACGGCATCTCGACCAGAAGCATTGCAGGCGAAGACCACCTTTCGTTAGGATAAGATGTACTACTTGTCCCCCTTCAAACTTGGCCATTGTGGGATCCCTTCCCACCTTCGTTTTGGAGGAAGAGGACCGAGGCCCCTATAAATATAACTTAGCCACCACCATAGGGGGGATCGAGGATCCGGAATCCGAACCCTCACTAGCTCGCACCCACACAAGAACAGACCTCCGAGGTTGTTCTTCCTCTGTACTAGTTCATCCTCAGCCCCTCACGAGGCTAATCCACCCCAAAGCAGGAGTAGGGTCTTACACCGCAAGGTGGCCCGAACTTGGGTAAACTGCCGTGTCTCTTTCCTTTTCCGTTCATCGAGCTAAGCCATGAGAGCGACGAATTTGTTGGCTGGAGTGGTTGAGTTCTTTGCACACGCCCCTGAGTTTGAACCTTTCTTGGGTCTGCGGAGCCCTGAATCCGACAGAAGATCCGCGCTTCAACCCTTTCTGCGTATGGGGCAATGAGATATTGATGAACCAGCATCAAGTGAGGAAGCTGATAAAGATTGTTAGTAAAATGGGTCAAAAGATGGCAATTAAACTATTTGTTTACACTTTATCCAAGACAACAGTGAACTGCAGGATGGTAAGTAAGAACTCTGCAGCCTTGTTTTTACTGCCCATAATGAGTTGTGTTAGATGACAATGTCTGAATCTTTTTCCTTTGCAGTGGTTCCCAAAGCAGTTTACTCAAGATTACCTCTCAAACTACATGATTGGTGGGCATGCAAAGGTTAAAGTATTTCTACCAGAACACGATGATTATCTAGATGTTTTCATGAAGACAGTGAAGGATGGGCGGTCGGCCATCACAGGGGGTTGGACTAGAGTCGTACGTGCCTTCTGCATGGAGGAGGGTACAATATGGGCATTCCGCTTCACCTTGTTCAGCAACCAGAATGTATTTTGCCTCTTTCTTTACCGTCTTTAATAGTACAAGTATATAACTGTGGTTCATCATTCTTTATTTGGTGCTTATGTAATTCTTGAACATATGTACCTGTGAATCGAATAATGCATTGGTTGTTTGAACCTGATGGATATGAATAAAGCTATAGCATACTTTAAAATTCAAATCCGGTACAATTTGAAATAGCAGCAATTAAATTACGGTGAAATTACGCTCTACAGGTCGTTACGGTGCACATGGTCGGTAAAACACAAATGTTTGTGATATACACCATAATCCGACACGGTTCACAGAGAGGAAACGTGTGCAAGCATGCACACAGTTGCCGTTTGCAAAGTGTGTGCGATGTCAGACAATATCACAAATGGTGCGGGCAAACTAAACGTTTGTGATAGTTTCCTTATCGTACACGATTTGCAACCTTGAATTGTTTCTGATGTGGTACGCATCGTAAACATTGCACCATAGAATAGCGTGTGCAATAGTTGTCATGTACGATGATGTTACGACAGTCCGATGTTCCGTAATCCTATCTGATACTCATACGACAATCAGCTAATCTTCTTAATTAGTTATCGCATACGGTTCGGGAAAAGTGAATGTGTGTGATTGTCTTCTTATCATACACGTTCTATAATCATGAACCATTTGTGATGGGCCACGCATCGTAAATGTAGCACCACAGAATACCGACTGCGATGGCAATGCGGGCACAAACAAGTTGCAAGGATGGAGCCTTTGGGATATTCGAGATATCAGAAATAGTTTTATATGGACAACTGTATGCATCATGGCTCCCTATCCCCGACGGTTTTTGGGTCGTGTGGGAAGGATCCCCCTATCGTAGTCACTCACTTGGCGATGGTTCCAAATGCCGTCGCGGAAAGGGGCTAAAAACCGTTTGTATAGCACCTCGCTGTACCAGTGTAGTAATATGCAAGTCAAACACTTGTAGCAAAAGAACCCACCTAATAAGTCTAGTTTTAGCATCTTTCTTTTCCATAAGGTATTTAATAGCAGCATGATCGATGTGAACAATTACTATAGAATCAACTATGTATCTGAATTTATCACATACAAACACAACTGCTAGAATTTTTTTCTCAATTGTAGCATAATTTCTTTGGGCACCGTCTAGAATTTTACTAGCATAATGGATAACATTTAATTTCTTATCAACTATTTGTCCTAGAACAACACCAACCGCATAATTGCTAGCATCACACATAATTTCAAAAGGTAAGTTCCAATCATGTGATTGAACAATAGGTGCAAAAGTTAAGGCTTTCTTAAGTGTTTCAAAGGCTTCTACACAATCATCATAAAAACAAATGGAACATCCTTTTGCAAGATATTAGTAAGAGGCCTAGAAATTTACAGAAGTCTTTAATGAACCTCCTATAAAAACTAGCATGACCAAGGAAACTTCTTATACCTTTAATATCTTTTGGACATGGCATTTTCTAAATTGCATCAACTTTAGCTTTATCTACCTCAATACATTGTTCAAAAAATTTATGCCCCAAGACAATACCTTCATTCACCATAAAGTGGCACTTCTCCCAATTCAAGACAAGATTAGTTTGTTCACATCTCTGCAAAATTTGATCAAGGTTGCTTAAGCAATCATCAAAAGAAGTTCCGTAAATGGAAAAATCATCCATGAAAACCTCAAAAATATTTAAACAGAAGTCATAGAATATTGTAGTCATGCATCTTTCAAAGGTAGGAGGTGCATTGCATAAACCAAAAGGCATACGTCTATAAGCATAAGTTCCAAAAGGACAAGTAAAAGTAGTTTTCTCTTGGTCGGCTTGTGATACAGGTATTTAAGAGAAACCAGAATATCCATCAAGAAAACAAAAGTGTGTGCTTAGATAGTCTTTATAACATTTGATCAATAAAAGGCAAGGGGTAATGATCCTTTCTAGTGGATTTGTTTAATTTTCTAAAATCAATTACCATCCTATAACCAGTTACAATTCTTTGTGGAATGAGCACATTTTTATCATTAGGAACAACAGTAATGCCTCCTTTCTTAGGTACACAGTGAACATGACTTACCCATCTACTATCAGCTATGGGATAAATTATACCTGCTTCCAGAAGCTTTAATAATTCAGTTCTTACCACCTCCTTCATCTTAGGATTTAATCGTCGTTGATGGTCGACAACTGGTTTAGCATCAGTCTCCATATTAATCTTGTGCTGACATAGAGTGGGACAGATCATCAAGAGTATATCCAATAGCGGCACGGTGCTTTCTTAGAGTTTTTAGTAATCTTTTTTCTTCATGCTCTGAAAGGTTAGCACTAATAATAACATGATATATCTTCTTTTCATCAAGATAGGCATATTTTAATGTATCAGGAAATTGTTTCAATTCAAACACATGATCACCCTTAGGTGGAGGAGGACCTCCCAGAGTTTCAATAGGCAAATTGTGTTTAAGGATAGCCGGTTGATCAAAGAACATCTAATCTATTTCATGTCTTTCATTCATGTGCATATCATTTTCATGGTCTAGCAAATATTGTTCTAACAAACCATTAGGAGGTACGGCAATAGAAGCAAGACCAATAACAAGCACTCCATCAATTCAAGCATCCATGAAGTGAATGAAATCTGCAAAATGGGAAATAAGAAAGTTAGAAGAAGATTAGAAGAAGAAGAAGATGATGATGAAGAAGAAGAAAATGAAGAAGAAGAAGAAGAAGAAGAAGTACATGACATTTATGAGCTAACTTAGGTAAAAATGACATTTATGAGCTAACTTAGGTAAAAAAGACATTTATGAGCTAACTTAGCTAAAATGGATCATTTTGGAACTAACCTAGGTAAAATGGGTCATTTTGGAGCTAACCTAGGTATAATGGATCATTTTGGAGCTAACCTAGGTAAAATGGATTATTTATTAGCTAACTTAGCTAAAATGGATCATTTTGGAGCTAACCTAGGTAAAATGGATCATTTTGGAGCTAACCTAAGTAAAATGGATCATTTATGAGCTAACCTAGCTAAAATGGATCATTTTGGAGCTAACCAAGGTAAAATGTATCATTTTGGAACTAACTTTGGTAAAATGGATCATTTTGGAGCTAACATAGGTAAAATGAATCATTTTGGAGCTAACCTAGGTAAAATGGATCATTTTGGAGCTAACTTAGTTAAAATGGATCATTATTGAGCTAACCTAGGTAATTATGCCATTTTGAGTTAACTAAGCATATTATGCCATTTTTGACATAAGTAAGCTAAGTATATGTATTTATTGAGCTAACCTAGGTAACATGCATATTAGAGCTAACTTAGCATATTAGAGCTACTTAGGTCATTTTGGAGCTAACTTAGGTAAAATTGATCATTTTGGAGCTAATTAAGCTTATTATGTCATTTTCAAGGAAAATAAGCTAAGTATATGACATATATGAGGTTACCAAGGTTGTTATGCCATTTCAAACCTAAGTAAGCTAATTATGCCATTTTTGACGTAAGTAAGCTAAGTGTATGTCATTATTGAGTAAACCTAGGTAACTAAGCATATTAGAGATAAGTTAGCATATTAGAGCTAACTTAGGTCATTTTGGAGGAAACAAAGTTAAGTATAGATCGTTTTAGAGCTAACTAAGTTAAAATGGATCATTTTGGAGCTAAGTAAGCTAATTATATCATTTTGGAGGAAAATAAGCTAAGTCTAGGTCATTATGGTAAGCATATTGGAGGAAATAAAGCTAAGTCTAGGTCATTATGCATTTGTTAAGCAAAACACTAGAGAAAACTTACCGTCATCACGGAGGTGAAGCACCAGCATGGCTCGTGCCGGTACCACCTGGAGAAGGATCGTGTGATGCTTGTCTGGAGGTACGCTGCACCGAAGATCATTTGCAATGTCTCGTTAGCATGACGACACTCAAATGTTAATACTAGTAACTAATGACCATTCAAATTAAACTCACCGTGGTCCCCGGAGCAATCTCTGGCATCGGCGGAGGGGTCTGACCGGCCTTCTGGCACACAGACTGCACATTTGGTTTTGACGGGCCAGTCATACTAGTTAGTAATGAAACGAACATTACGTGAATGATTTGGCTAATATGCAGAAGAAACTTACCTCAAGGAGCTCGTACATGGCCCAGTTCTGCATGTCATTCCGTGCCCTCTCGTCCTCCAACATCCTAGCCGTCTTCTCCTCCAACTCCCGCTGCTTCTCATCCGCCTGCCGGTCCCTCTCCTCCATAAGTGCCTAGGTTCTATCTCTCTCACTCTGAAGAGCAGCCTGCAACACCACTCCTCGTTAGCATTGTAATCATGGATGGCCGCACACACAATGTAATGGAGGAAAGATAGCTGAGTCCATATAACTAACCTCGAAGGTGAGCTCGACTGGCCGTTGACGAGGCCCCATCTCAGGAGCGGAGCTCGACTGGCGCGCCTTGATCTCCGGGAGAGTGCGAGGACAACGGATAAGTCCATCTCCAATGGCTATCGAGCCATGGGACCTCCCACCACCAGATATCATCACCAGCTCTAGATCAAACTGCTGGCTCGGGTTAAAGTCCTCCCCTTTCCTCGCCTTCCCCTCATCTCTGTACTTCACGAGTTTGTTGTGGGAGGAGATGTTGATGAAGTTCTTTGGATTATCGAGGTCAGATGGATCGAATGCCTTGACCTTCTTGTACGGCCCAGCATGGGCCATGGCATAGCGGTCGTACACCTCTGGCACCTCCGCCTTATTGTGTTTTGCCTGAAAGAGAGGAACAGAGTAAATTAGTAATTAAAGGTCTCAAGCTAGCATGAAGAATGAATTGCATGAATCATGAAGCAAACCACATACCCAGTTCCGCCCGTACTGAAATAAGTTGGTGCTGCCTTGATGGTGTGGCACACCTTCCATTTGGGCACGCTTGTCCTTGGCATTGTTGTGCTGGGCACGCCATTCATTTGAGCACCACTCATCGACCAACACCTCCCAACAATCCATCTGATCCGCACACCATCTCGGGGGCACCTAAGTTAGTAAAGAGAAACGTACTTGAGCGCTACACCTACGAATCAAATCAAGGAAACTAAGTACAAGGCCTTAAGAATAGGTCATTACCGTCATGTACTGCTCCTTCTTCAGAAACTTATCTCAGCACACCGGCTTGGGCTTTTTAATACCACGCGAGGCGTAGTAGTCTCGAATAGCCTGCACCCAAGCCTCGTGCCGTAAGTTTTGTAGTAGGTGCCTGCACTCGGCATCGATAACCTTTGCCGCGGACTCCTCGTATCCCACCTCACACCTGTAGAAGGTCTGCAATCAAACGAGACAACATTGATTAGTACAATAACTAGCTATTTGAAGATTTTTAATTGTGTAAAGGAGAAATTACCCAAAAGTTTCTGATCACCCTCTCTGCTGTGGCACAAGACACCGTCGATCATGACCTCCAGTGGGGCCGGGGCAGCCAAGTAGTGCTCCCAGCTCAATCCTAGCTCTGAAACCTGACCCTCACCGGGCAACGTGACAAACCCCGGGAAGTTTTGCCGGCAAAGCACACCAAGGACGGAGTTGGGCCTGCGCACAGCATCAGCGTGGTGCCAACCCCTGCAGTATGACAAGGCCAACGCAATAGATATTTGAAGAAACGTGAAGGCAAATGGTACAAAAAGAGTAAATGCACTTACCTCTCCCCATCAGGGAAAATCAAGCACCTCTGCTCGCGGGTCGCCGGCACGGGCGGGAGCCATGTACAACCACGCTGGTATACGGTGGCCCCCTCAACCACCTCGCCCTTGCTATCAGCTAGATCCCCGCCACCATCAGCATGGCCACTCGGCCGCTCAGGCGGACCTGTCCAGGTACCCCATCCAGACGTCTCCTGGGACAGAGTCTCATGGGGCCAAGTCTCATGGGCCGAAGTCTCGTGGGCCGAAGGCCCGTCGACCCGAGGCTCGTGGACCGGAGTCCGTGTAGCCTCCTCCTCAGACGTGTCCACCCTAGCAGTCCTGTGCTCAGGTGAATCAGCTAGGGGTGGCGGCAAGGAAGGCGTAGGAGCCTGCCTAGCTCTCCCAAGGCCACGTCCTCCCCGACCTCCTCTCTTCTTCCCTCCCCGACCTCCTCCCCCGGTGGGTAACGATGCCGATGAAGAAGCGCCCACCGGTGTCTTCATACTGTCGACCAACGCTCTCCGGAGAGTCAGGTTGGAATGGAAGTACCCCTCCCACCACACGCCAATGAAGAAGGAGCCTTGGGGCGCTCCTTACCCGTGCCCACCATCTTTCAACACCTGCCATGACATAGAGTAAACGAAATTAGTACAACATAAAAAAATTAATACCGACATGAATAATAATATGAATAATGCAGACGTGCCCGAGCTGAAGGTCATCAGCGCGGGCGAACTGCTTCCATTCGTTCTTTGCACACGGATGGAAGTAGTTCACCCATGCTCATGACCTTCAGCTCGGGGACGTCCTCATCTTAAGCTACGACACCAGTCGGTCAGCACTCGGATCGGAAGATCCTCGACCCTCGACCCCTCGGCGGTCCTGTCGAACACCTTCACTGTGAGCATGGTGCGGCTGTTATCGTAGCTTAAGAAGCGGACGCGCCCAAGCTGAAGGTCATCAGCGCGGGTGAACTGCTTCCATCCGTTCTTCACGCACGGATGGAAGCAGTTCACCCACGCTCATGACCTTCAGCTCGGGGACGTCCTCATCTTAAGCTACGACACCAGTCGGTCAGCACTCAGACCGGAAGATCCTCGACCATCGACCCCTCGACCCCTCGGCGACACTCGACCCCTCGGCGACACTCGACCCCTCGACGATGAGGATTAAAAGCCAAGTTTTGAAACTTCAAACAACCAAACTGACAAAAAATTAGGGCGTAGAAAGAGAAATGAAAGATGAAATAGTACATAGTGAGAGGTTGTGCAACTAGGATGATTTTCTGTACCAGCTTTTTTAATGAATTGGAGAGGATGATGGCGAAGAAGTCGAAAGACACCAATGGTTTTCGAGTTCTTCACCATCATCCTCTCAAATTCGTTAAAAAAGTTGTTACAGAATATCATCCTAGTTGCACAACCTCTCACTATGTATTGGTTCGTCTTTGGTTTCTCTTTCTACGCTTTAATTTTTTGTCATGAGTCAGTTTGGGTGTTTCAAGTTTCAACACTTGGCTTTTAATCCTCGGCAATCATCGACCTCTCGACCCTCGACCCCTCGCCCCTCGATCCCTCAACCCTCGACCCCTCGACGACCATCGACCGCTCGACCC
The DNA here is from genome assembly GCA_011799875.1 of Thinopyrum elongatum. NCBI lineage: Eukaryota > Viridiplantae > Streptophyta > Magnoliopsida > Poales > Poaceae > Thinopyrum > Thinopyrum elongatum. Next base: position 443,392,093 of record CM022299.1, read on the forward strand.
TTGACCTTCTTTTCTTTCTTTTTCTACTTTTCCTACTTCTTTTTTTCACCTTCTTCTTCCTTCTTTTTCATCTTCTTCTTCTACTTCTTCTTTTTTTATATCTTCTTCTTCCTTCTTCTTCTTCTTCTCCTCCTCCTCCTCTTCTTCTTCTTCTTCTTCTTCTTCTTCTTCTTCTTCTTCTTCTTCTTCTTTTCTTCAAACTAAACTAAAACTAAATCAATAACTCAACTAACTAAACATAACTAAACGAATCCTAAAACTAAACGAACTAAAACTAAAACAAACCTAACTCAACTTTCTCCTTTCCTCCCCCGCCCCTCTTTTTCTTTCTTCTTCTTCTTCTTCCTTCGTTCTTCTTTCTCTTCGTCTTCTTCGTCGTCTCTTTCTTCTTCTTTCTTCTTCTTCTTTTTCTATCTTTTCTTCTTTCTTTCTTCTTTTTCGATACATCTCTCTTTCACACATCTTTTTCAATCTTCTTCTAATCTTCCTATCCTTCTATCTTCTCTATCCTCTCCTGAGGGGTCACAACAGACTCATCCTTCTTATATCATCTCTTCTTATCTTTGCACATCTTCTTTGTCTCTTCCTTCTTTTTCCTCTTTCCTTCTTTTCCCTTTTCCTTTCTTCCTCGTATCTTCTCTTTCCTTCTTTTCTTTTCTTTTCTTTTCCTTCTTCCCTATTTCATCCTTTCCTTGGTTTTTCCTCTTACATTTCTGGTCCTTTTTACTGTTCCTTTTCACGATAGTTTTCTTCGCTTCCCCATTCCTTTCTTCAACTGTTTCGTGCTATTTCTTTCCCCTTATATCCCTTCACTTTCTTCTTTCTGGTCTCTTTTTCTTTCTCTCACTCTACTTAACGTTCACGTTCGCCTCCCTTTTCGCTTTTCTTTCGCTCCTTCCCTTAAGTTGAGTTTTCTCTTCTTCTTTTCTTGTTATCTTCTTCTATTCTCTTCTTCGTGTTCTTCTTTTTCTTTCTCGTTGCATGTGCTACCTTTTCTTCTTCTTCTTTTGGTTCTGTTCTTCTTCTTCTTCTTCTCTCTTCTCCTTCTGCTCTCTGCCTTCCTCCCTCTCTTCTTCGTTCTTCTTCTTCTTCGCTTTTCTTTTTTTAAAACTAAACTAAATTAAAATAAATTAACTAAACTAAACTAACTAATCCTAAAACTAAACTAAAACTAAACATAACATAAAACTAAACTAAACTAAACATAAACCTAAAAGTAAAAGAAAAAATAGAAAAAAGGTGAGGAGCTCACCGCAGGGGAGGGGGCGGCCGGTGGAGGAGGGGACAACCGGGTGGAGTAGGTCCGCCGCAGGGAAGGAGCAGCGGCGCGCGGCCTGCCTCAAACGGCGGCGCTCGGGCGGCCACGGAGGGGAGGGGGGGGGGCGGACTGGGCAGGGCGGCGGATGAAGGCGGGGGACAAGTGGCCGGGCGGCGGGATGGCGCCGCAGGGAGGGGGCAGGGAGGCGTGACGGCCGCGGACGAGGCGGCGGGGCGGCGGGGGCGCGGTGGGGGTCGGGGCGTGGTGGGGTCGCTGGCGCGTTGAGTGCGCGTTAGGGGTCGGGTTGCTGTTGCCGGCGTTGGGTTTTGTGTCGTGTTGCGGGGGGTCGGGTCGGGGAGGAAGAGAGATAGGAGGGGGTGGGACGGCCGTTAGATAGTCAAATCTTGGCCGTCTGCTGGCGGACGGCAATGAGGTGGGGCTAGTGGGCCGTTAGGGTTTAGGCCTCCACTGGACCCCACCCACCTCTTTGCCGTCAGCTGGCGGACGACAAAGAATTGGCTGATGGCAACTAGGCTCTTTGCCGTCAGCCATGTCTTTGCCGTCCGTTTTTTATAAGTAGACAGCAAAGGCCTTCTTTGTCGTCCGCTAGCATACGGCAAAGAGCTGACTGATGGCAAATTCTCTGTTTCCAGTAGTGATGGATCCAAATCAACCCCTTACGGAATAGCGCATAAACTAGGGTTTAAGCTTCTGTCACTCTAGCAACCCATCATCTAATTACTACTCCACAATGCATTCCCTTAGGCCCAAAGATGGTGAAGTGTCATGTAGTTGACGTTCACATGACACCACTAAGGGAAACAACAACATAGATATCATCAAAATATCGAACGAATACCAAATTCACATGATTACTTATGACAAAACTTCTCCCATGTCCTCAAAAACAAAAGCAACTACTCACAAATCATATTCATGTTCAAGATCAGAGGGGTATTGAATAGAATAATGGATCTGAACATTTGATCTTCCACCAAATAAACCAACTAGCATCAACTTCAAGATGTAATCAACACTACTAGCAACCCGCAGGTACCAATCTGAGGTATTGATACAAAGATTGAATACAAGGGGTGAACTAGGGTTTGAGATGAGATGGTGCCGGTGAAGATGTTGATGAAGATTGATCCTTCCACAATGAGAGGGTTGTTGGTGATGACGATGGCTTCGGTTTCCCCCTCCCACAGGGAAGTATCCCTGGCAGAATCGCTCCGCCGGAGAGAAAAAGTGCTCCTGCCCAAGTTCCGCCTCGAGACGGCGGCGCTCCGTCCCAAAAGTCCTCTCCTTATTTTTTTTTCTTAGGCAAATGGGCTTATATACCAGAAAATGAGAGTCAGAGGCTGGCCAGGGGCCCCACAAGCCACTAGGGTGCGCCCAGGGGGGTGGGCGCGCCCTGGTGCCTCATGGGCACCTGGGTGGCCCCCTCTGGTACTTCTTTCTTCCAGTATTTTTTATTTATTCCAAAATAATTCTCCAAGAAATTTCAGCTCATTTGGAGATGTGCAAAATAGGTATCTCTGACGTAGCTTTTCCAGGTCCAGAATTCCAGCTGCTGGCAATCTCCCTCTTCATATAAATCTTGCAAATTAAGGGAGAAAAGGCATTAGAATTGCTCCACAAAGTGTTATATTGATTAAAAACATTATAAATAACAGTAGGAAAACATGATGCAAAATGGATGTATCAATGCCTCGGATGGCATCAACTCTTTCGTCTACAATCCATCGCTATGTTACTTGGAGCTACATTTTTATTCATCACATGATATGAGTTTTTCTTGGAGCGTCTTGTGCCATATTAGTTGTTGTTTGTTTGGTTTTTAGTTTGCCACAATTATTGTTTGCTGGACCCACCTTTTGAGAGGGACACACATTTATTCACGATTTGTTAGAATATTCTATGTGCTTCACTTATATCTTTTGAGCTAGGCAGTTGCTCTAGAGCTTCACTTATATCTTTTAGAGCATGGTGGTGGTTATATTTTATAGAAATAGTTGCACTCTCATGCTTCACTTAAATCTTTTTGAGAGTAAGAATATGAAGTGGTAATGTGCACGGGTTATGAGACTAGTCCATAAAGGATAGATATTCAAGAGGGATATAATAAAAACTTTCATGTAGATCAGTAAAGAAATGTATGGTTTAATGATATTGATGTCGTAATATGAAAGGATATAGGTTCAGGATCATTGGTTAGTAAAAATATCGGTATTAAAGCTTGTTGTTAACTTCTCATCTAAGTGTTGGTCATGGCATGGTCGGGAGGTTTGAGCATATGTATTTATGATTGAAATCCTTGAGTGCTGTTAAAATCGGATGGGCGCGATGGTTAACTCCTGCCAATCAATTTCCTAGGGGCATGCGAGTAGTACTTTGCTTCGAGGGCTAATAGGATTTCACAGTAAGTATGTGAGTTCTTTATGACTAATGTGAGTCCATGGATTATTCACACTCTTGTCCTTTCGCAATTTTCGAACCTCTTCGGTACCATGCATTTCCCTTTCTCACCTCGAGAGTCGATGCAAACTTCGCCGGTGCATCCAAACCCAGTGGTATGATATGCTCTATCACACATAAGCCTCCTTATATCTTCCTCAAAAGAGCCACCATACCTACCTATTATGGCATTTCCATAGCCATTCCAAGATATATTGCCATGCAACTTCCACCATTCTGTTTTCATGCATATGTATCCATTGTCATATTGCTTTGCATGATCATATAGCTGACATGATATTTGTGGCACAGCCACCGTTCATCATTATTATACATGTTATGCTAGATCATTGCACATCATGGTACACTGCGAGAGGCATTCATATAGAGTCATATTGTTTCAGTTTTATCAAAAAAGTGTGATGATCATAGTTTTTAGAGCATTGTCCCAGTGAGGAAAGGATGATGGAGACTATGATTCCCCCACAAGTCGGGATGAGACTCCAGATGAAAAAAAAGAAGCCAAAAAGAGCCAAACAAAAAATGAGAGAAGAAGATAGAAGGGGCAATGTTGCTATCCTTTTCTACACTTGCTCTTCAAAGTAGCACCATGTTCTTCATATAGAGAGTATCCTGAGTTTCCACTTTCATATACCAGTCAGAATTTTTTATTATAGAACTTGGTTTGTATATTCCGATGATGGGCTTCCTGAAATGCTCGAGGTCTTCATGAGCAAGAAAGTTGGATGCACACCCACTTAGTTTACGTTGAGCTTTCATACACTTATAGCTCTTAGTGCATCCGTTGAATGGCAATCCCTAATCCTCACGTCAACATCGATTGATGGGCATCTCCATAGCCCATTGATTAGTCATGTTGATGCGAGACTTTCTTCCTTTTTTGACTTCTCCTTATTGATCTCTATCTCCGCATTCTATTCCACCTATAGTGTTATATCCATGGCTCACACTCATGTATTGCACGGGGTTGAAAATGCTGAAACATGTTAGAAGTACGATCCAATTGCCTAGTTTGACACTGAGGTGCTCATGATTTATATTTATGCGGTGAAGGCGGAGTCATGCCATGCTAACATGATAAAATGAGTGGGGATAACATTTGTTAAGGACCGTATATTTTGAAAAAGTAATGATTATATTTCTTATGTTCATGGATATTATTATGTGGATATTGCTACTTCATATTTTCTCAATATTTATACTGTCAAAGAGATTACATGATACACATGTTAGGTAGCATTTCACATGAATTTTTTTTGTTTTTATCAATTACCTACTTGAGGACGAGCAGGAATTAAGCTTGGGGATGCTTGATCCATCTCCAATGTATCTATAATTTTCTATTGTTTCATGCTATTATATTATCAATCTTGGATGCTTTATATGCATTTATATGTTATTTTATATCATTTTTTGGGACTAACCTATTAACCTAGTGCCCAGTGCCAGTTCTGTTTTTGGATTTTTAGAAAATCAATACTAAACAAAGTCCAAACACGATGAAACTTTACGGCAATTTTTTCTGGACCAAAAGGGACCGTAGAAGGTATGGGAGGAGGCGAGAAGACGTACAGGAGAGCCACGAGCTCATAGGGCGCGCCCCCTGAGCTCGTGACTCCCACACAATTCCGTTTGAGTTAATTCCACCTCTACAAATTCTCAAATATTCCCAAACCAACGGAGAGCCACCCGAAACACTTTTTCCGCCACCGCAAACTTCTGTTCTTCCGCAATCCCATCTGGAGGCCTTTTCCGGTACTCTGCCGGAGGGAGAATCGATCACAAAGGGCTCCTACATCATCCTTGTTGCCTTCTGATGATGCATGAGTAGTTCACCACAGACCTTAGGGTCCATAGCTAGTACCTAGATGCCTTCTTCTCTCTCTTTGATCTTCATTACCATGTTCACCTCGATCTTCTTGGAGTTCTATGCAATGTAATCTTCTTTTGTGGTGTGTTTGTTGGGATCCGATGAATTGTGGGTTTATGATCAGATTATTCATTGAAAGTAATTGAGTCTTTTCTGAACTTTATTATGCGTGATTGTTATAGCTTTGTATTTCTCTCTGATCTATTATTTGGTTTGGGGAAACTAGATTGATTTATCTTTAGTGGCAAAGGTCCTTTGTAATGGGTTCAATCTTGTGGTGTCCTCACCCAGTGAAAGAAGGGGTAGCGAGGCACGTATTGTATTGTTTCTATTAAGGATAAAACGATGGGGTTTATTCATATTGATTGGGTTTACTTTGTCTACATCATGTCATTTTGCTTAAGGCATTACTCTATTTGTCATGAACTTAATACCATAGATGCATGCTGGATAGCGGTAGATTCATGGAGTAATAGTAGTAGATGTAGGTAGGAGTTGGTCTACTTGTCTCGGACGTGATGCCTATATATGTGATCATTGTTGTGAATACGTCATAACTATGCGCTTTTCTATCAATTGGCCAACAGTAATTTGTTCATGCGTTGTATGCTATGTGTTCGAGAGAGAAGCCTCAAGTGAAGAATATGGCCCCCGGATCTACTTTAATCATATTATAAAAACCAAAAATACATTGATGCAATTTATTTACTTTTTTATCTATCTATCACTACCAGAATTAATCCTTGCAAGTAACGAGTTCAAGGGGATTGGTAACCCTCTTGCCTGCGTTGGGTGCAAGTATTTGCTTTTGTGTGTGTACGTGCTGACGACGAGAGTTTGCTTGGTTCTCCTATTGGTTCGATAACCTTGGTTCGCACAGAGGGAAACACTTATCTCTACTGTACTGCTTTACCCCTCCTTTTAGGGGAAAAACCAAATGCAATTTACAAGTAGCAGCACCCGCTGCTACCGAGGTACGGGAGAATGCGACTGCGCGCCTTCACCGCAATCGCATTGGGCAGGGGCGGTGGTGAGTGGCGCTCCTCCTTGAGATGCCGGGGCGGCAAAGAGAACCGCTCCTCCTTGACATGCTGGGCGGCGGAGAGAGCCGCTCCTCTTTCATGCGTCGGGGCGGCGACCATAGGCACTCTTGTTGTGGAACGTTGCAAGGAAAACAAAAAAAATACTACGCACACGAAAGATCTATCCATGGGGATGCATAGCTACGAGAGGGGAGAGAATGTCTACGTACCCTTGTAGACCGTTTAGCAGAAGCGTTTATCAACGCGGTTGATGTAGTCGAACACCTTCATGATCCAACCGATCAAGTACCGAACGTACGGCACCTCCGCGTTCAGCACACGTTCAGCTCGATGACGTCCTCGCCTTCTTGATCCAGCAAGACGGGTGAAATAGTAGATGAGTTCCGGCAGCACGACGGCATGGTGACGGTGGTGGTGAACTTGTTCCTGCAGGGCTTCGCCGTGCACTGCGGAAAAACTAGAAGGAGGATGAAACTGTGGAGAAGGGCGCCGCACACGGCTTAGGTATTGTCGTGGTGTGTGGCACCACCTCCCTCTCATACATATATAGGTGGGGGAGGGGAGGCAGCCAGGGTGCTCCCCAAGGTGGCCGTCCGGCCCCGTTGGGCGCCTGCCCTATGCTGCCCCCTCCCCTTCCTTGTTTGCACACGGGGGGAAGGAAAGGGGAGGAGAGGGAAGGCAGGGCAGGCCGACTCCCCCCTTTCCTTTTCTCCCAAAGGCCTGCGGCCAGAGGAGGGTCGCGCCAGCCCCTTGTGGGGCTGGTGTGCTCCCCTCGTTTGGCCCATATGGCCCATCAACCTCCCGGGGCTTCTCGGAACCCCTTCCGGTGATTCGATGATTACCCGGTACATTCCGAAACATTTCTGGTGACCAAATAGCATCGTCCTATATATCAATCTTTACCTCCGGACCATTCCGGAGCTCCTCTTCATGTCCGTGATCTCATCCGGGGCTCCGAACAATATTCGGTCACCAAATCACATAACACATATTATATTATATCGTCAACGAACGTTAAGCGTGCGGACCCTACGGGTTCGAGAATGATGTAGGCATGACTGAGATGACTCTCCGGTCAATAACCAATAGCGGGACCTGGATGCCCATATTGGTTCCTACATATTCTATGAAGATCATTATCGGTCGAACCTTTATGACAACATACGTAATTCCATTTGTCTGTCGGTATGTTACTTGCCTGAGATTCGATCGTCGGTATCTTCATACCTAGTTCAATTTCGTTAACGACAAGTCTCTTTACTCTTTCCATAATACATCATCTCGTAACTAACTCCTTAGTCACTTTGCTTGCAAGCTTATTGTGATGTGTATTACCAAGAGGGCCCAGAGATACCTCTCCGATACACGGAGTGACAAATCCCAAACTCGATCAATGCCAACTCAACAGACACCTTCGTAGATACCTATAGAGCATCTTTATGATCACCCAGTTATGTTGTGACATTTGATAGCACACAAGGTATTCCTCCGGTATCCGGGAGTTGCATGATCTCATAGTCGAAGGAATATGTATTTGACATTAAGAAAGCAGTAGCAATAAACTGAACGATCATATCCTAAGCTAACCGATGCGTCTTCTCCAGCACATCATTCTCCTAATGATGTGATCTCGTTATCAAGTGACAACACATGTCCATGGTTAGGAAACCTTAACCATCTTTGATCAACGAGCTAGTCTAGTAGAGGCTCACTAGGGACACGATATTTGTTTATGTATCCACACATGTATTTAAGTTTCCGATCAATACAATTCTAGCATGAATAATAATCCTTTATCATGTATAAGGAAATATAATAATAACAACTTTATTATTGCCTCTAGGGCATATTTCCATTAGTCTCCCACTTGCACTAGAGTCAATAATCTAGATTACATTGTAATGAAACTAACACCCATGGAGTCTTGGTGCTGATCATGTTTTGCCCGCGGAAAAGGTTTAGTCAACGGGTCTGCTACATTCAGATCCGTATGTATTTTGCAAATTTCTATGTCTCCATCCTTGACCTTTTCACGAATGGAGTTGAAGTGTCTCTTGATGTGTTTGGTTCTCTTGTGAAACCTAGATTCCTTCACTAAGGCAATTGCTCCAGTGTTGTCACAAAAGATTGTCATTGGACCCAATGCACTGGGTATTACACCCAGATTGGATATGAACTCCTTCATCCAAACTCCTTCATGCACTGCTTCCGAAGCAGCTATGTACTCCGCTTCGCACGTAGATCCCACCACGACGCTCTGCTGGGAACTGCACCAACTTACAGCTCCACCATTCAATATAAATACGTATCCGGTTTGTGACTTAGAGTCATCCAGATCTGTGTTGAAGCTAGCATCGATGTAACCTTTTACGACGAGCTCTTCATCACCTCCATAAACAAGAAACATATCCTTGGTCCTTTTCAGGTACTTCAGGATGTTACTGACCACTCTCGAGTGATCCACTCCTAGATTACTTTGGTACCTCCCTGCCAAACTTATGGCAAGGCACACATCAGGTCTGGTACACAGCATGGCATACATAATAGAACCTATGGCTGAGGCATAGGGAATGACTTTCATTTTCTCTCTATCTTCTGCGGTGGTCAGCCTTTGAGTTTGACTCAATTTCACACCCTGCAACACAGGCAAGAACCCTTTCTTTGACAGGTCCATTTTGAACTTCTTCAGAACTTTGTCAAGGTATGTGCTTTGTGAAAGTCCTATTAAGCATCTTGATCTATCCCTGTAGATCTTGATGCCCAATATATAAGCAGCTTCACCGAGGTCTTTCATTGAAAAATTCTTATTCAAGTATCCTTTTATGCTATCTAGAAATTCTATATCATTTCCAATCAATAATATGTCATCCACATATAATATCAGAAATGCTACAGAGCTCCCACTCACTTTCTTGTAAATACAGGCTTCACCATAAGTCTGTATAAAACCATATGCATTGATCACATCATTAAAACGTATATTCCAACTCCGAGATGCTTGCACCAGTCCATAGATGGATCGTTGGAGCTTGCACACTTTGTTAGCACCATTAGGATCGACAAAACATTCTGGTTGCATCATATACAACTCTTCTTTAAGAAACCCGTTAAGGAATGCAGTTTTGACGTCCATTTGCCAGATTTCATAATCATAAAATGCGGCAATTGCTAACATGATTCGGACAGACTTAAGCATCGCTACGGGTGAGAAAGTCTCATTGTAGTCAACCCCTTGAACTTATTGAAAACCTTTCGTGACAAGTCGAGCTTTATAGACAGTGATATTACCATCAGCGTTCGTCTTCCTCTTGAAGATCCATTTATTTTCAATGGCCTACCGATCATCGGGCAAGTCCACCAAAGTCCATACTTTGTTCTCATACATGGTTCCTATCTCAGATTTCATGGCCTCAAGCCATTTGTCGGAATCTGTGCTCATCATAGCTTCTTCATAGTTTGTAGGTTCACCGTTATCTAACAACATGACTTCCAGGACAGGATTACCGTACCACTCTGGTGCAGAACATGTTTTGGTTAACCTACGAAGTTCAGTAGTAACTTGATCCGAAGTGTCATGATCATCATCATCAGCTTCCTCTCTAGTTGGTGCAGGCATCACGGGAATGGTTTTCTGTGATGTGCTACTTTCCAATTCGAGAGTGGGTACAATTACCTCATCAAGTTCTACTTTCCTCCCACTCACCTTTTTCAAGAGAAACTCCTTCTCTATAAAGGACCCATTCTTGGCAACAAAAATCTTGCCTTCGGATCTGTGGTAGAAGGTATACCCAATGGTCTCTTTAGGGTATCCTATGAAGACGCACTTCTCCGATTTGGGTTCGAGCTTATCAGGCTGAAGCCTTTTGACATAAGTATCGCATCCCCAAACTTTAAGAAACGACAGCTTAGGTTTCTTACCAAACCATAGTTCATACGGTGTCGTCTCAATGGATTTATATAGTGCCCTATTTAATGTGAATGTGGTTGTCTCTAATGCATAACCCCAAAATGATAAAGGAAAATCGGTAAGAGACATCATAGAACGCACCATATCTAATAAAGTACAGTTACGACGTTCGGACACACAATTACGCTGTGGTGTTCCAGGTGGCGTGAGTTGTGAAACAATTCCACATTGTTTTAAATGAAGGCCAAACTCGTAACTCAAATAATCGCCTCCGCGATCAGATCGTAGAAACTTTATTTTCTTGTTACGATGATTCTCCACTCCACTCTGAAATTCTTTGAACTTTTCAAATGTTTCAGACTTGTGTTTCATCAAGTAGATATATCCATACCTACTTAAATCATCTATGAATGTTAGAAAATAATGATACCCGTCGCGTGCCTCAACACTCATCGGACCGCATACATCGGTATGTATTATTTCCAATAAGTCATTAGCTCGCTCCATTGTTCTGGAGAACGGAGTTTTAGTCATCTTGCCCATGAGGCACGGTTTGCAAGTATCAAATGATTCATAATCAAGTGATTCCAAAAGTCCATTCGCATGGAGTTTCTTCATGCGCTTTACACCAATATGACCTAAACGGCAGTGCTACAAGTATGTTGCACTATCATTATCAACTTTGCATCTCTTGGCATCAATATTATGAATATGTGTATCACTACGATCGAGATTCAACAAGAATAGACCATTCATCAAAGGTGCATGACCATAAAAATATTACTCATATAAATAGAACAACCATTATTCTCTGACTTAAATGAATAACCGTCTCGCATTAAACAAGATCCAGATATAATGTTCATGCTCAACGCTGGCACCAAATAACAATTATTGAGGTCTAAAACTAATCCCGAAGGTAGATGTAGAGGTAGCATGCCGACGGAAATCACATCGACTTTGGAACCATTCCCGACGTGCATCGTCACCTCGTCCTTAGCCAATCTTCGTTTATTCTACAGCTCCTGTTTCGAGTTACAAATATGAGCAACCGAACCAGTATCAAATACCGAGGCGCTACTATGAGCATTAGTAAGGAACACATCAATAACATGTATATCAAATATACCTTTGTTCACTTTGCCATCCTTCTTATCCGCCAAGTATTTGGGGCAGTTCCGCTTCCAGTGACCATTCCCTTTGCAGTAGAAGCACTCAGTTTCAGGCTTGGGTCCAGCTTTGGGTTTCTTCACGGGAGCGGCAACTTGCTTGCCATTCTTTTTTAAGTTCCCTTTCTTTCCCTTGCCATTTTTCTTGAAACTAGTGGTCTTGTTAACCATCAACACTTGATGCTCCTTCTTGATTTCTACTTTCGTCGATTTCAGCATCGCGAAGAGCTCGGGAATCATTTTCGTCATCCCTTGCATATTATAGTTCATCACGAAGCCTTTGTAGCTTGGTAGCAGTGACTGAAGAACTCTGTCAATAACTCTCAACTGGAAGATCAATTCCCAGCTGAGTCAAGTGGTCATGATACCCAGACTTTTTGAGTATGTGTTCACTGACAGAACTGTTCTCCTCCATCTTGCAGCTATAGAACTTGTTGGGGACTTCATATCTCTCAACCCGGGCATTAGCTTGAAATATCAACTTCAGCTCTTGGAACATCTCATATGCTCCGTGGCATTCAAAACGTCTTTGAAGTCCCGGTTCTAAGCCATAAAGCATGGCACACTGAACTATTGAGTAGTCACCAGATCGAGTCTGCTAGACATTCATAACATCTGCAGTAGCTCCTGCAGCAGGTATGTCACCCAGCGGTGCATCAAGGACATAATTCTTCTGTGCAGCAATGAGGATAATCCTCAAGTTACGGACCCAGTCCGTGTAGTTGCTACCATCATCTTTCAACTTAGCTTTCTCTAGGAACGCATTAAAATTCGGGGGAACGGTAGCACGGGCCATTGATCTACAACATAGATATGCAAAAACTATTAAGACTAAGTTCATGATAAATTAAGTTCAATTAATCAAATTACTAATGAACTCCCACTTAAATTAACATCCCTCAAGTTATCTAAGTGATACATGATCCAAATCAACTAACCCATGTCCGATCATCACGTGAGATTGGGTAGTCATCAATGGTGAACATCTCTATGTTGATCATATCTACTATATGACTCACGTTCGACCTTTCGATCTCCCGTGTTCCGAGACCATGTCTGTACATGCTAGGCTCATCAATTTCAACCCAAGTATTCTGCTTGTGCAAAACTGGCTTACACCCGTTGTCTGTGAATGTAGAGTCTATCACACCCGATCATCACGAGGTGCTTCGAAACAACGAACTTTAGCAACGGTGCATACTCGGGGAGAACACTTTTATCTTGAAATTTAGTGAAGGGATCATCTTATAATGCTACCGTCGTTCTAAGCAAAATAAGAAGGATAAACATCACATGCATTCAAAAAATGTGACATGATATGGCCATCATCATCTTGTGCTTTTGATCTCCATCTCCAAAGCATCGTTATGATCTCCATCGTCACCGGCTTGACACCTTGATCTCCATCGTTGCGTCGGGGTCATCTTGCCAACTATTGCTTCTACAACTATTGCTAACGCATAGCGATAAAGTAAAGCAATTACATGGCGCTTGCATTTCATACAATAATTAAGAGACAACCCTACAGCTCCTGTCGGTTGTCGATATTACAAAACATGATCATTTCATACAATAACATATATCACATCACGTCCTGACCATATCACATCACAACATACCCTGCAAAAATAAGTTAGACGTCCTCTACTTTGTTGTTGCAAGTTTTACGTGGCTGCTACGGGCAACTAGCAAGAACCGTTCTTAACTACGCAAAACCACAACGGTGATTATCAAGTTTGTTGTCTTAACCTTCTTCAAGGATCGGCCGTAGTCAAATTTGATTCAACTAAAGTAGGAGAAACAGACAGCCGCCAGCCACCTTTATGCAAAACAAGTTGCATGTCAGTCGGTGGAACCAGTCTCATGTGTGTGGACATGTAAGGTTGGTCCGGGCCGCTTCATCCCACAATACCACCGAACCAAAACAAGACGTTGGTGGTAAGCAGTATGACCATCACTGCCCACAACTTCTTTGTGTTCTACTCGTGCATATCATCTACGCATAGACCTGGCTCATGATGCCACTGTTGGGAACGTTGCATGGAAAACAAAAAAAATTCTACGCACATGCAAGATCTATCCATGGAGATGCATAGCTACGAGAGGGGAGAGTATGTCTACGTACCCTCGTAGACCGTTTAGCGAAAGTGTTTATCAACGCGGTTGATGTAGTCGAACACCTTCATGATCCAACCGATCAAGTACCGAACGTACGGCACCTCAACGTTCAGCACACGTTCAGCTCGATGACGTCCTCGCCTTCTTGATCCAGCAAGATGGGCGAAGTAGTAGATGAGTTCCGGCAACACGATGGCATGGTGACAGTGGTGGTGAACTTGTTCCTGCAGGGCTTTGTCGTGCACTGCGGAAAAACTAGACGGATGATGAAACTGAGGAGAGGGGCACCACACACGGCTTAGGGATTGTCGTGGTGTGTGGCGCCCCCTCTCTCATATATATATAGGTGGGGGAGGGGAGGCAGTCAGGGTGCGCCCCAAGATGGCCGGCCGGCCCCCTTGGGCGCCTGCCCTATGGCGCCCCCCTTCCTTGTTTCCACATGGGGGGAAGGAAAGGGGAGGAGAGGAAAGGCAGGGGGAGGCCGACTCCCCCCTTTCCTTTTCTCCCCAAGGCCTACGGCCAGAGGAGGGGAGCGCTATCCCCTTGTGGGCTCGTGGGCTCCCCTCGTTTGGCCCATATGGCCCATTAACCTCCCGGGGCTTCCCGGAACCCCTTCTGGTGATCCGATGATTACCCGGTACATTCCGAAACCTTTCTGGTGACCAAATAGCATCGTCCTATATATCAATCTTTACCTCCGGACCATTTCGAAGCTCCTCATCATGTCCGTGATCTTATTCGGGACTCCAAACAATATTCGGTCACCAAATCACATAACTCATATTATACTATATCATCAACGAACGTTAAGCGTGCGGACCCTACGGGTTCGAGAATGATGTTGACATGACCGAGACGACTCTCCGGTCAATAACCAATAGTGGGACCTGGATGACCATATTGGTTCCTACATATTCTATGAAGATCTTTATCGGTCGAACCTTTATGACAACATACGTAATTCCCTTTGTCTGTCGGTATGTTACTTCCCCGAGATTCGATCATTGGTATCTTCATACCTAGTTCAATATCGTTACCGACAAGTCTCTTTACTCGTTCCATAATACATCATCTCGTAACTAACTCCTTAGTCACTTTGCTTGCAAGCTTCTTGTGATGTGTATTACCGAGAGGGCCCAGAGATACCTCTCGGACACATGGAGTGACAAATCCCAATCTCGATCAATGCCAACTCAACAGACACCTTCGGAGATACCTGTAGAGCATCTTTATGATCACCCAGTTACGTTGTGATGTTTGATAGTACACAAGGTATTCCTCCGGTATCCGGGAGTTGCATGATCTTATAGTCGAAGGATATGTATTTGACATTAAGAAAGCAGTAGCAATAAACTGAACGATCATATGCTAAGCTAAAGGATGGGTCCTGTCCATCACGTCATTCTCCTAATGATGTGATCTCGTTATCAAGTGACAACACATGTCCATGGTTAGGAAACCTTAACCATCTTTGATCAACGAGCTAGTCTAGTAGAGGCTCACTAGGGACATGGTATTTGTTTATGTATCCACACATGTATTTAAGTTTCCGATCAATACAATCTAGCATGAATAATAAACCTTTATCATAAATAAGGAAATATAATAATAACAACTTTATTATTGCCTCTAGGGCATATTTCCATCAGCTCTTCCTTCATGCGGCGTCCGAGTTGGATGCCGCAGTTGCGCGGCGGAGAGCGTGGAGGGGATGTGGGCTCCGGCTCCACTAGGAGGAGCGTCCCTGGTGGCGGAGGCGGGCCGTTCAGGTGCAGCACAAAGCGACGGAGCATCAACTCCATTTGTTGCTCGTACTCCGTGTCGATGGCGGCGTACACTTGGCCCGCCACCGCCAGCGTGGACTGTTGCGGTGGCGGCTGGTCCTCCTCTTCGACAGAGTGGATGATGATCTCTGCCTTCGTCGAGGAGGCGCCCGCCGTTGAGGATGACGAGCCCGGAGTTCGACGGTGGTGCCGCCATGATCCGTCGGAGCGCGTTCCGGAACCGCCTCCTGCCAGCGCCGACACCCACGACTTACCCATGGCTGGAGTTGTGGAGGGAGATGCGCGGGGAGAGCGGGGGAGGAGGAGGAAGAGCGGATAAATTGCGATGTGGACGGCGCCGGAGCGCGGCTTAAATAGATGCGGCAAGGCCATGCGAAGGACCGGTCAGCCGCTTCAACGCAGTGCAACGGCCGGAGTTGCTTCCTCGGGAAGCTGCGTCTGCATTGAAGTGGTGGCTCCCGAGAGGTCGCGTCAATCAGCGCCGCCCTCCCTCCGGTCACATCGCGACGTCAATGCCGGCCGTTGCGTGCTCCGAGTCGACATGAATGCGGGGTGGTAAACGACGCGTGCATCGGAAGGAAAACGCGGGAGGGGTAGGTGGGGGTTTGGGTGGGCCAAGGTGGTCAGACGCGGGCGCGTGGCAGCAATCCGGACGCCTGCAATGCCACCCAACATTTGTCTCCGGTTTACAGGAAAAAACACGTCCGGACCGTCCGGCGGACCGATACAAGTCCGTATTGGATGGTTTCCGTGGTCCAGACAGTGTGATCCGAATGTATGCGAGAGATTTGAGAGTCGTCGTTGGAGATGCTCTAAGCTGGCACTAATAAGGTTTGCTGGTCGGCAATGGCAGAGTTCCTATTTTTTCGAAACGGAATGGCAGAGTTCTTTACAAAAGAGTATTATGGTTGATCCATCAAAGATGGATACATCCACATGTGGTTGTTCTTGAATGGTTTGAGGTAAGTTTTCTTTGAGGAGCATTAAAATCGCAACTCCTAAATTGTCTGGATGTTCAAAGATTATTTTGCTGTTCTAGGAGAAGAACCAGTTTTTTTTTTAACACAGTACAGACACAA
Organism: Thinopyrum elongatum; assembly: GCA_011799875.1. NCBI lineage: Eukaryota > Viridiplantae > Streptophyta > Magnoliopsida > Poales > Poaceae > Thinopyrum > Thinopyrum elongatum. The sequence goes on from CM022299.1 coordinate 443,408,799, forward strand.
GCGTTCATATAAACGTGCATACACTCACCCCTATGAATGCACACATGCACACCCTACCCCTATGAGCACCTCCGAAACACTGAGCCGGCATATCATCTTGAAATTTACGAAGTCACCGTAGGCACCTCGTCGTCGACGGGAACGTCTCCTCCCACTGAATGCGTATCGTCGGAAATGCTGAAATAAATCTAGGAATAAATGAGAGCACCAGGCCTTGAACCCTGATGGGCTGAGGATACCACAGTCCCTCTAACCATCCAACCACAGGTTGGTTCGCAGGAGAAGAACCAGTTGCATTATAGAAGTTGGTGTCTACCTGGAGGCTCCAGTTCTTTAACCTACACGCTCTGAACGAGCGTCGTATTTTAAACTTTGGCATCGCTGCACCATCATGATGCCAACTGTAGTCTTCGGGGGAAGCATAAAAGAATTCAAAATCTTACCCATGAGGAGCGGACATGCTCGACTTTATACTCAGAACAATGACATCTTGATGTTCTCTGGGGATTATCTTTCACCGTCACCGAATCTCCAGCTTGTTTTTCTCGGCGAAAGGCAGGAGCTAATATAATTAACTTGACAGTTGAGATCAATCCCGAGCACCATGGCATGTCTTGTTGATTGATCTATTGAATCACTTGGGACGCGGAGTGCTCTGTTTGGTTCGCATGTAAACAACATATAACTTTCACGGTAAAGAAAGGAAACAAGATCATCTGTTGTTCGCAACTTGCACGGCCAGTTGTCTCTAGAGCAGAGTTTTATACTGGCCCCGGCGCATAGTTAATACCGCTTGTCTTTGATTAATCCTGCCATCAACATCTGCCAGATTTCCACAACAATTCGACTTCCATCAAACCTTTACACATGTGGACGTTGTGCTGTATGGATGATGTTAGGCATCGCCAACGGCAACACGCAAATTTTTTTCTGCATCTGTCCGCAAACAGGAAAATCAGTTCGGGGACACGGATGCGCGAGACGTCATCCAACCGTAGCATATATATGTCTGCCAGCAAATTTAATTTCAAATGTACGATGATCCACACAACGCGCCGGATCACACCCGCGTCGGATTGCATTCTCGATTACAACCAAAAAGAGGCAAATATGCTTAGTTTTTACATGACCAAATCCAAAAGAACATCAGTCCAGCAATCCGTGCATTTCTGCCCTGCCGGACTGGTCACTCCAGCAAGCTGCTCTTCGATCAAGGAGGTGTCGACGCCGCCGTGTAGGCAGCCTCCGCGTCCACGTCCGCCTCTGCCGCGTCCTCATCTTCAGCCGCCGCAAACTCATCTTTCTGCCACTCCAACATCTGGTAGCGAACGGAGTGCATGATAATTCTAGCGTCAGCGTCCAAAGAGTCGATATTCAAAGTCAACATCTTGGCGTCCTCCGCATTGGCGGCGATCTTCACCCTCTTTTCCTCGAGCGTCGCCTTCAACTCTTCAATTATGGTCCTCCTCTCTTTGAGCTTGATATTCTTCTCCATAGCCTCCATCAACTGTTTGAACCTCTCCGCCTTCCTCTCCTTGATGTCCGAGCGCCTCACGCATGTCTCCTTCTTCGCCAAAATTGTCAGAGTAAATGACCAGGGGTAGCCCCATCAGCCCCCTTTGGTATTTCAAGACATCAGGGCAGGCTGCGCCCCTCAAACATCAAGGACAAGGGCCGCCATCTTGAGGCCGGCTGGTCCAGGCAGCTGGTTGCCGGGAGACGGCGGAGTCCACAAGACGGCCATGAAGCAAGCCGACTCCTGGCAGGCGGCCTCCTGGGATGCCGAGTCCTAGCAGGCGGCCCCTCGCGCCCTCAAAGTCAACACCAACATAAACATGATGAGACAGGGTATGGCTACAGTACAGGCCTGCCACCCCCGAATCCAGGGCGGGGCGTGGCCACGGTACTGCGTACCGGGCAGGAATCCTGCGCCCGACGCAGGACTGTTGCCATGCCACTCATGACGACAACCATGGCAGAGGGAGCCATGCTCCCGTGACAGGCGGCCAGTACGGCCCGCAGGCGGCGGGCCCTACCTGTCCGTGACAAGCCAGAGGGCGGCAAGCCCTCACCAGTCGGCTCAGTGGGAGGCCGGCTCCCAGCAGGTGGCCCTCCTCCTCCCTCGAAGTCCGTGCGCCATTAACCAGATACGACGGGGTATGGCTACAGCGAGTTCCCGCCAGGCGGCGGGAACTGTATCCACGTTCTCCCTGACCAAGCATGCATCATCAGTGGCACGGCTACAGTGCTACACAGCCGACAGGACCCGCAAGCGGCGGGCCCAGCTTGTCGGCCGAAGACAAGACCGCCGGGGGGACCCACCAGGCGGCGGGCCCCTGCAGTCGGCGGAGAAGCCGGCGACCAGAGATACTGACGGCCGAGTCCTACGCCCGGCCAGATTACCATTGTATCCCTGGGGGGTAGGCCTATATAAACCCCCCAGGTCACCCCGTGCAGGGGGTTGGCAGTTGGCTCCTTGGCAGAGGCCTCGTCGAGCACTCAGGACACACACACACGCAGAGAGAGTGGAGTAAGGGCTAGCCTTGCCCTTCTTCCTCCTCCAGCCAGGAAGCTCAAGGAGAAGCTTGTAGCCACCTGTTGAGATAGTGATCATGCGGAGACCCCGCAGAGCAGGACTAGGGGTGTTATCTCCTAGGAGAGCCCCGAACCTGGGTAAGATTCGCAAGCGTACGCGGTCTCGCTCACTCCCGCTTCTAGAGCCCGGCGACGTACTTTTGTCCCCATCCACGATAAGCCATCCCCTGGCATATGTCACACGATACCCCCGACATTTGGCGCCCACCGTGGGGCTAGATGCACCGTCGTCCGGAAACACGTTCTGGACGGGAACCCTCTTCCTCCCTGGCGATCGCAGCCAGCCCGGCACACCCGACGGCGTTTGCGTCGACACGCTGCGCGGCGTGGAAGTTGTTTGTGCCGCAAGCAACCTCGCTGATCTCATCGGCGGGATCCGCCTCTTCGACGAGCCCGCAGTCGACGCGGGCGCAGCTAGCTCCGAGAGCTGCCTCGTCGATCTCCTCGGCAAGCTTCACATCGCCGACGAGTCGGTCTCCGACCCGGAGTCCGTTGGCTCCACCGACCTGCTCGTCGACATGGTCGTCGACGCCGACGTCGCGCTTCCTGATGCCTTCCCCGGTGACGTGGTGATCTTCGACGATCCACTTCCCGCTGCAGGCAGCGGTGCTGGCACCAGCACCGTCACCGAGGTCCTGGTCATCAGCCAAGACAGAACCTCCGACCAGGCCGGCCGGGATCCGTTGCATGCGGTAATGCGGGACCTGTCCGCTCCTGTAGCGCCCGGTGCGAGCGGTGAAACGCTGGAGGCGTGCCGTATCGCACTTCTTGACAGCGCCAACAAGTTGGCGGCCATGAGACGCCTCACCGAGGCTTACCACCGCGAGATCGACCGCGCCGTTTGCGGCACGCCGGCTGCTGACGAGCCCAGCCGCGTGGGCACGGTTCGGCAGCACGGCGCCGCCATCGCCAGCATGTTGGGGGCCGACCGCCCGGTCTACGCCACGCCTATGGAGAACTTGCGCGCCGCCCAGGCAGCGGCAGACGAGCTAGACCGCCTGGAGGGCGACGAACATTGCTGCATGACGGAGCGCGTCCAGCAGCTCATCGACGCGGCCGCCTCGCAGCAAGAAGCCGGCCGCCGCGTGGTGGAACCTGGCCTACAGGCTGGGAACCTTCCCCCTCGCCGAAAGCACGGCGCGACCTCCCGGACGCCGACAGCCGGCGCCTGCGACCGAGGAGACCCAGAGCCGGTTGTCAGCCGCAGCCGCACCTGCATCTTCATCGAGCGCGACCAAGACGGCCGCCCATGGGCAATGGAACGGCGGGATGGTCGACCGCTTCTCCCGTGCAGGGAGAGGCGCGCCTCCCCGCCGCCTGTTGAGCATCCAACTCTCGAAGGCCGGCTGGGCCCCCGCGAAGGAGTCGGAGAGAACGATGCCCGCAACCGGATCGACCGCTTGGCTCGGTCCCTGGCGTTGGAAGAAGAAGATGCAATCGGCCCGCCTTGTTTCGGCCCCCGCATTCGCGATGAGCCCTTCCCCAAAGGGTTCTCGCTCCCTCGGGACACTCCTAAGTACAACGGCTCTGTGAAGTCGGAAGATTGGCTGGTCGACTACTCCACTGCCGTCAACATAGCGAATGGCAACAAGCATGTCGCCGCTCATGCTCCAGGGCACGGCCCGGACATGGCTGAACAGCCTCAAGCCCTACAGCGTCAACAGCTGGCTAGACTTCACCGAAGTTTTCATCCGCAACTTCACCAGCACCTACAAGCGGCCGCCCAAGCCTCGCCATCTCTCCCTGTGTGTCCAAGGCCCGATCAAGTCCACCCGCGAATACTTGACGCGGTGGGCCGAGCTGCGCAACTCCTGCGAAGGGGTTCATGAGGTTCAAGCCATTGAATACTTCACTGCCGGGTGCTGGGAGGGCACCCTACTCAAGCACCGGCTCCTCTGCGACGAGCCGGCTACGCTTGACGAGCTGTTGATCACAGCAGACAAGTACGCCACTGCCGACTCCTCCATGAAGTCGGAACTCCGGGTGGATGCGTCAGGAAAGAAGCTCCCTCCGGCTCCTCAGACACCGGCTGGTGATTCCAGTCGTCGCCAACAGTCAAACGACAATAAGCGCAAGGCCCCGCAGCCGGCTACCCCCAGCCGGCAGGTGGCGACAGTCGAAGACCAGCAGCCAGAAGAGCAGCCCGGCCCCAAACGCCAAAGGGGCGGCAAACTTGCCTGGTTGCCCGCCTTCTCGTTTGAGCAAACCCTCGACGCTCCCTGCAAGTTCCACAGCGGCGCGAAGCCATCCAACCACACCACCCGGAAGTGCCACTGGCTCACCCGCATCGCCAGAGGCGAAGGGCTGCCTCCGCCGCCTGCTGGCCCGCCGCCTCCGCCTCCCCAGCAGCCGGCGGTCCGACCAGTCGGCATGATCCAAGACGAGTTTCCGGAAGAGCTTGGAGCTTACGTCGTCTTCACCAGCGTGACTGACGACAGGCACAGCCGGCGTCAACAGCGCCGAGAAGTGAATACTGTCACCTCTGAAGCCCTAGAGTTCATGCACTGGTCGGAGAAGCCGATCAGTTGGAGCCGAGCTGACCACCCGGAGGTGATGCCTTCTCCGGGTTCCTATGCCCTGGTGTTGGATGCCACCTTCGCAACGGAGAGGCGAGCTGCTCGTTTCTCCCGAATTCTGATAGACGGCGGTAGCAGCATCAACATCCTCTACCGCGACACCATGGAGAAGTTGTGCATCAAAGAGAAACAGCTCCAGCCCAGCCGGACTGTCTTCCATGGCATTGTGCCTGGCCTATCCTGCTCACCAATCGGCAAGATCAAGATAGATGTCCTCTTTGGAGACAAGAGTCACTTCCGCCGAGAGCCAATCTGGTTCGAGGTGGTTGACCTTGAGAGCCCCTACCACGCGTTGCTTGGCCGGCCTGCTCTGGCCAAGTTCATGGCGGTCCCCCACTACGCCTACCTCAAGATGAAGATGCCGGGCACCAGGGGCATTATCACCATAGCCGGCGACTACCAGAAGTCTGCCGAGTGTGCTGTAGCCAGCAGTCAGCTGGCCGAGTCCCTTGTGATTGTTGCCGAGAAGCGGCTCCTTGACCGGGTTGTGGCCATGGCCGGCAAGCAGCCGGACCTATCGCCAGATCCCAAGGAGTCAGAAGCTCAGGGCTCTTTCCAGCCGGCCAAAGAAACCAAGAAGATACCCTTGGACCCAGAGCACCCGGAGAAGTTCGCTGTCATAGGAGCTCACCTTGACAGCAAATAGGAAGGCAAGCTCGTCGATTTCCTCCGTGAGAATCGGGACATCTTTGCGTGGTCTCCAAAGGACATGCCAGGTGTTCCGACGGATTTCGCCGAGCACAAGCTACATGTCAGAGCAGATGCAAAACCAGTCAGACAACCCCTCCGCCGCCTGTCGGAGGAGAAGAGAGGAATTGTTGGTGAAGAGGTAGCCCGGCTTCTAGCAGCCGGCTTCATTATGGAAGTATTCTTCCCAGAGTGGCTGGCCAACCCAGTCCTTGTACTAAAGAAGAATAACAAATGGCGCATGTGTATTGACTACACCAGCCTCAACAAAGCTTGCCCGAAGGATCCGTTCGCCTTGCCTCAGATTGACCAAGTGATAGACTCCACAGCCGGATGTGAGCTGTTGAGTTTCTTGGATGCCTATTCGGGGTACCACCAGATTAAGTTAAGCCCGGCCGACCGCCTGAAGACCGCCTTCATCACACCATTCGGAGCCTTCTGCTACCTGACCATGACATTCGGCTTGAGAAATGCCGGTGCCACGTTCCAGCGTTGCATGCAGAAGTGCCTCCTCAAGCAACTCGGCAGAAACGCCCACGTCTATGTAGACGATGTTGTGGTGAAGACGGAGAAGCGCGGTACCCTCCTGGAAGATCTCAAGGAAACTTTTGATAATCTGCTCCGTTTTCAAGTCAAGCTCAACCCAGAGAAGTGTGTCTTTGGAGTACCAGCCGGCCAGCTCCTCGGTTTCCTTGTCTCAGAGCGCGGCATAGAGTGCAACCCTGCCAAGATCAAGGCCATCGAGAGGATGGAGAGGCCCGCCCGACTGCGAGACGTCCAGAAGTTCACCGGCTGCTTGGCATCCATCAGCCGCTTCATCAGTCGGCTGGGCGAGAAGGCCCTTCCCCTGTACCGGCTGATGAAGAAGACCACTCATTTCGAGTGGAACGACAAGGCAGACGAGGCGTTCCTCCAGCTCAAGAAGATGTTGACCACGCCGCACGTCCTGGCCGCCCCGGCTGCCAAGGAGCCTATGCTTCTCTACATCGCCGCCACCAGTCGGGTGGTCAGTACAGTTATGGTGGTAGAGCGCCAAGAGGACGGCAAGGCGCTGCCGGTCCAGAGGCCCGTCTACTACTTGAGTGAGGTGCTGTCGGCTTCCAAACAGAACTACCCCCATTACCAAAAGTTGTGCTATGGCGTGCATTTTGCCGCCAAGAAGCTCAAGCAGTACTTTCAAGAGCATCCCATCACGGTCGTCTGCACCGCCCCGCTTGCGGAGATCATAGGTAGCAGAGACGCATCGGGCCGAGTGGCCAAGTGGGCCATCGAGCTGGCCCCCTACACCATCTTCTACCAGCCTCGCGCCGCCATCAAGTCCCAAGCACTGGCCGACTTCCTCGTCGACTGGGCCGAGACCCAGTACCTGCCGCCAGCTCCAGACTCCACTCATTGGCGGATGCACTTTGATGGCTCGAAGATGCGCACCGGTTTGGGAGCCGGCATCATCCTCACCTCTCCCAAAGGCGACAAGCTCAGATACGCGCTGCAAATCCATTTTGCCGCCTCCAACAACGTGGCCGAGTACGAGGCGCTAGTACATGGACTCCGGCTGGCCAAGGAGATTGGCATCCGCCGGATTCTATGCTACGGCGACTCGGACTTGGTGGTCCAATAGTCATCCAGCGACTGGGATGCCAAGGATGCAAATATGGCGAGCTACCGCTTCCTCGTCCAGCAGATCAGTGGATACTTTGATGGGTGCGAGTTCCTTCACATGCCACGGGCCAACAACGAGCAAGCAGATGCCCTGGCGCGCATCGGCTCCACCCGGCAAGCCATACCAGCTGGCGTGTCCCTTCAACGCCTCCGCAAGCTGTCCATCAAGCCTTCCCCGGAATCAGAATCCATCTTCATGCCGGCTGCTCCCGAGGCAGTCAAACCCGGCCCGGGGGCTGCAGCAGCCGGCCCGGGGACTTCGGCAAGCGGCTCGGGGATTGTGGCAGTCGCACCCGGCCCGGGGACTCTACAGCCTGGCCCGGGGGCTGCAGCGGCCATCCCGGGGACTTCAACAACGCGGCAAGACGCGGCCGACTCTGCCCCACCACCTCCAGACCCAACCGCCCTGGTTTCAGTAACCGTAATGACAGTGGATGAAGTCAAAGCACCATCATGGGCGCAGCCCATCCTCAACTTTCTGGTAGGCGGAGAGCTGCCAGTCGATGAGATCTCAGCCCGGCAGGTGCAACGCCGGGCAGGAGCTTACACGATAGTAAACAGAGAGCTTGTCAGGCGTAGCGTGACTGACGTTTTCCAACACTGCGTCAAACCAGAGAAAGGCAAGGCAATCCTCAGAGACATACACCAAGGCGAGTGCGGCCACCACGCGGCATCCAGATCCCTTGTTGCCAAAGCTTTCCGCCATGGTTTCTTCTGGCCGACTGCTTTGGAGGACGCCAAGGATCTGGTCAAGAAATGCAAGGGGTGCCAAAAATTCAGCTCCAAGCAACATCTGCCGGCTTCTGCACTCAAGACCATCCCCCTTACCTGGCCCTTTGCTGTCTGGGGGCTGGACATGGTGGGCCCATTCAAGACAGCACGCGGTGGCATGACCCATCTGCTGATCGCCGTGGACAAATTCACTAAGTGGATTGAAGCCAAACCAATCAAGAAACTAAATGGTCCGACTGCTGTGACCTTCATCGCGGATCTCACCATCCGGTACGGTGTGCCACACAGCATCATCACCGACAATGGCACTAACTTTGCCAAAGGCCCCTTGGCCCGTTTCTGCTCGACGCAGGGCATCCGACTGGACTTAGCGTCCGTTGCCCATCCGCAGTCAAACGGCCAGGTAGAGCGAGCAAACAGCCTCATCTTATCCGGCATCAAACCCCGACTGGTCGAGCCGCTGGAGCGCTCGGCCGGCTGCTGGATCGACAAGCTGCCGGTCGTCCTCTGGAGTCTCCGCACCACTCCGAACAGATCAACCGGTTTCACCCCCTTCTTCCACTACTGGAATCTGGGTCTTTGCCATCTGCCAGCTCTTTGCCGTCTGCCAGCTGATGGCAAAGAGGCTCTTTGCCGTCTGTCTTCTCAAAGCAGACGGCAAAGAACCAGCTGATGGCAAACAGGGTCTTTGCCATCTGCCAGCTCTTTGTCATCTGTCAGCAGACGGCAAAGAGTTCTTTGCCATCTGCCAGAAGACGGCAAAGTCCAAAGTGGACCCCACGGGGGTACTGCACTGGGTAGGTCACACGGGCCACTTCTTTGCCGTCTGCTGGCAGACGGCAAAGAGGTAAGAGGGGCCCACAGTTTCACGGCGGTGGCGGTCTAACGGTCATCCTCTTTGCCGTCTGCTGGCGGACGACAAAGAATTCTTTGCCGTCTGCCAGCAGACGGCAAAGAGAAAAAAACAAAAAAAAAACAGACGGCAATGCGGGGGGTTAATTTGGCCCCCCACGCGCGCGCCCTCCTCCACATCTCTTTCTCCCGCCTCCCCACCCTCTGCCTCCCGCGCAGGCCGCCGCCGCCGCCCCCTCCCACGCAGGCCGCCGCCGCCCCCTCCACCGCCGCCGCCTCCCCCCCCCCCCCCCCTCCACCCCCTCCCCCGCCTCCCCCCGCCGCCCTCCACCCTTCCCCTCCACCCCCTCGCCCCCCCCCTCCCCCTCCCCTGCCCTCCCCCTCCATCCCCCCCTCCCTCCCTCCTCCCACCGCCCCCCCCTCCCTCCCTCCTGCCTCCCCCTCCTCCCCTCCCTCCCCCCCCCTCCTCCCCTCCCCCCACCCCCCCCCCCTCCACCCCTCCCCCTCCCCCTCTCCACCCCCCCTCGCCCCCTCCCCTCCTCCACTTCCCTCCGGCCCCCTCCCTCCTCCTCCCCCTCCTCCCCCACCTCCCCCCCCTCCCCCCTCCTCCACCACCCCCCTCCCTCCTCACCATCTCCTCCTTCCCTCTGCCCCCTCTGCCCAGCCCACGGTGAGCATCGGTCCCCTCTTTGTTCTTTTTTTTTTGCATGTATGGATTTAGGAGTTGATGGATCTGTGGATGGATGGATAGATTGATGTAAGGATGGATGGATAGATGGATGTATGTATACAGGGGCGGTGCCAGCAATCTGTGGATGATGTATGTATATGTGTTTTGAACAATTTGTTTGTTATATGGATTGCTAGATGGATGTATGCTGTGTAATGTATGGATGGAAGATGGATGAATGCTATATAGATGTATGGGTGGATTTATGTATGGATTTTCATTTAAAAAAATAGTGTCTTTTTATTCCGTTAGGTTAGATGTTGTTGATTATTGTTCTGCGGTGCTTATGTTGGATTGTTTTTCATGTGCAGGGATCTTCTCTTCACCCACAGGAGCACTGTCGGTCGCGTTGCCGTTGTCATCGTCATTCGACTACCGCCTCTACGGTCTAAGGGTGAGCTCGACTGTCATCTCCTCCCTGACCTTCCCCTATTTGCTCTGTTCCGGTCGTTGTGTCGATGGCTGGAGTTCAGTGCGTTGCAGTCGTTCATGGGTCGTCGAGGAGAGAAAAATAAGGAAAAGAATCTCCGAGGGTCGAGGGTCGAGGGTCGTCGAGGGGTCGAGTGGTCGAGGGATGACTTTCATTCTGATGGTGCTTCCTTTTGAAAGAGATGAGAGTGAGAGATGAGATGCTCTTGAGGAAGGATACCGGCTGTTCGTAGGTGGTCGGTCTTTCTCGTCCTCCCCCTCTGTGACCTTCGTAAAGCAGGGGGAGGACGAAAGAACCGACCGTCACCGACGGTCGAAATAACATTGAGAGATAAGAGATGTTATAAGAGGAAAGACAACCGGCTGTTGTCGTAGGTGGTCGTTGCTCCTCATCTCTTGCTGTGAGACCTTGGTAATGCAGCAAGGATGGGAGTAACACCGTCACCGACGGTCAAAATAAACAGGCAAGGAGTGCCCCACCACATACTTATAACCACCACTGAGAGGTGAGAGTTGTTGAAGGGAGCATCGACGGAATGAAAGTCAACCCGACACCCCGACCCGACACCCCGTCATATTTGTGAATTATGAGTTAGGTCATATATTTTCGATTTAAATGTGCAGTTCTTTCGTTGCTGCGAGGGTCGGTGTTCGACGACCTCCCCGTGCGTTCGACGAGCTCCGCCTCTGCGTTCGTGGTGAGCACAAATGACATCTCCTCCTCCCCCCTCTCCCCTCATTTGCTCTGTTTCGGTCTTCGTGCCGATGAAACTTGCTAGCTGTAGGTGTCAATCATCAGTATGCGTGACCACTATGCGTCTCCCGTTCGAAAGGTTTACATCTATAAAGGGTGACCTATTTAGCTCCAAAATGACTTAATATGCTCCAAATGAACTTAATATGCCCAAATGACCTATTTAGCTCCAAAATGACTTAATTGCTCTAAAATGACCTATCTACTCCAAAATGACTTAATATGCTCCAAAATGACCTATTTAGCTCCAAAATGACTTAATATGGCATATTAAGTCATTTTGGAGCATATTTAGCTCCAAATGACCTATTTAGCTCCAAAATGACTTATTTCTAAAAAATGACTTAATTCTCCAAAATGACCTCTACTTAGCTTATTTAGTTCATTTATGACATACTTAGCCTATTTAGGTCAAAAATGGCCTAATTTAACTAGGTTAGAATCAAAAAATTTTTTGTCTTAAAATGACACAAGTAAGCAATAAGAAGAAGAAAAGGAAAGAGAAGAAAAATTATGCTTCTTTTTCTTCTTCTAGTCTTCTTCTTCTTGTTCTTCTAACTTTCTTCTTTCCCATTTTGCAGATTTGCTTCAGATCACGGAAGCTTGCGTTGGAGTCTACTCTTCTCGTTGTCCTTCCTTTTTGTTTTGATTTTGTAGGATGAACAATTTGAAACTTGCTACGTATATATGTATGGATGGATGGTGGCTATATTGTATATGGACCTTTTGCTTAATTGTTGGATATGTTGGACTTTTCATTTGGTGTATATATGTGTTGGATGATGATATATGTGTTGGATATGTTGGATGATCCATATGGCAGGGATATGTTGGCTATATGTACTTGTTGAAATATTTTGAAATGAATATATATATATATATATATATATATCTGTGAAATTGATTGAATTTAAGAAAAAACAGGGGCTATATAGCCAATTTGCCGTCTGCTAGCAGACGGCAAAGGGCTTTGCCGTCTGCTAGCAGACGGCAAAGGGCTTTGCCGTCTGCTAGCAGACGGCAAATTGGCCACGTGGCAGCACGCTGTTCACCTGGTCTGGCCTATTTGGCCTCTTTGCCGTCTGCCAGCAGACGGCAAAGGAGCAGGGTCTTTGCCATCTGCCGGCAGATGGCAAAGGAGCAGGCTCTTTGCCGTCTGCTGGCTAACGGCAAAGAGCGCCGTTAGCCCCCTAACGGGGCTGTCACCTTTTTTGTGCCGTCCACAAGCTTTGCCGTCTGCTAGCAGACGGCAAAGAACTTTCCTTCTTTGCCGTCCGCCAGCAGACGGCAAAGCGGCCTTTACCGGCATCGGCTTTGCCGGAGTGTTTGCCGTCTGCTGGCGGACGGCAAAGCCTTTGCCGTCCGCCAACAGTGCCTTTGCCGTCTGCTTTGGCAGACGGCAAAGCAGCTGATTCCAGTAGTGTTCCTCATATACGGGGCCGAGGCCGTCATCCCAACTGACATCGAGTTCGACTCGCCTCGCGTCACCATGTACACGGAGGCGGAGGCAAAGGAAGCACGAGAAGACGGCATCGATCTGCTGGAAGAAGGCCGGCTGTTAGCACTCAGCCGGTCCACCATCTACCAGCAGAGCCTGCGCCGCTACTACAGTCGGAAGGTCAAGCCACGATCCTTCCAAGAGGGAGACCTTGTGCTCCGGCTGATCCAGCGAACAGCCGGCCAGCACAAGCTCTCGCCCCCTTGGGAAGGCCCCTTCATCATCAGCAGAGCCTTGGGCAACGACTCCTATTACCTCATCGACGCACAGAAGCCCAGGGCGCGCAAAAGGGACGATTCCGGCAAGGAAGCAGAGCGCCCATGGAACGCAAATCTCCTCCGAAGATTTTACAGTTAAAAACAGTATGTACCACGCTACCTTTTGTACTAAGGGCAAAGGCACCGGGTCCCTCGAGGAGCACTCGGGGGCTACCTTTCTTGTCTGTATGATAAGTTTCATGCCTGTGAGTATGTTATTTCATTCCTACGCCCGGCACCGGGTCCGACCAGTCGGCCCGGGGGCTTGCCGCCTTGTACTATGTTGGCTCTACCTGCAGTCGGACAAGTAGTGTGCCGGCATCTAAGCCCACCCTTGCCATAAGCCGCAGCTCGCAGAGCGACTGTCCGGCTGGCAAGGGTCAAAGGCAAGAAATGGTGCTCACATGAAAAATGGCTAAGGACGAAAGCACCCACATAGGCCAAGCCGGCCCATCGCCTAGCCGTCCGGTTGCTGAGCAGCCGGCCGGCCGGCTTCTCACTTAAATTGCTACGTTCTAAGCGGCCAAAGTACTTGTCTTCCCAAAATGGCCAAGTACTTGACCCGGCCAGCAGACTGAGAATGGTTGTCTGACCGGCAAGGCGGCAGCCAAGGGAAAGCGGCAAAGGAAAAAGCCAAGAAGAACAGAAAGCAAGACAAGTCAGAGCTCGGTGAGGCACATCTTGTGCGAGAATTAAATTACATAGTAAGAGGGCCTCGGCCAGCATTCAACAAAGTTTGAATACACCCAGCGGGTGGAACTGCGCGAATTTAACAAAGTTTGTTCTAAAGATTACCAAGGCAGGAAAAGATAAGATAAGTTGGCAGCATGGCCAAACGAGCAACAGGCGGGTCCGGCAGGTTGGTGGAGTCGGCGGCGCCAGTTGGTGGAGTGGCCGTCTGGCGAGTCTCGGCTTGGTCGCCTTCAGCAGCAATCGGTGCACTCGCACACGGCTTGTTGCTCAAGGCCCGATCGAGCTGAAGCTGGGCGTCCACTCCGCCTTCCGGTGCGTCGCCTTCACCATCCTCATCTTCCTCGTCCTCGCCTTCATCGCTTGAGGCGATTTCTTCCGCCGAGTCCTCGCCGTCATCCGGGTTCAGCCTGAACCATTCCATCGGCACCTCGGCACCTTCCTCGTCCAGCTCGGGGAAGAAGACGCCGGTGTCGGTGTACTCGGCGATCGCCACCGCGCGATGGGTGAGCGCGGGCCCCGCTGCCACCAACTCCTCCATGGCCTCCTGTCGGAACATGGCCAACTGGGCTAGGTCCAGCCGAGGATACCACGCCTTGACAAACTCCAAGGCTCTTCGGGCGCCTGCCCGAGCGGAGGAGCCCCTCCAAGCCTCGAAGCGGCCGATTGCCGCCTCCAACCAGTCGGCGGTCTGACTGGAGGTGTGTGGAGCCTGGCCGCCTGGCCAGAGGGCGGAAACCAGTTGAGACCCGGCACGCTGAAGGCGGCGGAGCAGACGGTGAACCGGCTGTAAACGCGTCCTGACGGCCAGGAGCTGCTCGTTCATGTTTCGAGGCGCGTCGGGCGGGATCTCCACTCCTTCCCTCCTACGCCGGTCGCGCCGCGCCTCGATGGCCTGGCTGACGGCGACAGCATGGCCAGGAAAGAAGTCTACGCAAAAGAAAGACAGAGATCAGAAGCCGACTCCCGATGCAGTCAGCAGCTATTCCAAAGAAAGAAGCTTACCGTTGATCATGTCCTCAATCTCGCCGTAGCCAGCGGCGAGGATCGCCTCCTTCCCGGCCCACTTTGAGCGTTCGACCTCAAACTCGGCCTGAAGGGCGCTTTCCGCCTCCTTGAGCTTCTAGAGCTCCGCCTTGTGCTGGTCCGCCTGGTCCGCCAACTTCTTGGCCAGACGGTCGCGCTCCAGGGCCGCCTTACGGCGCTCCTCCTCCTTGACGCGCAGCTCGGTCTGAACTTCGCCCAGATGCTGCTGCAGTGTGGCGTTGGCTCCTGCAAAAATGAGAAAGAGAGGACAATCAACAAAGATGACTAAAAAAGAAAGTGGTTGCCGGAAGATCCGGCCCGACTGCTCATCAGTCGGCCCGAATCTCGAGGGCTACACCCAGCGGGTGCGCTGACGCGCCCCCGCGAGGAAGAAGACAGAATGCTTACGCCGGCTTTCGGTGAGGTCGGCGGTCCGCTTAGCCAACTCCTGGACTTGGGAGTTGAAGGCGGCTGCGCGGATGTTGCGGTAGTCCTGCAACTAAGACAAAAGAAGAGGAAACAAGTTAGCACTCGGAACTTACTTTAAAGTTCCGAGCCGCCTGCTCAGCAGCCGGCCCGGAACTCGGGGGCTACACCCAGTGGGTGCGCTGGCGCGCCATCACGGAAGACTGCAAGAATCAAAAAACAAAGCAAAGAAGCATACCCGAACGGCCATCCGCGTCACCAAGAACGCCTTCGTACACTGCTGGAGGGCGGTGCCTTGGGCCTGGAGCTGGGCCTCACGTCCTGCGCGGCCTTGTTCAGCACGCCCGTCCCGCCCCCAGGCGTCCATTCCGGTGGGGGGGCGCTGGTGGCTTCTGCGTCCAGGGCCGACGAGCTCGCGGCCCCAACCTCCTGCGCCCGCGGCGCCGAGGCCGCCTTCGCCACATGCCGGCGCACCGAAGGGCTGACCACGGGAGTCGCCCCCACCACCAACTCGACACCGATCGGTGACGCCGGTGGCACGTCAGGCCGATTGCCTCGGGCCTCGGCAGTCGGCGCTTGCGGGGGCACCTCCGCCTCCGAGACGATGGCGTCGCCCCCTCCCCTCTCCACGGCCGGCTGGTCATCGCCGGCTCCTCCAGTCGGCTCCGGGATCTCTGGCGCTGGCGGCGCCGCGCGCAACGGAATGACAAGTTGCGGGGCCTGGCCGCGCGCGGTTTCTTCCGCCTGCGCCCTAGCGGCCGCTTCCGCCCGAGCCTTGGCGGCGGCGTCCGCCCGCGCTGCCTTGGCCGCCTCCGCCTCCTGCCTCTCCGCCTCCTCCCGCTCCTCGCGCGCCTCCCGTACGTTCCTCTCCGTCGCCGCCCGGAGGTCGGCAAGCGGGTCCACATGGCGGTTATTGGCGGAGCCTTCCGCCTCCCCGATCACGGAGGCGGCGGTAGACCGCTCAAGAATGAGTGGGGCCCTGATTCAAGCAAGAAAAGAGAAAAACTCAGAAAAAGTTTGCAAGGAAGAAGAAAGGGAAACACAGCCAAACACTTACGCGGATACCATCGGGGGCTGCTTCGGGGACCTCTGGAACTGGGCCACTCTGGCGGCGGCGTCTTGCCGCCTGGTCGCGGCGGCCGCGTTCTTGGACTTCTTCGGCCGGCTGCCGAACAGCAACGAGCCGGCCCGGAGCTTTTTTGGGCCGCCTGGTGTGGTCGGCGCGGCTGAGGAGCTCACGCCCGCCCTGTCGGTGCCATGCGGGCAGCGCGGCTCGTCCTCCTCCTCATCGTCGTCCGGCCAGTCCTCAAGGCCGCTTCCTCCCCCGGAGCCGCCTGCTCCACCGCCACCACCTGTGGCGTCGTCCTCCTCCATGGCGGCCGACCCCAAGTAGGGGTCTTCCACGTCGCTCCTCGACCGGTCCGGCATGTACTCCTGACCTGGATCCAGAGCACCGGCGGCCGACTGGGCCGGGAGGACCTGCACCATGGCCGACTGATCAGACGGCGAAACAAGAACTCGGACCAGCAAAAGAGAAAAAGAATTACAAAGACTTACAGCAGGCGGCGGATGTGCGCGGTCGTACGGCCGCTTGCCGAACCGCCAGTCCATCTCCGATAGCTTACAGTCGGAGATGAGGTTGACCAGCCGGACCACCTCCACGTCCGGCAGCTCCCGCGTGCACATCCGGCACGGGTCCTGGTGCCCGCTCATGCAACTAATGATGTGAGGCCGGGCTTGGAGGGGGAGAACTCGGCGTGTCACGAAGGCGGCCAGCAAGTCCGAGCCCTTCAAGCCCTCCGACTTCGTCATCACATGAAGTCGGGCAAGGGCGGCGGAGGAGGCGGCCGATAGAGAGCTCGGCTTGAACCGCCAGTTGGCACACGGCTCGGCCGGCGGGCTGGCTGCGTAAGCCGGCAAGTTGACGTAATCGCTAGTCGGATGGATGTTTCTGACATAGAAATAAGATTTCTGCCACAGCTTGGCGGACTGCAGCAGAGAGATGGAAGGGAAGCGGTTCCCGGTGCCCGGGCGCCGCACCGCCACGTAGGCTCCGCACTGAGCCGCCTGGCCCTTGGCGGCGGTGCCGAGTTTGAGGTAGAAGCACTCCCCCCAGAGTTCGAGGGTGGGGAGAGTGCCGAGATATCCTTCGCACATGGCGACGAAGGCGGCCAGCAGCACCACCGTGTTTGGCGTGAGGTGGTGCGGCTGGACTTGGTAGAAATCAAAGAAAGAGCGGAGGAAGTTGCTTGCTGGAAGGCCGAAGCCGCGAAGGAAATGAGACCGGAAGACGACGCGTTCGTCGCCCTCCGGCGCCGGCGAGATTTCTGCCTCGGGAGGGATGCGCACCTGCACATTCGCCTCTCGGGGCAGCCGACGTGTTTGGCGGAGGAAGGAGAGGTGGTCTTCGTGGACGTTGGAGCCGTCCCAGTCGTAGGCTCGTGAACGTGCCATGGGCGACGGAGCTCGTCGCCGGTGCGGCGCGGTGACGAGCGGACGAGGCTGCAGCGGAGCAAGGAGGCCGCTGCGAGAGGACGCACAGCGACGGCGAGCTGTGGCAGCGCTTCGGCGGGAGGAAGGAGCGCTGCGGCGGCAGGAAGAATGAAGAACGGCGAAGGGAGAGGAGGGCGCGCGTGCGTCTGCCGCCCCCTCCTCCCCCTACTTATAGCCCAGGCGGTGAAGCTGAGGGGCGGGGACGTGGGGGGCCATGGGGATTAACTACACCCACTCCCCCATGATTCCCGCGATTATGGCGCCAGTAAAGGCGTGCATTAACTGCCACAGAATACCAACCGACCGCCTCGGCCGCAGCGGATCCGCGCGCGCGCCGAGGCACTGTAGTGGTGGGCCTCGGCCTGCGGCGCCGTCCCGTCGCGCGCGTGGGCTAGCAGGCTGGCTTGACCTGATGACGCCACGTGGCCAACATGTGCGGGCGGCAAGCCTGACGCCTGGCTAGCACGCCACCCGGTCCCCGCCAAGACGTTTCAAAACCACAAGGCGGCCCGCCTGGTCATGGCCGACACCAACCAGTCGGCTCTTCGGAAGATGATTCAGAGTATGAAGCTGCTGAGACTTCTCGCCCCTTCAGCCGCAGCACCTCATCAGCTTCAGGGACTACTGTCGGAGTAAATGACCAGGGGTAGCCCCATCAGCTCCCTTTGGTATTTCAAGACATCAGGGCAGGCTGCGCCCCTCAAACATCAAGGACAAGGGCCGCCTTCTTGAGGCCGGCTGGTCCAGGCAGCCGGTTGCTGGGAGGCGGCAGAGTCCACAAGACGGCCATGAAGCAAGCTGACTCCTGGCAGACGGCCTCCTGGGATGCCGAGTCCTAGCAGGCGGCCCCTCGCGCCCTCAAAGTCAACACCAACATAAACATGATGAGACAGGGTATGGCTACAGTACAGGCCTACCACCCCTGAATCCAGGGCGGGGCGTGGCCATGGTACTGCGTACCGGGCAGGAATCCTGCGCCCGACGCAGGACTGTTGCCATGCCACTCATGACGACACCCATGGCAGAGGGAGCCATGCTCCCGTGACAGGCGGCCAGTACGGCCCGCAGGCGGCGGGCCCTACCTATCCGTGACAAGCCAGAGGGCGGCAAGCCCTCATCAGTCGGCTCAGTGGGAGGCCGGCTCCCAACAGGCGGCCCTCCTCCTCCCTCGAAGTCCATGCTATGTTGAGAATGTTGGAAATATTTTTTCAAGGATACGTCAAAGGTTAACGTATCAGAATCAAAGATTAAGAGAGCCTAGAAAGGCATATAGTTTTACAACTTATCGACGGCTATCATAGCCAACCCTCGACATGCGGATTACTCATTACTAGCCCACCCATCTAGACTATCCGGAAGCGACCTCTCTTCACGCAACAGCCCAGCCGCCCTCCAGTCTTGCCCTTCTAAGCCGATCCTCTTGAGAAGCTCACTTGTGGAAGGGATCCTTCCGTTGAACACCACATCGTTCCTGTGCACCATTGGAAATATGCCCAGGCAATAATAAAGTTGTTATTATCATATTTCCTTGTTCTTGATAAGTGTTTGTTCTCCATGCTATAATTGTATTAACCGGAAACTCAAATGCATGTGTGGATACATAAACAAACACCATGTCCCTAGTGAGCCTCTACTAGACTAGCTCGTTGATTAAATATGATTAAGGTTTTCTGACCATAGACATGAGTTGTAATTTAATAACGAGATCATATCATTAGGAGAATGATGTGATGGACATACCCAATCTTGCTTAGCATCTGATCATGTCACTTGGTTTAATTTGCTACAACTTTCTTAATGTCAAGTGTCTGTTCCTTAGACCATGAGATCGTGCCACTCTCTAATACCAGAAGAATGCTTTGTGGGCATCAAACGTCACTTCGTAACTGGGTGATCATAAAGGTGCTCTTCAGGTATCTCGAAAGGTACTAGTTGGGTTGCATGGATCAAGACTGGGATTTGTCACTCCATGTGACGGAGAGATAATTCTGGGCCCTCTCGGTAATACAACATCCTAAGTAGCTTCCAATCATCTAACTAATGTGTTTACTCACGACCACATTGTATTATGGAACGAGTAAAGAGAACTTGCCGGTAACGAGATTGAACTAGGTATGGTGACACCGACGATCGAATCTTGGGCAAGTCAAGACAAAGGGAATGGAATACAGGATTGTTTCAATCCTCGACATTGTGGTTGAAACTGATAAAGATCTTCGCGGAATATGTGGGAACCATTATGGGCATCCATGATCCCGCTATTGGTTATTGATCGGAGAGGAGTCTTGATCGTGTCCACATATTCACGAACCTGTAGGGTCACACACACATTCGGTGTCGCTAGGGTTTGATGAGATAATAAGATGGTGTTATCGAATTTTGATTGGGAGTCTCGGATGGGATCCCGAACATCACGAGGCGCTTTGGAATGGTCCAGAGACAAAGAAAATATATGTGGAAAGTATTTTCAGGGTTACCGAAAAAGTTCAGGATTTTTCGGTATTGTAATGGGAAGGTTCTAGAAGGTTTCGGAGTAGGGCCCACCTGCATGGAGGGACCCACATGGACATGGGTAGTGGGACAAGGTGCCACACCTCTGGTCTATGCGCACCAATATCCCCCCCTAAAAGGAATAGAATAAAATCTCAGAGGGATAAGATCAAGATCCCTAGAAAGGAGGGATCGCGATCGGTGGGGAAGGAAGGAGGGGATTTCCTCTCCCCATGCGTAGTCCTTAGAGGCTTGGAGGAGGGGCCAAGCCTCCTTCCCCATGCCTATAAATAGAGGAGGGAGGGGTTGGCTACAACACCTGACACCCCGATTGCTGGTTGCCTCCCTCTCGTTCCATACATCCCTCATCCGTGCAGTTCTTAGCGAAGCTCTCTGCCGGATTTCGACCATAATTCCACCACCACGTCGTCGTGTTGCTGGCCTAGATCCCATCTACCTCTCCCTCTTGCTTGTGATTGCTTGTATCTGCGTTGGTATTTCCCCGAAGAGGAGAGGATGATGCAGCACAGCAGCGGTAAGTATTTTCCTTAGTTATGAAACCAAGGGTATCAATCCAGTAGGAGGATCTACCAAACTATGTAAACAGTACCTTCACACAAATAACAAAAATTTGCAACCCAACGCGTAAGAGGGGTTGTCAATCCCTCCTCGGTATTGAGATAGATTAAATGAGATTGGATAAATAGATCTAACAAAAACACAAAATAAAATAAATAAAGAAAAATTACAGCAAGGTATTTTTGGGTTTTTATATGATAGGAAATAGACCCGGGGGTCGTAGATTTCACTTGAGGCTTGTCTCAAGAAAATAGCATACGGTGGGTAAACAAATTACTGTTGGGCAATTGATAGAAATGCAAATAATTATGATGATATCCAAGGCAATGATCATGTATATAGGCATCACGTCCAAGATTAGTAGACTCACTCATGCGTGCATCTACTACTATTACTCCACACATCGATCGCTATCCAGCATGCATCTAGTGTATTAAGTTCATGGAGAAACAGAGTAATGCAATAAGAACGATGACATGATGTAGACAAGATCTATTCATGTAGGAATATACTTCATCTTTTATCCTTAATGGCAATGATACGTGCGTGTCATGTCTCTTTCTGTTACTAAGATTGAGCACCGCAAGATCAAACCCATCACAAAGCACATCTTCCCATTGCAAGAAAAAACAATCTAGTTGGCCAAACCAAACCAAAGTTTCGGAGAAGAAATACGAGGCTATAACAATCATGCATAAGAGAGTTCATCAAAGACTCAAATAATATTCATGGATAGAACTGATCATAAACTCAAAATTCATCGGATCCCAACAAACAAACCGCAAAAAAGAGTTACATTGAATAGATCTCCAAGAACATCGAGGAGAACATTGTATTGAAGATCAAAAAGAGAGAAGAAGCCATCTAGCTACTGCCTACGGACCCGTAGGTCTGTGGTAAACTACTCATGCATCATCGGAGGGGCAAGGGTGATGATGAAGAACCCCTCCGTGATTGTTGACCCCTCCGGCAAGGTGCCGGAAAAGGCCTCTAGATTGGATCTCGTGGTTCTGGAACTTGCGGCGGTGGAAACTCTGATCTCTCGACTCCCCTAGGGTTTTGGGATTTTAGAGTATTTATAGAGCTGATAGTCGGTGGAGAGGCCTCTCGTGGGCCCCACTACCCACCAGGGCGTGCCAGGGGCCTCTGGCGTGCCATGGTGCCTTGTGGGCCCCACGGGCCTCCCCTCATGCACTTCCTTGGCTCCCAAGGTGTATACTGTCCAGAAAAAAATCTCCAAAAAGTTTCGTGGCATTTGGACTCCGTTTGATATTGATATTCTGCGATGTAAAAAACAAGCAAAAAACAGCAACTCGCGCTGGGCACTCTGTCAATAGGTTAGTCCCAAAAATGATATAAAGTTGCTATAAAATGAATATAAAACATCCAAGATTGATAATATAACAGCATGGAACAATCAAAAATTATAGATACGTTGGAGACGTATCAGCTTGCTGGATCAAGAAGAAGGAGACATCACCGAGCCGTACGTGTGCATATCTCGGAGGTCTCGTTCGTGTGGTGCTTGATCGGATTGGATCACGAAGAAAGTGCGACTACACCAACCACGTTCATTAGAACGTTTCTGCACTTGGTCTACAAGGGTATGTAGACTTTCTCCCAGTCGTTGCTAGCATCTAGTAAATTATATCTTGTGTGAATTTGTTCTCTTGTAGGAAATTTTTTTGTTTTCCATGCAATGAATCCCATCAGAGAACTCCGTTGGACACTGAACGACCCATCAGAGTTTCGACTCGGATTTCGACTATGTGTCTGTTACTATACCTATTGGCAACACTACATCTAATATTATTCGGCTTTCTCTTGAATGCGTGTGTATGTGGAAATAACTAGGTACTGATCATAAGAGCTCGAAAGAGACAACATATTGGTCTGTAGTACTCAAAATTAAGCCACTACAAAACCTTATGCATGATCACTTCTTTGGCATAATCTCGTCACCAAACAACAAAAGTTCAACAAGCAATGATTAAAATGAAGTGCTTGAGAGCCTTGATGATGAGACACTCGTGGGTGTGTGAGAGAGTTATTCTAGAATAATGTTGTATTTACATATTCACTCCCTAATTCATGTTTTCATTGCTCAAGAAAGAAAATCTCTTATGTGTGTTCCAGGCAAGCAAGTATTAACTAGAGTAAATAGAATAAGAGCTACTTTGTTATTTTGTCTAGGTGAACAAGAGCTTTGTGTTGATTATTTTTGCTTCACTAACACTTGCATAATAACCATGCCACCGCTACAGCTATACTAAGTTTTCAGGTTAAGAAGCAAAGGGCTATCTAGGCATACTGATCGTAAGCGAAGTAAAACCATCTCGTTATTTCAGTTTAAAAAATGGAGTTCCTGATGGCCCACGAGTATAGGGGATCAATCGTAGTTTTTTCGATAATTAAGAGTGTCGAACCCAACAAGGAGTAGAAGGAATTGATAAGCGGTTTTCAGCAAGGTATTCTCTGCAAGTACTTTAAGATAGTTTTGATAGTTTGATAGCAAGGTAACTGGTAACAACTGACAAGTAACAAAAGTAACAAGTTGCAGCAAGGTGGCCCAATCCTTATTATTTCAAAGGACAAGCCGAAAGTACTTCTTATAGTGATTAAAATGTTCTTGAGGACACACGGGAATTGCGTCTAGTTACTTTCACCATGATTCATTGACTCGCGTTCATTACTTTGATAAGTTGTCATGTGGGTGGACCGATGCTAAGATGTTGTTCTTACTCGAACAAACAACCTATGTATGATTAACCTCTCCATGCAAGCATCCGCAACTACATGAGAAGTATTAAGATAAATCTAACTATAGAATTAAACATATGGATCCAAATCAGCCTTTTATAGAACAGCTGATAAACTGGGGTTTAGGTTTCTTTCACTCTCATCCATCATCTACAAAATAATTCCACAATGCCTTTCGCTAGGTCCAAACATGGTGAAGTGTCATGTAGTCGATGTTCACACGACACCACTAGAGAAAGAACAATATAACACATCATCAAAACATTGAACGAAAGCCAACTTCACATGATTACTTATAACAAGACTTCTCACATGTCCTCAAGACAAATGGAAATACTCACAAATCATATTCATGTTCATGATCAAAGGAGATAAATAAGTGATAAGCAATTGGAACATATAATCTTCCACTAAATAAACCAACTAGCATCAACTATAAGATGTAATCAACACCATTAGCACCCCCAGGTACAAATCTGAGGTTTGATGAAAGCAAGGGAAGAACTAGGGTTTGGAGATGAGATGGTGCTGGCGAAGATGTTGATGGAGATTGTCGGTGCAACAAACCCAAGGTCTGTTGCCTAGACCGTGCACAGGCCTAAGATCAAGATTGCAACATCCAAGATCAGACCAAGCACAAAAGATCAGCTCTTTGAAGAATTAGAGTGCAGATCGAGAAGACCAAGTCAAGCCAAAGGAGCAAGACACCACTAAGGGAAAACCTCCCTTGCCGGGCAGGAGAGCCTGGCAAGGTCAAGGTTGCCCCGGAAGCAAGCCTCAAGACCGTCCCGGCAGGATTGCCGGGTCCTACGAAGGCTAAATACCCCGCCAAGACTCCACCACACCACCTCATGGCGATGCAAGTCATCAATCAGTGCGGTGTCAAGCCCCAAGGTGACTAAGTGGCTGCTCTTTGCCACATGGCAGCCACTTCCCATAGAAATCACCTCCAAATGACACCCGTCCAGCAATGTGTCTTGCAGACAGGAGAGAAGGTGGCCGAACAGCCCGGCAAGGCGTGCCGGGCAGGCCATGATGTGACACTAAGTGGCGCATTTAATGCGATCTGCCCTGTCTGCATAGTTAGGTATGATAGCATTGTTTGCTATCTAATCCGTACACAATGAATGATTTGCCACTGTGGTGACCCCTTGATCTATAAAAGGAGGCCCATGGCAACCATAGAAGAGATTCGGACCCTTGTACACTCGTACGCGCGTAGCTGCTCTCGCCCCGAGGCAACCTTGCCAGGCAAGAACGCTATGTTTCCACCACAATCCACCATCAATCCACCAAAGCAGGAGTAGGGTTTTACGCCTCGCGACGGCCCGAACCTGGGTAAAATCGCCCGTGTGATCTCTGCCGTGCTGCGCAACATTCTCTGCTCTTTGTGCAATGTGCTCATCCCCCTTGCCGAACCACAAGGGGCTCATGGCCCCATAGGTGGCCGTGGTTTCCCACGACATCTTTGGCGCGCCTGGTAGGGGGCGTGCGCTTGCGCAAACCCGAGAAGCGTACATAGCGCGTCATCTTCATCATCATTCTCCTCATCGACGGCTCCATCGTCCATGGCGCCCAAGAAGAAACCCGGTGCCGCCGCCCAGCCGTCCTCCTTGAAGGCCCCGCCACCCACAACCATCGATGCCGCGGGGGCTATGGAGATGCCTGGGGATGTGGACGCTGCGGGGGATGTGGTTGATGCAGGCGGTGTCGTCACCACCTCCCCTATGGCCGAAACAGGAGCGGGAGGCACCGGAGAAGGACAACACCAACAGCATCCCAGTGGCCACGCTCTACGAGGTACGGGTAGAGATATCATCCGGTCTGCACCTCTACGCCCGGCCGAAGGGCACAGCCACAGTGGTGGCATTCGCTCTGGGGTGAATCGCAATCCTCCGGTCGCCCCCACTGCGGGCGCGGCCGCAGGGCATCCACCACCCCCGGAGCAAGCTGACCCAGCCGATGCGCTAAACGGAACCGCTGGTCAACAAGCGCCTCCACCTCGTCACCACGCCATCCTAGTGACTGACTCACGACGACGAGAGCACGGCGCAACCACTACCGGCACCATCAGGAGCCAGGCGACGTTACGATCTTCATCGACATCCATGCCAAGCACCGCTTCGGAGGCCATGGCGCGGGCCTAGCTGCTGTTGGGATTTCCGTCGGCAGCCGATCAGATGGATGAATGGAGAGCCACCATTCATAGCCTGATTGGCTTCACCGAGGCAGGAGGATCGCAGCGAGCTGGCCTGTCACGGCCTCCCCAGGCAACGACAACGGCCCACGCTGCTGGCCATGCGGAAGGGGCCACCCCCACGGTGCAGTCCCCTCCACGGCAGCCAGCGCGGGAGCCGCGCAACCAAGAACCCGACGACGTCTCGATGGCTTCATCCCACCCTCGAGCGCGTCAAGGCCAACGGCGAGTCCTAGAGGATAGGCAAAGGGAAGGCACGCGTGTCACCATCGAGCAATGCCGCGACGCCCACCGCTAGTCCGACAGGCTTGATGTCCCCGACATCGACGAGCCCGCACTCGCCGAAGGCGCGTACCTGCCTTTCGAGGCTGGGTGCCCTGCCTTCACACATGAGTTACGGCAAGTCCGTTAGCCATTCTCTCGCACGTTCAAGCCAGAGATACCAGAGAAGTATGATGGGAGACTGAACCCGGCAGATTTCTTGAGCATCTACACCATCCCTGTTCAAGCTACCGGAGGAAGAGATGAGAAGGTGTTTGCCAACTACTTCTCTTTGGCACTCAAGCCAAATGTGAGGTCTTGGCTGATGCACCTGCCAGAGAACTCCATTTCGACCTGGGCTGACCTATGCCATGAGTTCGTTGGCGCCTTCACGGGCGGCCATCAAGAACCAGGGTGGCCCAGCGACTTGCAGCTCCTTCCGCAGAAAGAAGGAGAGACTCTGCGGAAGTACATGCAGAGATTCGGCCGAGTCTAGAGAAATATTCCAGACATCCACCCGGCAGCTGTGATAGCTACGTTCCAGTCCAACGTGCGCAATCGTCGGATACGTTCCAAGATGAACGTTCGGTTGCCCAAGACTGTGAAGGAGCTTTACACTCTGGTGGATAAGTGTGCTCGGGTAGAGGAGGGGAGGAGGCTCCCCGGAGAAGAGGATGGCGTCGATATCGACTCAGAGGATGATGGCAAGGCCACCAGTCAGAAGAAGAAGAATAAGAAGCGCAATAAAAGGCGCAAGGATAAGGCAGTGCTGACCGTTGAGGGATTGGGCACGCCTAGTACCGGTAAGAAGGCCAAGGCTGAGGTACCCGGCAAGGAAGTTGCCGTGTGCACTGATTGCCGGGAGGCTGCAGCTGCCGAGAAGGCTGGGAAAGGTGATGGCCCGTACTGCAAGATTCATCGAACCAAGGGCCACGATCTCTAGGAGTGTCATCAGGTTGAGCAGCTCGTCAAGAAGCAGAGGGCTGAATATGAGAAGCGTGATAAGGAAAAGAGTCAGAATGGCGCTGGTGGGAAGGGCCGAGGCGGTGGAGCAAGCCGCCCCGGCAAGGCTCCTCAGAATCAAGGAAAACCCGCCAAAGGCCGTGAGAAGGAGGATTGCAATGATGAGAGTGATGGAGGGGATGAAGAGGAAACCAGCGAGTAGGAATTCCAGAAAGCCACCGACGCCCTGTGCATTGACGGGGGTGCATCCCTGCACTCCTCTTACCACCAACTTAAACAATGGGCGCGTGAAGTCAATGCCGTGGAGCCAGTGGCAGATTCTCGGAGGCCGCTCAAGTGGTCCCGCACGCCCATCATCTTCGACGAAGAGGACCACCCTGACCGAACTACCGCGGTAGGGTGCTTGCCATTGTTGGTCTCACCAACAATACGCAACCTCAAAGTCACAAAGATGTTGGTTGACGGCAGGGCCGGGTTGAATCTGATTTCTCCAAAAGTCATCAGCAAACTTCAGATAGTAGAGGAAGAGCTCAAGGTTACTGGTACATTTCAAGGAATCAACCCCGACAGAAGTCGTCCTAAGGGGAAGATCATGTTGCCAGTGACATTCGGGGGAGAGTTGAACTACTGGACTGAGAAGATTGTATTTGATGTGGTTGACCTCCCCCTGCCGTACAATGGAATCCTTGGTCACCCAGCTCTGGCCAAATTCATGGCGGCATCCCACTATGCCTACAACACCTTGAAGATGCCAGGGCCGATGGGCGTCATTTCCATTCCGTCAGACAAGAAGGACGCAATCATTTGCGTGGACAAGATGTACCAGGAGGCAGTCGCAGCAGAGGCCGCTGAAGCCGCTGTTCCCGCCAAGGAAAGTAAAGGAAAGAAGAAAGCTAACAAGGACGCCAGCAAGGAATCCGGGAAGCGTACATCTTCCGAGTACGCTGCGCCTGTCGATGACTTGCCGGAGAGTTCCAATAGCAAGAGATCCAAGGTTGTTGCACCCGCTGTGAAAAATGTCCCGGCGGGGCTGGCTGGCGATGATGGTACTTTCACTATCAGTGCCACCCTCGATGACAAATAGGAAAGCGCGCTCGTTGCCTTCTTGCGGGCGAATATCGATGTGTTTGCTTGGCAACCATATGATATCCCCGGTGTTCCCAGGGAGGTAATCGAGCACCACCTTGCTGTCTGCCCACATGCCCGACCCATCAAGCAGAAGGTCTGAAAGCAAGCCTTGGAGTGGCAGCAGTTCATTGCCGAGGAGATCAAGAAACTTGAAGCAGCTGGTCTGGTCAGAGGAGTATTGCATCCAACATGGTTAGTGAATCCTGTGGTGGTACGCAAGGCCAACGGGAAATGGAGGCTGTGCATAGATTTTATAGATCTGAACAAGGCATGCCCGAAGGACCCATTTCCCTTGCCGCGCATCGACCAGATTGTGGATTCCACCTCCGTGTGTGACCTGCTTTCCTTCCTAGATGCCTACTATGGATATCATTAGATCTTTATGTCCAAGGAAGACGAAGAGAAGACTGCGTTCATCACCCCGTGTGGCACATACTGCTTCGTACGGATGCCTTTCGGGTTGAAGAGCGCCGGATCCAATTTTGCAAGGGCAGTCCAGATTGGTTTTGAGTCACGGTTGCATAGAAATATTGAAGCTTACATGGATGATATCGTGGTTAAGACCAAGGACAGATCAACCCTCATTCAGGATTTGGAAGAGACGTTTGCTAATTTGCACAAGATCAACTTGAAGCTAAACCCGGAGAAGTGTGTGTTTGGTGTTCCTTCTGGCAAGCTACTTGGCTTCTTTGTGTCCCACCGGGGGATAGAGGCCAACCCCGACAAAATCAAGGCTATCGAGTAGATTCAAGCACCCAAGACAGTTAAGGACGTGAGGCGTTTGACTGGATGTGTTGCCGCGCTTAGCAGATTCATTTCCAAGTCTGCCGAGCGTGCCATGCCGTTCTTCAAAATCTTGAAGAAGGCAAGACCCGTGGAGTGGACCCCAGAGGTGGACGCTGCACTGCAAGATTTGAAGGCTTTCCTTTCCTCTGTGCCCACTTTGGTCGCTCCTAAACCACAAGAACCATTATTGCTATACTTGGTGGCAACTAACCAAGTGGTTAGCGCGGCACTGGTGGCACAGCGGGAAGTGGATGAAGCTACAACCACAGCTAGTGTCCCCTCCGAGGAGGAAAGTGAGCATACCCCGGCAAGATCAGATGTAGATCAGGACAGAGAAGAGCAAGGCAGCGAAGGCAGCCCCAAGGATGTGGCAAAGAAGAAGGTGGTGCAGCGCCCAGTGTACTTCGTCAGCTCCCTGTTGCAGGGGGCTAGATCTAGGTACTCTGGCGTGCCAAAGTTGATTATTGGCCTTGTCATGGCCTCAAGGAAACTGCGCCACTACTTCCAAGCCCACGAGATCACGGTTGTCACCCGCTTCCCTTTGCAATGGATACTCCAAAACCCTAAGTCTACCAGCAGGATAGTGGAGTGGGCCTTGGAGTTATCCAGCTTTGGTTTGAAATTTGGGAGCACATCAACTATTCAGAGCAGAGCATTGGCAGAGTTTATTGCAGAATGGACGCCAACTCCTGATGAAGAAGTGTTGGAGACAATTATTCCCGGCAAGGAAGCGCCCCAAGAATGGATCATGTATTTCAATGGTGCCTTCTCCCTACAAGGTGCAGGGGCTGGCATGCTTCTCGTAGCTCCTACTGGAGAATACCTGAAGTACGTCGTCCAGATGCATTTTCCCCAGGATAAGGCTACCAACAATACTGCAGAGTACGAGGGGCTCCTTGCTGGGCTCAGGATTGCAACAGAACTAGGGATCAAGAAGCTGATCATCCGCGGAGACTCGCAACTTGTGGTGAGACAAGTCAACAAGGATTACCAAAGTCCATTGATGGAGGCATACGTTGAGGAAGTGAGAAAGTTGGAGGAGCGCTTTGACGGATTGCAAACAGAGCATGTACCCTGTGCGGAAAACAGCATTGCTGATCATCTGTCGAAGTGTGCTGCGCAGAAGCTTCCAGTGGAACCAGGGACTTTTGTTCTCCATCTGACTCAGCCCTCCATATCCCCGGCAACAATGGCCAGAAAGAGGAGGAAACTGGACTCCGGCAAGCCTCTCCCGGTAGAACCTTCTGAGGCTCCCAGCAGAGAACTTGTCGGGAACAACTCCCCTTCGGTCTCTGAGTTGCATCCTCCCGCCAGGCCGCCGGTCCCCGCGGTCGAGGAATGCACTCCCACGAATGAGGAGGTGCCACTAGTCCTCGTTGCCGAGCCTCAGGCTCCAACTTGGGTGCGGCACATAGTCCATTTCCTCCAAACTGGAGAACTTTCCGAAAAGCAAGAAGAAGCTGAAAGAGTAGCCCGAAGGGCCAGTATGTATCAGTTCGTTGACAACATGTTGTACAAAAGGAGGCCCAACAGTGTGAAATTGAAGTGCATTTGCCAGGAAGGAGGAAAGGAACTGCTAGCAGAGATACACAAGGGTATGTGCAGCTCACACATCGGATCGAGGGCTCTGGTTGGAAAAGCCTTCCGACAAGGATTTTACTGGCCCACAGCCCTCCAAGATGCAGTTGAGTTGGTCACCAAATGTGAAGCCTGCCAGTTCCATTCCAAGAATATCCACCTGCCTGCCAAAGCTCTTCAGACAATCCCTTTGTCATGGCCATTTTCGGTCTGGGGGCTCGACATCTTGGGCCCCTTTCCCCATGCTACCGGGGGCTTTGAATTCTTGTTTGTCGCCATCGACAAGTTTACAAAGTGGCCAGAAGTAGAGCCCGTGAGGAAGGTGACTGCTCAGTCAGCTATCAAGTTCTTGAAAGGATTGGTGTGCCGCTTCAGAGTCCCTGCTCGAATCATCACCGACAACGGCACCCAATTCACGAGCCACGTCTTCATGCAGTACGTTCATGCCCTCGGAAGCAAGATCTCATTCGCCTCTGTTGCTCATCCAAGGAGCAACGGGCAAGCTGAGAGGGCGAATGCTGAAGTGTTGCGGGGACTCAAGACGAGAACATTTGATAAGCTGCAGAAGTGTGGCAGGCGGTGGATCAACGAGCTTTCGGTGGTCCTTTGGTCCCTCAGAATGACACCAAATCGAGCTACTGGGCAGACTCCTTTCTCCCTAGTCAATGGGGCAGAAGCAGTTATCCCCACGGAACTCCTTTACGGGTCACCTCGAGTACTTGCCTACGATGAAGTAGCGCAGGAACAGCACCGGTGTGACGACGCTGTGCTACTTGAGGAGAACCATCTCCGGGCTGCTACGCGTGCTGCACGCTACCAGCAAGCCCTACGTCGCTATCACAGTCGCAGGGTTCATGCCCGGAGTTTTGAGGAAAGTGACCTTGTCCTTAGGCGCGTTCAGTCCGCCAAGGGTACAAACAAGTTGACGCCAAAGTGGGAATGCCCTTACCGGGTAGTACGAGTCAACAGACCTGGCGCAGTCCGTCTGGAGACCGGAGATGGCATTCAGTTGCAAAACTCATGGAACATTGAGCATCTCCGCAAGTTCTACCCGTAAGGCGCGGCTGTCGGGCCCTGCCCGGCAGCCACCCTTTTGTACAGGCCTTGCCTCTGTTACATGTAACCCCTTGTACAAAGCCAGGCGCAGACCCTGAGCAACAGAGAAATAAATGAAGCACTGGGGGGCCCCCGACAAATTGCATGCATGCATAAGCATATCATGAGCATAGCATGTTCATATAGATAAGATTGCATGAGGCATCATTTTCATCTGCATCAAACTGCAGGCTCCTACCGTGGATTCGGTCCCGAAGAGGAGAAGAGAAGACAAGCCTACATTGCGATCCCCGACAAGCCCAAACAGATAAGTTCTCTCTCTTATCCATACATGTTCTGTAAGTAAAAACTTGTGCATAAGAAAACACCGCCACTTTCGAAACTTAGGTGCTCCCGTCCCTTGACTCAAATGTTGCTTCGGTCTGGGTGGTTGTAGTGGCCTTTGGCGAGAAGGTTTGGTGGGGGGCTGGTCCCTCTCTACGATTTGTGCCCGGCAAGCTTAGCTCCGCGGCAGCAAACTAAGGGTACCGGCAGGATAGCCTGCCAGGGGAAACTTGTTTACTTGAATGTATAGAGGCATTCTACCTCCGCATGGACATGATACATGCACAAGTGCCCGACAAGGTTTATCTTTTTCATTAATATGCAGACCAACAAGTACTGATCTTACAGAACACAAACATGGATAAAAGAGATTACATAATTTGAACTAAAGTTTGGCAAGTGCCTACATATTTTAGATTGAAAAAAGATAAGTACCCCATAATGTCTTTGCTCCGTTTCCCCTCTTCGAAGCTATAGAAGGGAGACGAAGAAGACGAAGGGAAGCCCCGGCTGGGATTCGGCGCCTCCCCAGGATCAGGATGGCGCCACTCCCGGGCTGGGAGGAAGAAACCGGAGGGCAGATGCGAATGGTGGCGCTGCCAGAGGCCCAGCCGGTGATGATGGTGCTGCCGGCAAACACGCCTCATCGGAGCGGTCGCCCTCGCTCTTGACGCATCATGGGTTGCCGCCACTTTCCTCACCGCTGTCGCCTGAAGCTCCCACCACGACAGCCTGGGCGGACACCAGGCGCTCCGGGTGGCTCCACAGAGAGCATGGTCGTCTCCACCGACCCGGAGATAGAAGGTTGCCGCCCTTCGAAGAAGCATGCATTGGGACAAGGAGCCCGCCCGTGCGCCGGACAAGCAGTACCCTGAAAGAAGGGATCTGCCATTACCAATGACGAACCACTTCTGCGGCCTCTCTCCGACATCACAGGGGAAGGGGGAATAGGCCACGGTTGACTACCACGCCTTGCGCCCATTGTGGGCCCCGGCGTGGTGTTGCTTATGTCGCCCCTCACTAAGATTGAAGCCACGGGCGGTCCGGCGACGAACACACCAGACTCGCTACCTCCGATGCTACCACCGCACCGCCCGCACGCTCCCCGGAGGCCTGCACAAAGACAACGGGGGATCCTACCCCAGCAAAGGGGTGACTGTTGGAAATATGCCCTAGAGGCAATAATAAAATGGTTATTATTATATTTCCTTGTTCATGATAATCGTCTATTGTTCATGCTATAATTGTATTAACCGGAAACCGTAATACATGTGTGAATACATAGATCACAACATGTCCCTAGTGAGCCTCTAGTTGACTAGCTCATTGATCAATAGATGGTTGTGGTTTCCTGACCATGGACATTGGATGTCGTTGATAACAGGATCACATCATTAGGAGAATGATGTGATGGACAAGACCCAATCCTAAGCATAGCACAAGATCGTGTAGTTCGTTTGCTAGAGCTTTTCTAATGTCAAGTATCATTTCCTTAGACCAGAAGATTGTGCAACTCCCGGATACCGTAGGAATGCTTTGGGTGTATCAAACATCACAACATAACTGGGTGACTATAAAGGTGCACTACAGGTATCTCCAAAAGTGTCTGTTGGGTTGGCACGAATCGAGACTGGGATTTGTCACTCCGTATGACGGAGAGGTATCTCTGGGCCCACTCGGTAATACATCATCATAATGAGCTCAATGTGACTAAGGAGTTAGCCACGGGATCATGCGTTACGGAACGAGTAAAGAGACTTGCCAGTAACGAGATTGAACGAGGTACGGGGATACCGACGATCGAATCTCAGGCAAGTAACATACCGATGGACAAAGGGAATTGTATACGAGATTGATTGAATCCCCGACATCGTGGTTCATCCGATAAGATCATCGTGGAACATGTGGGAGCCAGTATGGGTATCCAGATCCCGCTATTGGTTATTGGCCAGAGAGGTGTCTCGGTCATGTCTGCATGGTTCCCGAACCCGTAGGGTCTACACACTTAAGGTTCGGTGACGCTAGAGTTGTAATGGGAATTGTATGTGGTTACCGAAGGTTATTCGGAGTCCCGGATGAGATCCCGGACGTGACGAGGAACTCCGGAATGGTCCGGAGGTGAAGATCGATATATTGGACGAAGCGTATTGGAGTCCGGATTTGTTCCGGGAGTACCGGGTGACGACCAGCGTGATCGAAAGGAGTTTCGGAGGCCCCAGCAAGCGTTGGGGGGCCTTATGGGCCAAGGGGAGGAGGCACACCAGCCCACTAAGGGGCTGTGCGCCCCTCCCACCCCATCTCATGTAACCTGGAGAGGTGGGGGCGCCTTCCCTAGGGCAGCCGCCCCTCCCGGCTTGGGGGGCAAGTTTCCTAGGGGTGGGGGCGCCCAAACCCATCTAGGGTTTCCCCTGTTGCCGCCGCCCCTCCCCTAGGGAAACCCTAGGGCGCCTCCTCCTCCCCCCTTCCCCTATATATAGTGAGGGATAGAGAGGGCTGCAACAACCCCTTCCCCTGGTGCAGCCCTTCTCCCTCCTCCTACACCTCCTCCTCCTCCGTAGTGCTTGGCAAAGCCCTGCCGGAGAACCACGAGCTCCACCATCACGCCGTCGTGCTACCGGAGTTCTCCCTCAACTTCTCCTCTCCCCTTGCTGGATCAAGAAGGAGGAGACGTCCCCGGGCTGTACGTGTGTTGAACGTGGAGGCGCCGTCCGTTCGGCGCTTGGATCGGATCTTCCGCGATTTGAATCGCCACGAGTACGACTCCATCAACCGCGTTCTTGTAACGCTTCCGCTTAGCGATCTTCAAGGGTATGAAGATGCACTCCCTCTCTCTCGTTGCTAGCATCTCCTAGATTGATCTTGGTGACACGTAGGAAATTTTTTGAATTATTACTACGTTCCCCAACAGTGACCGCACCCTTCTCCTACTCCCCGAGCATCGGCATGAGCATTCGACATCATCAACCCCAAGCTAGGGCCCGGGGCCTAGCCCCGGGCTCTCCTTTTCGGCATACCTCAGGAGAAAGCAGAAAACGGAGGAGGAGGGGTGTGTGGATGAATACTCCTACTCCTCCCCCACTCCTTCTTTTATAGGCAGGCTAAGGCTGGGAGCCGACCCCTCGGCGGGTAACCGTCGTCCTCCTCCACCAATCCGAGAAGACTAGGCCCCTGCCTTGACGCTCTCCCGCACCACACGCCTCCGTTACCTACCCCACTCAATGCATGCAGCATACGTGGCTGAGGATAAGGGCGTGGTGGGAAGAGTGAATTGGCAGTTACTCACCCGTGCGTTAAAGTCATTCACGGGCCATTACAAAAGTGGCCCTACCACAATTGGCGTTACGCAGCGCCCGGGAGAACCAGAAACTGACCTAGACTCAGGTTAATGAAGAAGCAAAGAAGATCTCAAGGGACAAGCAACTGCTACCCTCTCGCCTGTGCACTAGTTAGGGCCTACCCCGACGACGCCCGGCAGCGCGTTCGGGCCAGGCCCGGGGGCTCCTGTCGGTGCAACAAACCCTGAGTCTCTTGCCCAGACCGTGCATAGGCCTAAGATCAAGATTGCAACATCCAAGATCAGACCAAGCACAAGAGATCAGCTCTTTGAAGAATTAGAGTGCAGATCAAGAAGACCAAGTCAAGCCAAAGGAGCAAGACACCACTAAGGGAAAACCTCCCTTGCCAGGCAGGAGAGCCTGGCAAGGTCAAGGTTGCCCCGGAAGCAAGCCTCAAAACCGTCCCGGCAGGCCTGCCGGGTCCTACGAAGGCAAAATAACCCGCCAAGACTCCACCGCACCACCTCACGGCGACGCAAGTCATCGATCAGTGCAGTGTCAAGCCCCAAGGTGACTAAGTGGCTGCTCTTTGCCACATGGCAGCCACTTCCCACAGAAATCATCTCCAAATAACACCCGCCCAGCGACGTGTCATGCAGACAGGAGAGAAGGTGGCCGAACAGCCCAGCAAGGCGTGCTGGGCAGGCCATGATGTGACACTAAGCGGCGCATTTAATGCGCTCTGCCCTGTCTGCAGAGTTAGGTATGATAGCACTGTTTGCTATCTAATCGGTACACAATGACTGATTTGCCACTATGGTGATCCCTTGATATATAAAAGGAGGCCCATGGCAACCATAGAAGAGATTCGGACCCGTGTACACTCGTACGCGCGTAGCTGCTCTCGCCCCGAGGCAACCCTGCCGGGCAAGAACACTGCGTTTCCACCACAATCCACCATCAATCCACCAAAGCAGGAGTAGGGTTTTATGCCTCGCGGTGGCCCGAACCTGGGTAAAATCGCCCGTGTGATCTCTGCCGTGCTGCGCGATGTTCTCCGCTCTTTGTGCAATGTGCTCATCCCCCTTGCCGAACCACAAGGGGCTCATGGCCACATAGGTGGTCGTCGTTTCCCACGACAAGATGAGTCCTCCCACGATGAGAGGAGCATTGGTGATGACGATCACTTTGATTCTCCCTCCTGGAGGGAAGTATCCTCGGTGGAATCACTCCGTCGAAGAGCAAAAGTTCTCCGCCTCTGGTTCTGCCCCCAAACGGCGGCGACTACTCCTGAAAGTCCTCTTATTATGATTATTTTTAGGGTAAATGCCTTCATATAGCAGTAGATGGGCATCGGTTAATCTCCGTGGGCCTCAAAAGCTCAGCCGGCGCACCGGGGGGGCGTCCCAGGGCTTGTGGGCCCATGGAGGGTCTTCTCTGCTATCTTTTTCCTCCAGTATTTTATATATATTCCAAAACAAATCATGACCCTTTCAAACAAATTATTTACATATTTTTTATAAAAAGGCTTAAAATATTTTTAAAAATTGTGAACTTTTTTGAAAATCACAATTTCTTTTAAATTCCTGTTTTGATTTTTTTAAATAATAGTAGTTTTTTTTCTAAATTCATGGATATTTTAAAATTTCACGAACATTTTTTGTATTTGCAAACTTTTTGAATTCGTGAAATTTTATCAAATTTTCTATTACCTATCTAATTTGTGAACTTTTTAAATTTGCTCTAATAATCTGCATCATGTCATGTCATTCCTGATGTGATTTGTGTGAGGGACAATTTGTTTGTTTCATTGGTGTCATTCTTTCTTTGGATGGGAATCCATCTGGCTACTCAAAGTGAAGTGATACTGAAAATACAAGGATGAAAAGGGTAAAAGAAAGAAAGAGCCAGCCAGTAGTTGTTCTTTTGTTTTTCACACGAGCTGGACAGAGGGAAAGAACTGTACTGACTGACTGGAGCACTAGCACATTAATAGTACTATTCAAGTAAACGCCCGTGAGTCAGTTTCAAAAAAAAAGTCGACTCACGAGTCATCATGCCAAGTCGCCTGCACGATCGAGCATACTTTTTTTGCCACGTGGATAATAAAGTGACTGAACAAACAAAAGTAGCGAGCTGTGAAAAAAAATTACAAAGTTTGACCGAGTTTATAGATAAAACTAGTTATATCTTCATTACCAAATATATAAAATATGAAACAACATCTTATGATGAATCTAATGATATATGTTCGACATTTTAGATGTAAATATTTTTCTTCACAAACTTGATCAAAGTTTGTGACGTTTGAAAATTCTATATGCACTACATTATGGAATGGATATAGTACTAGCAAATATCGTGCATGCGTCCCGGAACAAGCAAAGTGATGCTGCTGATATACGTGTGGGGCAGTGCGCAGGCATACACAACAGCCAAATAAAATAACAAATAAATAAGCATGAGGAAGTAGGCTTTTTTATGTCGCATCTAGATGAGCACTAGACACACCTTTGACATAAGAGCATCTACAATAGAAGATGTAGATGCAAAAATAACTAATTTTTGCATCTTCGAAGCCCAAAAACCCTTCTCCAATAGATAATGTAGATGCAAAAAATACATCTCCACCTCCTGGAGATGTAAAATACAACACATCGCGGTGCAAATATACATCTCCACCCGCCACACCCCGCCGCAGTCACCCCGCTCTAGATCCGGCGCCGCCGCTGCCCCCGCTGCTGACTCGGACGTTCCTCAGCCATCGGCCTGAAGGAAATATGCCCTAGAGGCAATAATAAAGTTGTATTTTATATTTCCTTATTCATGATAAAGGTTTATTATTCATGCTAGAATTGTATTGATCGGAAACTTAAATACATGTGTGAATACATAAACAAATACCGTGTCCCTAGTAAGCCTCTACTAGACTAGCTCGTTGATCAAAGATGGTTAAAGTTTCCTAACCATAGACATGTGTTATCATTTGATAACGGGATCACATAATTAGGAGAATGATGTGATGGAAAAGACCCACCCATTAGCTTAGCATAATGATCGTTCAGTTTATTGCTATTGCTTTCTTCATGTCAAATACATATTCCCTCGACTATGAGATTATGCAACTCCCGGATACCTGAGGAATACCTTGTGTGCTATCAAACGTCGCAACATAACTGGGTGATCATAAAGATGCTCTATAGGTATCTCCGAAGGTGTTTGTTGAGTTGGCATAGATCAAGATTAGGATTTGTCACTCCGAGTTTCGGAGAGGTATCTCTAGGCCCTCTCGGTAATACACATCATAAGCTTGCAAGCAAATGACTAAGGAGTTAGTCACGAGGTGATGTATTACGGAATGAGTAAAGAGACTTGCCGGTAACGAGATTAAACTAGGTATGAAGATACTGACGATCGAATCTCGGGCAAGTAACATACCAATGGACAAAGGGAATTACGTATGTTGTCATAACGGTTCGACCGATAAAGATCTTCGTAGAATATGTAGGAGCCAATATGGGCATCCAGGTTCCGCTATTGGTTATTTACCGGAGAGGTGTCTCGGTCATGTCTACATAGTTCTCGAACCCATAGGGTCCGCACGCTTAACGTTCGTTGACGATATAGTGTTATATGAGTTATATGTTTTGGTGACCGAATGTTGTTCGGAGTCCCGGATGAGATCACGTACATGACGAGGAGTCTCGAAATGGTCGAGAGGTAAAGATTGATATATAGGACGATGGTATTTGGACACCGGAAGTGTTTCGGGACGTACCGGGAAAGAATCGGGTCACCGGAAGGGGTTCCGGGCACCCCCCGGCAAGTTATGGGCCTTATGGGCCAAAGGAGGGGATAGACCAGCCCAGAAAGGGGATGGTGCGCCTCCTCCCTTGTTTGGCCAGCCCTAGGGAAGTAAAAGGGGGAGGGCTAGCCCCTCCTTCCTTTTCCCTCTCATGGGAGAAAGGAAAAGGGGGGGCGCCACCGTCCCCTGCTATTCCCCACACTCCAAATAAGGAAAGGGGGGCGCGGCTTGGGAAGGACCCCAAGTAGGATTCCTCCTACTTGGGCGCCTCTTTTGGCTGCTCCTCCCTCCCTCCCACCTATATATATGTGGGAGGGGGGCGCCTAGCACACAACAGACAATTGCCTAGCCGTGTGCGGCGTCCCCCTCCACCGTTTACAACCCCGGTCATATTTTCGTAGTGCTTAGGCGAAGCCCTGCGGAGATCACTTCACCATCACCACACCGTCGTGCTACCGGAACTCATCTACTACCTCGCCGTCCTGCTGGATCAAGAAGGCGGAGGACGTCACCGAGCTGAACGTGTGCAGAACGCGGAGGTGCCGTATGTTCGGTACTTGATCGGTTGGAGCGCGAAGAAGTTCGACTACATCAACCGCGTTGTTAAATGCTTCTGCTTACGGTCTACGAGGGTACGTAGACACACTCTCCCCCTCTCATTGCTATGCATCTCCATGGATAGATCTTGTGTGCGCGTAGAATTTTTTTTGTTTTCCATGCAACGTTCCCCATCAGTAGCATCCGAGCCAGGTCTATGCGTAGATGATATGCACGAGTAGAACACAAAGAGTTGTGGGCGGTGATAGTAATACTGCTTACCACCAACGTCTTATTTTGATTCGGCGGTATTGTGGGATGAAGCGGCCCGGACCAACCTTACATGTCCACGCACATGAGACCGGTTCCACCGACTGACATGCAACTAGTTTTGCATAAAGGTGGTTGGCGGGTGTCTGTTTCTCCTACTTTAGTTGAATCGAATTTGACTACGGCCGGTTTGAAGAAAGTTAAAACAGCAAACTTGATGAAACACCGTTGTGGTTTTTGCCGTAGGTAAG
Source organism: Thinopyrum elongatum (assembly GCA_011799875.1). Taxonomy (NCBI): domain Eukaryota; kingdom Viridiplantae; phylum Streptophyta; class Magnoliopsida; order Poales; family Poaceae; genus Thinopyrum; species Thinopyrum elongatum. The sequence goes on from CM022299.1 coordinate 443,448,463, forward strand.
AACGGTTCTTGCTAGAAGCCCGTAGCAGCCACATAAAACTTGCAACAACAAAGTAGAGGACGTCTAACTTGTTTTTGCCGGGCATGTTGTGATGTGATATGGTCAAGACATGATGTGATATACGTTATTGTATGAGATGATCATGTTTTGTAAATTATCGGCAACCGGCAGGAGCCTTATGGTTGTCTCTTTATTGTATGAAATGCAAACGCCATGTAATTGCTTTACTTTATCGCTATGCGTTAGCAATAGTTGTAGAAGCAATAGTTGGCGAGACGACCACGACGCTACGATGGAGGTCAAGGTGTCAAGCCTATGACGATGGAGATCATGACGTTGCTTTGGAGATGGAGATCAAAAGCACAAGATGATGATGGCCATATCATGTCACATATTTTGATTGCATGTGATGTTTATCCTTTATGCATCTTATTTTGCTTAGAACGGCGGTAGCACTATAAGATGATCCCTTCACTTAATTTCAAGATAAAAGTGTTCTCCCTGAGTATGCACCGTTGCTACAGTTCATTGTTTCGAGACACCACGTGATGATCGGGTGTGATAGACTCTACGTTCACATACAACGGGCGTAAGACAGTTTTACACATGCAGAATACTTGGGTTAAACTTGACGAACCTAGCATGTATAGACATGGTCTCGGAACACTAGAGACCGAAAGGTCGAACATGAGTCATATAGTAAATATGATCAACATAGAGATGTTCGCCATTGATGACTACCCCATCTCACATGATGATCAGACATGGGTTAGTTGATTTGGGTCATGTATCACTTAAATAACTTGAGGGACGTTAATTTAAGTGGGAGTTCATTAGTAATTTGATTTATTGAACTTAAATTTATCATGAACTTAGTCTTAATAGTTTTTGCATATCTATGTTGTAGATCATTAGCTCGCAATATAGGTCCCCTATTTTTGATATGTTCCTAGAGAAAAATAAGTTGAAAGATGATAGTAGCAATGATGCGGACTGGGTCCGTGATCTGAGGATTATCCTCATTGCTGCACAGAAGAATTATGTCCTTGATGCACCGCTAGGTGACAGACCTGTTGCAGGAGCAGATGCAGACATTATGAATGTTTGGCAAGCTCGATATGATGACTACTTAATAGTTTAGTGCGCCATGCTTTACGGCTTAGAACCGGGACTTCAAAAACGTTTTGAATGCCACAGAGCATATGAGATGTTCCAAGAGCTGAAATTGGTATTTCAGACTCATGCCCGTGTCGAGAGGTATGAGACCTCTGACAAGTACTTTGCCTACAAGATGGAGGAGAATAGCTCAACCAATGAGCATGTGCTCAGAATGTCTGGGTACTACAATCGCTTGAATCAAGTGGGAGTTAATCTTCCAGATAATTAAGATAGTGATTGACAAAGTTCTCTAGTCACTATCACCAAGCTACTAGAACTTCATGATGAACTATCATATGCAAGGGATGACGAAAACGATTCCCGAGCTCTTGCTGAAATCGGCGAAGATAGAAATCAAGAAAGAGCATCAAGTGTTGATGGTTAACAAGACCACTAGTTTCAAGAAAAAGGAGGGAAAGAAAGGGAACTTCAAGAAGAATGGCAAGCAAGTTGTCGCTCCCATGAAGAAGCCCAAAGCTGGACCCAAGCCTGAAACCGAGTGCTTCTAGTGCAAAGGAAATGGTCACTGGAAGCGGAACTGCCCCAAATACTTGGTGGATAAGAAGGATGGCAAAGTGAACAAAAGTATATTTGATATACATGTTATTGATGTGTACCTTACTAGTGTTCGTAGTAGCATCTGGGTATTCGATACCGGTTCAGTTGCTAAGATTAGTAACTCGAAACAGGAGTTGCAGAATAAACAGAGACTAGTTAAGTGCGAGGTGACGATGTGTGTTGGAAGTGATTCCAAGGTTGATACGATCACCATCGCACACTCCCTCTACCTTCGGGATTAGTGTTGAACCTAAATAAATGTTATTTGGTGTTTGTGTTGAGCATGAATATGATTAGATCATGTTTATTGCAATACGGTTATTCATTTAAGTCAGAGAATAATTGTTGTTCTGTTTACATGAATAAAACCTTCTATGGTCATACACCCAATGTGAATGGTTTATTGAATATCGATCATAGTGATACACATATTCATAATATTGATGCCAAAAAGATGCAAAGTTTATAATGATAGCGCAACATACTTGTGGCACTGCCGTTTAGGTCATATTGGTGTAAAGCGCATGAAGAAACTTCGTGTGGATGGATTTTTGGAGTCACTTGATTATGAATTATTTGATACTTGCGAACCATGCCTCATGGGAAAGATGACTAAAACACCGTTCTGCAGAACAATGGAGCGAGCTGATGACTTATTGGATATAATACATATCGATGTATGCGGTCCGATGAGTGTTGAAGCACGCGGTGAGTATCGTTATTTTCTGACCTTCACAGATGATTTGAGTAGGTATGGATATATCTACTTGATAAAACACAAGTCTGAAACATTTGAAAAGTTCAAAGAATTTCAGAGTGAAGTGGAGAATCATCGTAACAAGAAAATAAGGTTTCTACGATCCGATCGCGGAGGCGAATATTTGAGTTACGAGTTTGGCCTTCATTTAAAACAATGTGGAATTGTTTCACAACTCACGCCACCTGGAACACCACAGCGTAATGGTGTGTCCGAACGTCGTAACCGTACTTTATTAGATATGGTGCATTCTATGATGTCTCTTACCGATTTACCACTTTCGTTTTGGGATTATGCATTAGAGACAATTGCATTCACGTTAAATAGGGCACCATCTAAATCCGTTGAGACGACACCGTATGAACTATGGTTTTGCAAGAAACCTAAGCTATCGTTTCTTAAAGTTTGGGGATGCGACGCTTATGTCAAAAGGCTTCAGGCTGATAAGCTCGAACCCAAATCGGAGAAGTGCGTCTTCATAGGATATCCTAAGGAAACTATTGGGTACATCTTCTACCACAGATCCGAAGGCAAGATCTTTGTTGCCAAGAATGGGTCCTTTCTAGAGAAGGAGTTTCTCTCGAAAGAAGTGAGTGGGAGGAAAGTAGAACTTGATGAGGTAATTATACCTTCTCTCAAATTGGAAAGTAGCACATCAGAGAAAACCGTTCCCGTGATGCCTACACCAACTCGAGAGGAAGCTAATGATGATGATCATGAAACTTCGGATCAAGTTACTACTAGACCTTGTAGGTCGAACAGAGCACGTTTCGCACCAGAGTGGTATGGTAATCCTGTCCTGGAAGTCATGTTATTAGACCATGGCGAACCTATGAACTATGAAGAAGCTATGATAAGCCCAGATTCCGATAAATGGCTTGAGGCCATGAAATCTGAGATAGGATCCATGTATGAGAACAAAGTATGGAGTTTGGTGGACTTGCCTGTTGATTGGCAAGCCATTGAGAATAAATGGATCTTCAAGAAGAAAACAGATGCCGATGGTAATGTCACCATCTACAAAGCTCGACTTGTCGCGAAGGGTTTTCGACAAGTTCAAGGGGTTGACTACGAAGAGACCTTCTCACCCGTAGCGATGCTTAAGTCAGTCCGAATCATGTTAGCAATTGCCGCATTTTATAATTATGAAATCTGGCAAATGGACGTCAAAACTACATTCCTTAATGGATTTCTTAAAGAAGAGTTGTATATGATGCAACCAGAAGGTTTTGTCGATCCTAAAGGCGCTAACAAAGTGTGCAAACTTCAGCGATCCATCTATGGACTGGTGCAAGCATCTCAGAGTTGGAATATACGCTTTGATGAGGTGATCAAAGCATATGGTTTTATGCAGACTTATCATGAAGCTTGTATTTACAAGAAAGTGAGTGGGAGCTCTGTAGCATTTCTGATATTATATGTGGATGACATATTATTGATTGGAAATGATATAGAATTTCTGGATAGCATAAAAGGATACTTGAATAAGAAATTTTTCAATGAAAGACCTCGGTGAAGCTGCTTATATATTGGACATCAAGATCTATAGGGATAGATCGAGACGCTTGATAACACTTTCAATAAAATACATACCTTGACAAGATTTTGAAGGAGTTCAAAATGGATCAGTCAAAGAAGGAGTTCTTGCTTGTATTGTAAGGTGTGAAGTTGAGTAAGACTCAAAACCCGACCACGGCAGAAGATAGAGAGAGAATGAAAGTCATTCCCTATGCCTCAGCCATAGGTTCTATAAAGTATGCCATGCTGTGTACCAAACCTGTTGTGTACCTTGCCATGAGTTTGGCAAGGCGGTACAATAGTGATCCAGGAGTAGATCACTAGACAGTGGTCAAAATTATCCTTAGGTGCCTTAAAGAGGACTAAGGAAATGTTTCTCGATTATGGAGGAGATAAAGAGTTCGTCGTAAAGGGTTACGTCAATGCAAGCTTTACCACCGATCCAGATGACTCTGAGTCGCAATCTGGATACATATTGAAAGTGGGAGCAATTAGCTAGAGTAGCTACATGCAAAGCATTGTAGACATAGAAATTTACAAAATACATACGGCTCTGAATGTGGTAGACCCATTGACTAAACTTCTCTCACAAGAAAACATGATCACACCTTAGTACTCTTTGGGTGTTAATCACATGGCGATGTGAACTAGATTATTGACTCTAGTAAACTCTTTGGGTGTTGGTCACATGGTGATGTGAACTATGGGTGTTAATCACATGGCGATGTGAACTAGATTATTGACTCTAGTGCAAGTGGGAGACTGAAGGAAATATGCCCTAGAGGCAATAATAAAGTTGTTATTTTATATTTCCTTATTCATGATAAAGGTTTATTATTCATGCTAGAATTGTATTGATCGAAAACTTAAATACATGTGTGAATACATAAACAAATACCGTGTCCCTAGTAAGCCTCTACTAGACTAGCTCGTTGATCAAAGATGGTTAAAGTTTCCTAACCATAGACATGTGTTGTCATTTGATAACGGGATCACATCATTAGAAGAATGATGTGATGGACAAGACCTACCCGTTAGCTTAGCATAATGATCGTTCAGTTTATTGCTATTGCTTTCTTCATGTCAAATACATATTCCTTCGACTATGAGATTATGCAACTCCCGGATACCTGAGGAATACCTTGTGTGCTATAAAACATCACAACGTAACTGGGTGATCATAAAGATGCTCTACAGGTATCTCCGAAGGTATTTGTTGAGTTGGCATAGATCAAGATTAGGATTTGTCACTCCGAGTTTCGGAGAGGTATCTCTAGGCCCTCTCGGTAATACACATCATAAGCTTGCAAGCAAATGACTAAGGAGTTAGTCACGAGGTGATGTATTACGGAATGAGTAAAGAGACTTGCCAGTAACGAGATCGAACTAGGTATGAAGATACCGACGATCAAATCTCGGGCAAGTAACATACCGATGGACAAAGGGAATTACGTATGTTGTCATAACGGTTCAACCGATAAAGATCTTCGTAGAATATGTAGGAGCCAATATGGGCATCCAGGTTCCGCTATTGGTTATTGACCGGAGAGGTGTCTCGGTCATGTCTACATAGTTCTCGAACCCGTAGGGTCCGCACGCTTAATGTTCGTTGACGATATAGTGTTATATGAGTTATATGTTTTGGTGACCGAATGTTGTTCAGAGTGCCGGATGAGATCACGTACATGACGAGGAGTCTCGAAATGGTCGAGAGGTAAATATTGATATATAGGATGATGGTATTTGGACACCGGAAGTGTTTCGGGACGTACCCGGAAGGAATCGGGTCACCGGAAGGGGTTCCGGGCACCCCCCCCCCCCCCCCCCCCCCCAGCAAGTTATGGGCCTTATGGGCCAAAGGAGGGGACATACCAGCCCACAAAGGTGCTGGTGCGCCTCCTCCCTTGTTTGTCTAGCACTAGGGAAGGAAAAGGGGGAGGGCTAGCCCCTCCTGCCTTTCCCTCTCATGGGAGAAAGGAAAAGGGGGGGCGCCGCCCTCCCCTGCCTTTCCCCGCACTCCAATTAAGGAAAGGGGGGTGCGGCTTGGGAAGGACCCCAAGTAGGATTCCTCCTACTTGGGTGCCTCTTTTGGCTGCTCCTCCCTCCCTCCCACCTATATATATGTGGGAGGGGGCGCCTAGCACACAACAGAAAATTGCCTAGTTGTGTGCGGTGCACCCCTCCACCGTTTACAACCCCGGTCATATTTTCGTAGTGCTTAGGCGAAGCCTTGCGGAGATCACTTCACCATCACTGTCACCACAACGTCATGCTGCCGGAACTCATCTACTACCTCGCCGTCTTGCTGGATCAAGAAGGCGGAGGACGTCACCGAGCTGAACATGTGCAGAACACGGAGGTGTCGTCCGTTCGGTACTTGATCGGTTGGAGCGCGAAGAAGTTTGACTACATCAACCGCGTTGTTAAACGCTTCCGCTTACGGTCTATGAGGGTACATAGACACACTCTCCCCCTCTCGTTGCTATGCATCTCCATGCATAGATCTTGCGTGTGCGTAGAAAAAATTTTGTTTTCCATGCAACATTCCCCAACACGGCCGTCACATGACGCCGCTAATTTCCGCCACACATCGCCGCCCAATTTGGCCTCGCCGCCACTCAATTCAGCCCCGCCGCCGCTCCTCCACTAGGTCGTCGCGTCCCCACCACCAGCCCCCGCCCGTCGCTGTCGCCTGACGCCGCCGCTCCTCCACCCACCTCCATACGCGTCGATTCGTCGCCGCCTGACCTCGCCCCACCCCGCCGCCCGACGGCACCGCTCCTCCGCCCACCTCCGCACGTCGTCAATTCACCGCCGCCCGACCTCGCCCGTTCGAATTAGTTGAAGTAGTTGTTTAATTTATGTTTTTAATTAGAACTATGTTTAATTATTATGTTTGAAATGAAGTAGTAGTTGAATTTGCTATGTTTGAATTTATATATTTCAAATGAAATACTAGTTGAAGTATGGTTTTACATCTTCATTTGCATCTTCTATTGGAGTTGCTGTTTTACATTTTCTGTTGGAGCTGCCTCTTTTTTAAAGATGTAAAAAACACTTTTTGAAGATGCAAATTTTTACATCTTCTGTTCTGTTGGAGATGCTCTAAGGGCAGTACGGCCATAACAGGGAGGGACAAAAGGCAGCTGTGGCGAGGAGCCGTCATCCATGAAAGTCTAGCGTCGATCACTGTAGACGAATAGTTTGCAATATAATAGACGTTGTATTGATGGGGTGCTGGTGCACGTATATATAAGTACAGGGTAGGCCTCAACCTCAACTATACATGACTAGGAGGTGGGCCACAACACATAATACATGCAACACAAAATATATACTAAACCCCCCCCCCCCCCCCCCCCCCCCCCCGCAGTCGAAGCGTCGCCGGAGACACAGAGACTGGACCGAAACTCCTCAAAGACGGGAGTGGGCAATCCCTTAGTCATCACATCAGCAAACTGTTGCGACGTCAGAACGTGGAGAACCCGAACACGGCCAAGGGCAACCTGCTCACGCACGAAGTGAACATCGAGCTAAATATGCTTCGTACGTCGATGGTGCACCGGGTTGGCGGAGAGGTAAACTGCACTGACATTATCGTAGTAGACAAGAGTAGCCTTGTGAACGTCACAAAGCAACTCCTGGAGTAGCTGACGGATCCAAGAGCACTCGGCCATGGCCCGATACTCTGCCTCGGCGCTGGAGCGGGAGACCGTGGGCTGCCACTTCGATGACCAAGAGATCAACGAGGGCCCAACATAGACGCAATAGCCGGACGTGGAGCGTCGAGTGTCGGGGCAGCCAACCCAGTCGGCATCCGAGTAGGCCACGAGGTCGGTGGAGGTGGAGGCCGTCAGGGTGAGTCCCAAAGACATGGTGCCGCGTATGTAATGGAGAATACGCTTCACCAAGGTCCAATGGGAGTCACGCGGAGCGTGCATGTGAAGGCACACCTGCTGGACAGCGTACTGCAGGTCGGGTCGAGTCAGCGTCAGGTACTGTAAAGCACCAACAATGGAGCGATAGAAAGCTGCATCGGACGCGAGAGACCCCTCCAGAGCAGAGACCTTCGCCTTCATGTCGACGGGGGTGGGCGCCGGCTTGCAGTTAAGCATACCAGCACGCTCCAGAAGCTCGTGGGCGTACTTCTGCTGATGCAGAAAGAAGCCGTCAGTCCGTCGGACCACCTCGATGCCGAGGAAGTAGTGTAGAGGCCCCAAGTCCTTGAGGGCGAACTCATCACGAAGACGAGCAATCAGCCGCTAAAGGAGATCGGGGGCGGACGCCGTGAGGATGATGTCATCAACGTAGAGCAGCAGATATGCAGTGTCAGCTCCCTGATGATACACGAAGAGTGAGGCATCGGAGCGAGTGGACCGAAATCCCAGAGACTGCAGGAAGGCTGCGATACGCTGGTACCAAGCCCAAGGCGCCTGCTTCAACCCGTAAAGAGAACGGGAGAGCAAGCACACAAATTCTGGGTGCTCGGCGTCGACGAAACCAGTGGGCTGCTCACAAAACACCTGCTCGGCAAGATGGCCGTGCAAGAAGGCGTTGGAGACATCCAACTGGTGCACAGGCCAGGCACGCGAGACCGCCAACTGGAGCACGGCGCGGATCGTGCCCGGTTTAACAACCGGGGTGAAGGTGTCGGTGAAGTCCACGCCTGCGCGCTGCCGAAATCCACGAACCACCCACCGAGCCTTGTAGCGCTCGAGAGAACCGTCCGGGCGGGTCTTGTGGTGAAACACCCACTTGCCAGTGATGATGTTGGCACGAGGGGGTCGCGGAACAAGCTGCCACGTGCGGTTGCGCTGTAGGGCATCGAACTCCTCCTACATCACAGCAAGCCAATGGGGATCCTGAAGGGCAGCGCGAGCGGAGGCGGGAATGGGTGATGGCGTCGATGTCGAGGCGGCGCTCACATACTCGTCGGAGGAGTAGCACGTGCTCGGCCGAAGCACACCTGCCCGGGCACGGGTCGTCACGCCAAGAGGCGGGGCAGCGGGGCCGGCGGCGGCGGCAAGGGCCGCGGCGGCGACGGGGGCCCCGACGGCGGTGGGGGCACCAGCAGTGGCGACGGGGGCCACGGCGGCGGCGGGGGCCGCGGTGGCGGCGGCGACATCCGAGCCGGCGGCCGAGGGGGCGACGGGCGAGGAGGAAGTCTAGCCCGTCGCCGGGGTGGCAGCGCCAGCCGGCGTGGCGGGCGGGGTTCCCGCTGACTCAACCACGTAGGAGGGAGACGGGGACCCGGGGCCCGGTCAGAATCGACCTCTGGGGAGGGAGTCGAAAAACCGGGCAGTGGCGGCAGAAGGCGCCGTGCCGGGGGGGCCTCCAGGGGGCGCCGCCGCGTATCACTCCAGGAAGGGGGCGCGGGGGTCGGCGCCGAAGGAGCCGAAGCCGGTGAAACCTGAAAAAAAGGAAACACCGTCTCGACAAAGTACACGTGCCTCGAGGTGTACACACGATGAGTGACAGGATCATAGCACCGATAACCTTTGGTGTTAGGAGGGTAGCCAAGGAAGACGCATGGGACGGAACGTGGTGCGAGTTTGTGTGGCGTGGTGGACGCGGTGCTAGGATAACAAAGACACCCAAAGATGCGGAGACCGTCATAGGATGGTGGTGTACCGAAGAGAAGGTGGTGAGGGGCGTAGTTCCACCGAGGGCGACACGGACGGATATTAACTAAAAGAGTGGCGGTGGCAAGAGCATCGGGCCAAAACCGAGCGGGCACGTTAGAGTGAAAGAGTAACGTGCGAACACAGTCATTAAGAGTGCGGAGGATACGCTCAGCGCGGCCGTTCTGCTGTGAGGTGTAAGGGCAAGTCAGACGGAAGGTGGTGCCGTGAGAGGCGAGAAGTGTGCGGAGAGCGACGTTGTCAAACTCTTTTCCGTTATCGGTTTGGAGTGCAAGTATGGGACGACCGAACTGGGTGGTGACATAGGAATAAAAGGCGGTGAGTGTGGCTAAAGCATCGGATTTACGACGAAGCGGAAAAGTCCACACATAATGAGAATAATTATCTAAAATCACCAAATAGTATAGATAGCCCGTGTTACTCGCAACGGGAGACGTCCAAACATCACTATGAAGTAATTGAAACAGAAAAGTGGAAATTGTAGTAGACGCACTAAAAGTAAGACGAACGTGCTTGCCCAAACGACAAGCCTCACAAGTATGCTCGTTGAGCTTATTACATGAGAAAGAAAAACTCCTAAGAATCTGACATAAAACGGCGGGGTTGGGGTGGCCCAAGCAAGCATGCCAAAGGTCGACGCCGGCGGCGAGGGCGACAGGTGTGGAGGTGGAGGCGCCGGCGTGCACGGGATAGAGCTCGTCAGGGCTATCACATCAGTGAAGCACCATCCGGGTACGGGCGTCCTTCACAGAAAAACCAACACCGTCAAATTCAACAGTAAGTGGATTCTCACGAGTAAGACGATGAACGGAAACTAAGCTAGTGACTAAGTCAGGTGAGACAAGGACATTAGACATAGTGATAGGTGTGGAACTAGAAGGAAAACTAGTACTACCGACATGAGTGATAGGTAAAGAAGAACTGTTGCCAACGGTGATACGAGTGGGAGTGTTAACTGGAGTGGAAGAGGATAGGTCACCGGGATGAGCTGTCATGTGCGCAGTAGCACCTGAGTCCATGTACCAGTCTCCTCCACCGCCATAGTTGCTTGGTGACGGGGCAGAGTGGAGGGCGGGGTCCCATGGTGCAGGTACCGGCGGCGGCAGCTGACCTCCATAGGGTGGCGCCTGGGCGGGCGCGCCGTAGCTGCCGAGGGGCGACGGTGCAAGCGGGGTACCGTACGGCTGGTAGGGGGTGCCGATAAACGCCTGGTGGCCCGCGGGGCGGGGACCAAGGAGACCCGGTGCAGGGGCCCACGGGACGGGCATGTGATAGGCGTGGACGACGCCCGTCCATGGGTTCTGCCCGGCGGCCCACGGCGGAGGGGCCTGCTGATAGTGGGACGCCCCTCCCCCCCCCCCCCCGGCACCCTATGCCTGCTGCTGCGGATGCTGCTGGCGGTGGCCCCCGCCACCTTGCGGCTGCTGGGGAGGCGCGGGAGGCGCGGGCGGTGCGGGCAGCAGCGGGAAGTAGCCGGCGGGCGCAGGTGGCGCGGGCGGACGGGGCGCGGCCGGTGGAGCGGGACCGCCGCGGGTGGTGCCGGCGGCGAGGGCGGTGTGCTGGACCCGCTGCTTCAGCTTCGTCATCCGGCGCTCCTCAAGTTTGAGGTACGCGACAACGCGCTGGAAGGTGGGCTGCAGCAGCAGGGTGAGGTTGGACGCCGCGTTGCCGAAGTCCTCGTTAAGGCTGGCGGTGAGGGTGCTCAGCATGAGGTCGTCAAAGACCTTAGCGCCGATGTCACGAAGCTCGTCGGCGAGCATCTTGAGCCTCATGCAGTACTCATCGATGGTGGAGTTGTCCTGGTGACAGCCAAAGAACTCCTGCTGCAAGAAAACAAGGCGCTGAAGTTTGTTGTCGGTGAAGAGCGCGTTGATCTTGGCCCACACGTCGCAGGCGTCGTCGTCCTCGGCGACAACCGTGTGGAAGATGTCCTTCGAGACGGTCTGGTAGAACCATCGGATGATCGTGGCCTCAATGGCGGACCACTCCGGATCGCCCCGCATGTACTCGCTGTCCACGGAACCGTCGATGTGCTCGGTGAGATAGTACTCGCGGAAGATGAGGTTGAAGTAGGTCTTCCACGCGTAGTACGACGTGCTGGAGCTGTCGAGACGGATAGGGACCCAGGACTCAATGTTGAGATCACGGATGGCGGCGGCGAAGGGCTCGGGGCCGGCGAAGGTGTTCGATGAGCGGGTCGTGGAGGAGCCCGGGGAAGACATGGCGGCGCGGCTAGGGTTAGGGTTTTTTTTGTGGAGAGAGGAAGAGGGGAACCGCGGCGGCAGGGGGATGCGGCTGCGGCTGTGATGGGAGGAGGGCGTGGCGGCGGGACAGGGAGGAGCAGCGGCGCGGCAGGGAGCGGCGCGGGGTGGCGCGGCAGCAGCGCGGATGGAGAGGCGTGGCGGCGGCTGCAAGGGGCGCGCGAGGGGGCGGGCGAAAGCGGGTGCACGGGCGGCGGCGGCGCGGGGTAGGAGGAGGAGGGGCGCGACGGCGGCGGGGTGCAGCGGTGGGGTTGCGGCGGCGGCGGCGGCGGCGCAAGGAGTGCTGTGCCCAAGATGTTTACTGCATGCCTAGGATGGGGGGGAGGGGGGGGGGGGGGGGACCGGGCGTTAAGGGCTTAAGGTGAGTTTTCAGATTGTTCTCTGCTGGATAACAATATTTATTTATTTTGTTCTAAATAGAAATGTCGCATGTGGTGTTATGGATCAGATTCCCTCTACGCATGGTTTCATTGGAGTGCTGTGCCCAAGATGTTTGTCGCCATGGATGATTGGTGTGTGCTCACAGGACGCGAGTTGAGGAGCGGCCAGCGTCTGATGTCTGGTGTGCACTCACGTGAGCGAGTTGAGGAGCTCCCGAGTCGAGCGGAGGATATGGCGACTGCACCGAGTGCCAGTAGTATCGCCCGACAACCAAAAACGTACACCGGATTAACATACAAGTAATGTAAATCAAAAGAAACAGCCAGCACCTCTGCCTGACTTAAACGTGTACGAGACCAATCTCCTGCAACCAAACGCCACCCATGGTGAGCTGTGAGAGCATCGGCGAGAAATTCCACTGGCCACTCTCTGGAATTCTTTCGGCCATCACATGGGATTTTGTATTCAGTACCGGGTCTAGCACATGATAATCCATTCCAGACAAGTCCAATATGTAGCAAGAATATGAATGATTGTACCTGTAGAATTCAACGAGTTGATCATCTTCAAAGGCATCAGGCCAAATCTATACAGATGCAGGCAGAAATTCAAAGCGGAGACCAATCTTTTGGTACATTGAGCTAATAGAAAGGCTTATGCAGGCCTGTCTGCTTGGGTAGCGGCCTTTAGATAAACTTTGTGCACCTAGCTCTTGTGTGTATATTTGGCTAGATATAGTTTAAGCTTTAGCTTCTCTTTTTATATACTAATTTTTAGTGAAAATACAGCTCTTCAGCTTCAACAAAAAAGAGAATTATCAGTGAAGGAACTATGCTCTCACCAACTTTTCCCCGCCACAAATAAAGCATGAAAAGGTTGTTGTTTACCTTGCGGCATGTTCGCAAATCAAAATCTCCTTTATCCCTTCACCATCAAGGTAATTTGCTCTGCTGAAAACGATGATCTGTTTGAATAAATAAAGATACACTCTTATCATGTTCTCTTGTCAAGAATTAATACTGCATGCATGTTCATAGATTGTATATAAAGCAGACTGTTTTTTCAGTTCAAGGGCTGAACTGACATGTTTCAAAATTATAATGTATTGACAGGGTGACGTATTATTGCTAGATATTCATTTCAGAATTAAATGAAAATATCAGCAAAGTACATTGTCATGATGGTTACTAGAATATGTGGATTTGGTAAAGCAAAGAGCAAAGCATTTATATTATAGAAAAATTATATATGTCTTAAAATAGGGAATCACTGGTTCTGTGTCATCCTGTACAGCAAAGAATGTCTTAAAAATATGACTCCGTTGACTACTGAATCACTGGTTCTGTGTCATCCTAATCGGAATGGTTAGCCTTGAATTCATAATCAAACATTTTGCCATCCTCAAACGGGAGCTGGCTGTCTAAAACATACTATTTTTCGGAAACATCCTCACAATGGTCCATAGACATCCAAACTGATTGGTTGGGAAAACAGCATATACTATAACAGATTGTGAAACATACTTTACAAAATCTAAAGATGGTAAGGTGGATTTTGCTTACCTCCCTGTAAATCCATCATCCCCTGATATTTGGTTGGACACTTGTTGAAACTCGGACACTGGCAAATGAATCAAACATTGTATCATCTAAAACCAAACATCGGGATTTGCATTTTGTTACTAAAAACACAACAGAGTAACTCGCCTCTTATGTCATCTACTTCAGCAGGATCCATCGACTGCAACTCCTCAGAACAAACGAATGGATCATCCCTGACATGCTCGGGGAAGAGCAAATTTTAGTTTGCATAGATTTTACATTTCAGATCAGAAGAGTTATTAGCAGTTGGAGAAGGTACCTGATATGCGATTGGTACATTTGGGTGCATTCAGACATTTGATATGTTTGGTTACAGTTTGCCTGACTTTGTTTACTGGCAAGAACCAAACATTAGTGGCAGAAGTACAAATCGATCACAGTCATCTGATCAGGCTACCGGTAAGAGCTTGGCTTGGTTAATAAGGAAATAGAGTCAATGTTGAAGCTACATATGGCACATTGCCTATGTCCTGCCTCCGAAGATACTTCTTACACAAATAACAATAGTTCTAGATAGACATATGAAATAGGCAAACACTGATCCAGAGCTCATTCATTGCGGTGGGCAAAACAAAACCAGATAACATGAGAACGGTTGCTTGTTCTGGGCACCTGCACAGTCAAAAATCCATTTCCACTTAGTTCAATCCTATACCCTTATGGTACGACTATCTCCAAAATCAAAATAGTTGACTGAAATCTTTCAACGAATGAAAATTAGCTATTATGTTAAAATAAATCGACCAGTTAACTATTACACCCACCTGCTTGGTTATCATGCGCGCTTCAACAACTTCAGGACAGTCAATGTAAATGATCAAACATGCACACAGCCCTTTTTCTAGGTTTAAAACAGGTTATTGTCATTGAACTCGACTAGCCACACAAATAAAATTCAGCACCTGCCCAGGTGTACGTAAAAGCCTGCATATGGGTGATGTGCCTATGTCAAAAACCATCAATAAAAAACAGTGACCTGGTTTAAGTTCTTTGAAGAGAGGTCATTTCCATTTGGTCTGCAACAACCAGATGCTTAAAAGCTGCTGCAGACAGTACAAACTACAACCCAAAGTTCTTAAACACCCCCAGACTGAATTTATCCTTGGCTGTTCTGATTGACTGAGACTCCAAAAAAAGGGAATAAAAAAAGCAGGTGTGTGCGTTACCCACAAAATTTGACAACACCAATCAGACAGATCAATTGCACAACATCAGTTATCTTTCGAAAAAACAAAACAAGAGTGTTTTAGCTCTAGCCATTATAGAACTCATGAATTTGTACATGCCGCACTAAAATATGCAATGATACAATACCCTTGTAGTAAAAGATTTGAATGCCATTACAGCCACATGATTAACTAAAGTATGCTAATAAAAATTGACATCAAATGGATTTGAAGACCTTTTATCCTCAGTTTCAACATGTAAACAGCAGAAAGAAATGAAAATATACAACTACCAAATTCATTAAAAAACATACTTAGCATGCAGCAAAATAAGACCTTTTTGACTCGACTTCCAGAGTAGACGATCCTATGGCTTATTTTCGCATTACAAAATTATTAACGAAAATGTGGTACCTTTGAATGAGTTGTGTCAACAGCTTCACCAAATTTGAGAATTATCCTAATAATCTTGATCATATCCAATTCATTGAGGTTGCGGAAATGCCTTTGACCTGCGAGGAGCAAAATAGCTGCAAGGACAACAAAAATCCTTCTAAAACCGGGGCAACAAAAATCGTTCAAAACCGTGTTCTCACATGCATGTCAATGACACAACAGAACTGAAATTACTTAAGAGGCCATGAACCAACGTCAAAGGTTAGTAGAACATATGATAAAAGATATACAATAACGTTCAACATGACATAATGGACAAACACTAATATCACGAATCAAACATTAAGGTGTCTACATGTCCAATTTCAAAATATACCGAACATCACAGAATTGACAGATTAAGAGACATCTAAATTTGAACTTGAGTTCACCAAGGATGTAATGCATAATTGTGACTTGACAAATTGTGATCAATCTCCTGCAGATAGATGCACTTGGCACAAAGATAGAAATTGTTGTCAAGCTCCTGCAGATTGAAGTCCTCCATACACTTGATGCCTCATTGCAGATTATCGTCATTTCACTAGGAATTCCTAGATGTTCTGGCTGCAGTACGATGTAACTATGTCAGTTACCTATAAACGAAGCTTGCTAAAATTGATCGCAATCTCAATATACACTTACATATCAAGACATTGGCTGGGTTTTCCATTGAAGAAAAGGAAACACTCCGGCCATAGTGCTGTAATGTTCTCATCATCATCCTCTAAACTCAAGAGCTTCACACTTAGTGTATTAGCCACCTTGATTGTGGTCACATCCTCCATTGATGAGTGATAGATAATTCTCAGTTTCCTCTCTCTAGCAGAGATGACAATGCCCTTCGTTGCTGCTACCTCATAGCCTTCACCAACTGCGCGCTTCTCATATTTAACAAGCATTTGTTTGAACAGCTTGCTCAACTCCTCTCCCACTGCTTGGGCTTCTTTTTCAGTCCTCACCAACACCTCTATGCTTTTGGGGCGCATCGCCATAACTACATTTCGCACAGCATCCAGTTTTCTTGATTCTTCCTTCACATTGACTTTATATGCATGGTGCAGAACAAGGTTTCCTAGACTTCCTCCAGCATTTTTTTTAGCTATATGACAAAAGAAACAGTTTAGAACTCATCCATATGAACCAGCAGAGGTAGTGGACACTATTTAAAAATGTTGTAAGATAGAGATAAATGCATACCAATGAAAGCATTAGCAGCTTTTCTTGTTCGATGGATCCGAAAAACCGGCAGTCCCAGCAAATGGGGTGACCATATGCCCAATAAACCTTCAAATATATTTGCATGTGATGAGGATGAGTTCCTCCAGAGACTGATGAGAGGGGAACAGCAGCTTCTCCCTTGGTTCTAACTGACAAAAGACACTGTCGAACTTCGCCTTCAAGCCAAGCACCACCACGGACAATTCTGCGTGCGTATCGTTGGGCTGCACTATTTTCACTTCCCTCACAACTTCATCACAATGGCTGCAGTCCGTATATATCAGCAAGTCATCAATTTTTAAATCCACAGCCCGGCACATCAGCATGAACATTGATAACAGCTCAGCCTCAATGTTATCCTTGCATACGATATTATGACAGATTAAGCAGTCGGTGACTTGATTACTATCATTCCAAAGGATTGAGCATAGAGATGCCAATTTGGTGCTGAACTTGAACGATGCATCAGTCTGCCCCCTGTAGAGTGATATAGTATCTAACGGCAGTTTCCAACCTAGATTAAATATCATCGACTCCACTGTAGAAAGTGACAAATCCCATTTCTCAATGACAATTATCTTAGTGTCTCTAAGATAGTCCAGTAAGTGACTCCATTTATGATCTTTTAGTCCGACCAAAGTTCGCATGACGTCAAGACTCGATAGGTAAAGTGGCCCTGTGGACGGGCTCAGCGGCGACGGAGACGACAGACCGGCGTCCGACGCAGGCATGAAAGCCGTGCTTGATGGACAGAACGCCTGTCGTGGGCGAAAGAGCTGGGAGGTTCCGACACGGCTGCGCGCGCGGCACTCCGGCGGGGACGGCAGCGGGGCACAGGTGGTCAGAGAAGGTAGCGGGACGCCAGAAGGCGGAAGGTCCAAGATGGTGGAGGAGGGTAGCATGTCGCCGGCGCTCGGATAAGCGTAGCAAATGGTGGGTAGTGCCGGTGAACCACCGGACGCTGGCGAAAGGAAGGAGGCATCTTTCTGCCCGTGAACCTCCCTATGCATTGCCGAGCAACGCCTGCGGACATTGGACAGGGAGCCGGTGGACGGCGGGAGGCCTAAGAGCAACTCCAACGGGACGACCCAGACGGACAACTATTATGTCCGCTTTTTGTCCGTTTAGATCGGCCCGGCGGGCACTTTTGTCCGCTTTTTCATTTGGGTCGCCCGACGCGCCCAACGGCAGCCAGACGCATTTGTGGCTTGTCCGCCGCGACATTTCGTCGAACACATAGTGGGCGAGTGCTTCCGGCCCGCCCGCAGCTCCCGCCCCGCCCACACCCCGCCGCTCGCGCCTCGCCGGCCCGCCCGCGCCCCGTCGCTCGCGCCCCGCCCGCGTCGCGCACTCGCGCCCGCCCGTGCGCCGGCTGGCTAGCAGAGCAGCAACTAGCAGCTAGCTAGCACGCGGCTGGCTAGCATGCGGCTGTGCATGCCCGGCACGCACGCGGCTAGAAGCTAGCTAGCACGTGGCGGCCAGCTCCAGCGCACGCACGCGGCTAGCAGCTAGCAGCTAGCTAGCACGCGGCGGCCCACTCCAGCGCACGCAATCGGCGGTCAGATCCAGCGCACAGCGTCCGTGCCGCGCTCATTCGCGGCCTCCGGCGCCCCGCCCTGCAGCTCACACCCCGCGCCGCTCGTGCCCGCCAGTGCCCCGCGCGCTCGCGCCAGCCCCGCGCCCCGCCCTGCAGCTCCCGCTCAGCGCGCTCACGCCCGCCATGCTCTGCTGCTCGGTCGTGCTCGCCCGCCAGCTCGCCGAGGCTGCAGCAGCACCGCCCCACCTCGCCGCATCTTCAAGCTCGCGCCGCCGCGCGAAGCCCCGGAGCGGCTCGGCAAGTGCGACGGCGGGATGGCCGCCTTCTCCAGGGACCTCCGCCACCGCTGGAGGCCGCCGGAGCCGCGCCTTGTGCTGGCTCTTCCTCGGCGCCCCGCGGCTGCATCGTGGTCCGGCAGGATGGGTGGGTGGTCGTGGTGGGCCAGGGAGAGAAAAGGAGAGAGAGGGTGACAGGTGGGCCAGGCCGAACACAGATGGACGAGGCGGGCGCACGAGACGTCCGTTTTGTGTCCGCCTCAGACCCAAATATGTCTCAAATTTGGGATGAAAATAGGTCTGCACGAACATAAAGCGGACACAAAATAGAAATGGGTCTCTGCGTTGGACCGTTGTTTTTGTCCGTACAGACTCAAACGAACATGGACGGATGAAATGCCAAACGGACATGGACGGACGGAATGAGTCGCCCGTGTTGGAGTTGCTCTAACCACGGCGGATCAAGGGGCGCCGCCACCTGAAGGCTCCTTCCGCGGAATCGGAGCATGGAATTCTTGGTTGATGTGGACAGGAGCAAGGGTTTGGGCTGTGGGGAGAGTGGGGAACAGGAGAAAGGTGGTTCTTTGCTGGTGGCGGAGCGACTTGCGATTTCGTGGAAATATCCTCCCTCTCGATCTCAAATTTGTAAATTCCATCCCCCCTCAGTTCGCAATTGCACAAATGCTCCCTCAAACTGTAATAAGTCGTATTTGGTACTCGCTCCATCCGAAAAAACTTGTCCCTGAAATGGATGTATCTAACACTAACTTGGTGCTAGATACATTTATTTGGAGGACAAACTTTTTCGGACAGAGGGAGTACGTCCAATGATTTGCAGTTCATTTCTCGTTACACTTGGCTCCTACCATGTACTAGTACTACATTGGCTTTTGTTGTTCTTGCTTTTTTTCTCCTTGTTCGTCTTGAATTGTTCCTGTATCATTTCTTCTTTGTGCCTCGTACACATCCAAATTGGCCCCACTCCAAATTTCTTCCGGTCTTATTCTTTGTGGGTATTACCATTGTAACACCATTAACAAAAATAGTAACGCTACCGCCATCCAAAGCTCTACGCCATAGTTTCTAAAAGGGTATCATGCTAGATAAGTCAACCACAAACATGCCAAGGTGAGCTCGTTGGTGTTATCCTTTATCGCTAACTAGCCACATGACGCTGTCAAAAAAAAAAAACTAGCCACATGACGATCATCAACGGTGACCCAGAAGCGATGACACCAACACCATACCATTACTGATGGGCCGGGAAACCACCCGTCAAGGGTTGGTGGCGCGGGTACCTTTGGGTGACATAAAAGTTGTCTTTCGATCAACATTTGGACTAGATCAACAGTGAGTACTGGTAGACAACTAAGGCTTTGGTTGTTCATGCAATCCTCCTCTCACCCCGTAGGTACGTGATACAGTCCTCGCCTACTGAATTGATGATTTACTCGTGTTGTTGCTAGAAAAAAGACTAGACGTTAAAAGTGATGACTTTTGAGTTGTAGGGATTGAAGTATCGAAGTTGGATGTATAGAGATAGGGAGAGAAAGAGTTGGGTTAATTCTTTGGAAGAGTTTCTTGGACTTGTTGTTGAAGATATGATGAACAAGGGAAACAATTACATGTGTTGTCCATGTTGTAAATTTGGTAACACCAAAATGTTGCCATCACCGCGGGAGTTGCAGCTAAATTTGCTGGTTCCGATGGAATCTTAGGCCCTGTACTTTGTTGGGTGCTTATGCGCTGATGCTTGAAGAGAGGCATCTTAAAATAATGTGTCTTCAACGCAAAGTGCTTCACATAGGTGTTTACTAGCGTCTGGTTGTAGCATCTGTAAAATCGGGATATCAGTCCCAATAAGCACCAACTAGCATTGGAAGCTAAAGTTTGCCTCTAACCCCTTCCTAAGCACATGTGCAAACCTATTTCATAGAAAAACCTGGCTTTTTTAGGCACCTGTGTTGTACGGGGCTTTAGACATCCGATCGATGTTGGCTGAAAGTCTCCTTAAAACCTGCTTGCTATGCGTGACAAGTGAAAAATAATAATTATATTCTTTTGGTGGGAAAAACAATTATAATTTGCTAAGCCTTTTTTGGAGGTAATAATTTGCTAAGATGGCTCGCTAAAACACTAGTTCTTTCTAGGATCACGACAAAAACCCGGATAATTGACGCTAAAGCTTGCTAAAAAAAGGAGTATTTCTTTCTAAAATTTGGTCCTTTTGTTCATTTTTTTGTGAGGGTATTTAGTTCAAAGTTAAAGCCCAAATTTCACGCGGAAATCCCTTTTGGAGCTCGGCCTCCAGTGAGGCCTCCAAATTCAAATTTGAAATTTCATTGAAATTCATATTTTTACATTTCAAAAAATTCTGGAAAAAAATACAGATATACATGAAGGCATAACACATACGTGTGTAAATTTTCAGTTCAAAATACATTGAAATGAGGGCTGTGCAAAAAAGACAAATCTGAGGCTGTTTAACACATGATTCAAGATGGCAATGGGGCCCCGAAACCCGCATCCCCGCGGTTTTTTACCTTATTAGGGGACGGAGATGGGCGACTTTCTATCCTCGCGGGGTAGCTGGTGGGTACATTATAAAACCCGGCATGTTTCGCGGGTTTAAACTCGTTTGAGTACTACCCGAACCTGAAACCCGACAATACCCGTGAAAATACATTTTTTTGCATGCACTGATCCATCTTTGACTCAAGTGGCCCAAAGCCACAGCGCTCGAGCCCCCAGCGTCGAGGCCCTGGAGTACAAACCAACCCCTCGCTCAGTCGCTGCAGTGTCACTTGCTATTCAGGCCTCTCTCTCCAGCACAACACAACACCTAAACCTAAACTTAGATCCCCAGCCGTCGCCTACTGCTATAATATGCTCTTGATTTTCTTTCAAATGTTGCTGTTTTCATTAACTGCTCGTGGGGATAGGTTCCCCGTGGGTTTAGAAAACCCGGCGGGTTTAGGGGACGGGCAAAAAATTAACCACGCGCACGTTGATGGGGATGGGAACGGGCTTGCGATTTTCTTGTGGGGATGGGTTTGGGCAAGTAAAACCCGGTGGGTTTCGTCCCCGTTGCCATCTTGACACATGATACTATTCATCCTCCCAGGCCATGAATTTATCTTTTTTGTACAGGTCGCAAATCAAGGTATTTCATTATGAAATTTTACACACATTTGGGTTACATCCTTACATACACGCATATTTTTTTCAGAATTTTTTGAACCATAAAAGTTTGAATTTGAATTTTTAAAAAATAAAGGCCTCCATGGAGCTCGGCCTCCAAAACGCCTCTCTCAAATTTCACGATCCTTTTAAGAGTCTCCTAGTCGTGATGGAACCAAGTCGCTGTTAGGGTGCACGCTGTAATCCCAGCCCAGAGACAATAAACATCGTGGAAAACCTCTCTCTCTCCAACAGACGTGTCGGAATTAGTTAGCAGTTGATTTATCAGTTTTCTTCCTCTAGCATTGAATCAAATTAGAACCTTGATTTTCTGACACATCAGGCATCTATTTACACGACTTTTGGGAAGTGGATGTTTCAAATGGATTCGGGAGTGACCGTTGCGCCATGTGAGGAGAAGAGCATGCAGACGTGATGGCTCGCTTAACTCACACGCAACCTCTGCACAGCACTGCGCTCTCTCTCTCTCTCTCTCTCTCTCTCTTCCTGGTCTCCACCTCCCTCCCCCCTCTCCCTCTCTCCAACAGTCCAGATAACTCACATGCCGCTGTGACTTCTCGTGGTATCCTTGTTTCAAAAACAAATGGTACATGCGTACGATGGTAGAAGCCGTTCTTTGGAGTTCTCGTGGAGGTATGACGTCCTTTTTTCTTGGCAACTTCTCTTCCTCTTCCTCTTCCTTTTTTTTTCTGAACAATCCTCTCCATTTCCTTCCATGGAACAATAACGTTCTTTCTGCGCTAGAAAACCCGAAGCTTTATTACGTTAAAATAGGATTACAATATGCAGCTAGTAAAACTGCTACATCAGGGACATCCTGGTTTACCATAGCTTTATAGAAGGCAAAATTGTAAGTACAAAAAATACCACTCGTTGAGAACAACAGGCGTAACACACACCACACCCAGGCATGTCGAGAGACAACTACCAACGACCATACAACACTACAAAAGCACAATCGCCTGCCATAACAGATAACAACACCGCATCTCAACCCCGCGGCAGGCACCTCCGAAGACCAACCGCTCCCACTGAACTTTGCTTGTCGACGCACCATCCACTTTGAATGCCTAAGAGGAGGTGGCAAGTAAATGGCAGGACTTGATCCGATCCGAGGAAGACATCGTCTTGGACGCACTGGCGACCATCGTGCATAGCGCCACAGAAAATCAGAATAGGTCCACGACGAACACGTGAGTAGACCAACAAGGAACCAAGATGTGTCTCCAAACACGATGCTCCCAACAGAGGAGCGACGTCGAGTACGCCGCCATCGTGCAGATTTGACCGAATCAAGGCTTTCGCCAGAGACAACAACTAACTCCACAAGAGCGAGGGAAATGTTGAATACACCTCGGTGACGCCTCCAAGGAGGGGGACGACACCCACGGGCGCCATCGCGGTCGGCTCGAAAAGAGTCGTGCAAGATTTTTATCCGATCATCGCACATCTCCACACCTCGAACGAATTGGGAAGTACCGTCCAAGACGCTTCGTACTGCCACCACCGCAGCGCCTTGTCGTCGAAGTTGCATAGCCGAGGACCACCGACAGACCGACGTCGCCCACCAAACACCTACACCCTGGTCGAGGAACCGCAGCCACCCAACTCCACCAAGGGCCATGACTGCCATCGAAGGCTATCATCCGCACCAAGTGACAGCCTTGCGACGATCCAACACTTAGCCGTGGACAACTCCCATGCCAGCACCACTGGAGAACGCCGCTGCTCGCCACACAGCCCGGAGGTGGCCCGGATGCTCGTTGCTCGCCAGGAACTCCATCCTAACTGAGCCATCGCAGCTCCGCCACCAACCTGGACAGTTGTTCTTACCGCCGCTTCTAGCACGCGCCATGTCGTGCGTACAACGATCTACGGGACCAGCAAAGGCCCCTTTGCGGTTCGACTAGGGAGATCAAACAAGCACAAAAAGCAGATCCAGCAGTCAACACAGTGATTTTACCCAGGTTCGGGCCACTGTGAAGCGTAAAACCCTACTTATGCTTTGTTGTATTGAGTGTGTGAGCACAAGTAGAAGGAGCGCTACCTACCGGCAAGGTTGCACGGGAAGTGCAGCTACGCGTGTAATTGAGCAAAGTGTCAACCTTTGTAAAGGTAACCGTGGGCCTCCTTTTATAGGGAAAGGGGTCACCACAATGGCAAAATGGTAAATATACACTTTAAATAGTGGCTACACTGCCAAATACCTAACTCTGATGGGTTAGGACAAACGCATTAAATACGTCGTGAGGTGTCACGTTGATGAAGCTCCCCGGCTAGAATCGTCTCTCCTTCTGTGTCGTTCGCCCATCTACCTCATATCTCTTTGACACATTCCTGGGACGGGTGTCATTAAAGTTGTGTCTTCGGCGGCGAGCTGCCACGTGCCCAGACAAAAGCTTACCTAACTGACTGCCCGCTCAACACCTATACGACAAGTGACAAGCTGGTTGTTGAGGTGGAGCGGTGGCAAGACAGTGGAAACTTGCCGAGCCGGAGCTTGCCGGGTCTTCATAAGCTTGCCGGCAAGGAACTTACCAGCAACTCCAAGCTTGATCTTCTGTACTTCTGATCACTAGCTTGGGCGTCTTCTTTATATTCTTGTCAACTAGTCTTGAGCTTGTCTTTAGTTGCCCTCCGGCAAGCCTTGCCGTCAGGAAAGCTACTACTGCATGTGCACAAGTCAGGGGTACTAAAGGACCCAAATTTTAGTACACCGACAGAAGCCCCCGGGCCTGGGCCACACATGCATGCGATGCGTCATTGAGTCAGGCCCAAACAGTGCACAAATACGCGCGCCAGAGGATAACTGTCATAATCTCTCTCTTTAACCATGCCCCCATGACACATATTAAATGCATAACGTCGCAGAGGTGGGCTGTAACGGCTGCATAGGTAGTGCGCCTGCAAAAGTGCATCCACGTTGGACAGTAAAGAGCCAGCCCCCGCGCCTTCCCGTAAAAAGGAATCCGCGAAGGGCGCTGCTCATTTACCTCCCCTCTTTCCAATCTAGCAGTTGCCATCATCTTCTTCCTTGCGCCAAAACAGAGCACATCTCGTCCACCCGCTGCTCCTACGCCCCTGCTCCTTCTCAGCCTCTGCTTCAATAGCTGCCATGGCACCAAAAGCAAGCAAGGACAAGGCGGAGAAGGTCGTCGACCCGGATGCAGAGGCGAGAAAAGAAGCCCTGGCAGAGGCGTGGAGACAACACGTCGTCTTCACGCCGGTGCTCAACAAGAGCGATCTAGTAGACCGGTACGCATACATGTGCGGGAAGGAGACAAGAGCTCACACTACCCCCTACATGCTTCCCGGCTCCGTCAAGGGCAGCGTAGATAAATTCCCCTTCTTTGTTGCATACTTTTACTGCGGACTCTGCCCCCCATTCTCTGATTTCTTCAACGACATCATTTACACATACGGCTTCCATCTCCTAGATTTCACACCAAATGTCGTGACATGCATGTCAGTTTTTACGCATCTTTGTGAAAACTTTGCCGGAGTAGTTTCCAATATAGCCCTCTTCCGCCACTATTTGTCCCTTGCATCGAGACATGAGACTATCTTTTTGGTGCCATCACTTGGATCCCAAGAGCTTGGAACAAGGAGATCTATCCAGAAGGCAATCTGCATCAGAAGTGGGATTAGTGGCGAGCGGAGTGATGCTGGATAAAGGAGAAGGAGTTCCCGCCGTTCTACTCTCCTTGGCAAATAAAGGTGGTCCGCGGCAAGGATTGGAGTGATCTTGATCCCCAGGATAAGAAGCTCACAATTGCCATCACCAGGATCCATCGCCTCAGGGTTGTCGGGCTAACAATTGAGATGGTGGGCATTGATTTTCTTCGCCGCCGGATTTCTCCTCTGCAGAACAAGGGGAGACCAGCTTGGGAGTTCAAGAACGCTGTGGATATCATGAGGTTGCATCCAGACTTGAACAACAACTTGACGATCATGCATCACACAACACTCTGCCACCAAGTGTTCAGGCCAGACAGCAAATACAAGTTGCCAGCAGGCATAATCCCTTTGTGCAATAACTCTGCTCTGAGCTCAATCATAGCTATGAGCCAGAGCACAATGCACATGGGCCTGTCAGAACTTGGGCCGAACCACCTGCAGAACGCGTGCAGGAATGGTTCGACAACTTGTCGGAGAAGGCCATCAGGGAGGAGCCAAAACTCATCCGCCCCACTACTGATGAAGAAGTGGCCTACATCGCCAGCAGGGCAGAGGAGGCACAACTAGCCGCAGAAGCTGGCGGTTTGATTTTGAGGTGGCTGACGCCGGCGAAGAAGGAGAAGCGCCAGAGCAAATTCTTGTCAATCAGGATGAGGCTACCGGGGAGCAAGGCGACAAGGCTGCTGGGACCCCCACCAATGAGGACGCAACTGTAGAATAGTTGTATGGGGAGGCCCCTGTTTCGCCAAGGAAGTAGCGCTTTCTCCAGAAGGCCACCTCCGGCGATCCAGTACATCCGCCTCCGACGATCCAGTGCATCCGCCTCCTTCAAGCGACGAGGTTGCTAACACGAGGGCGACCGGCAAGGCTGTGCGTTGGTAAGGAGGCCAACAGCAACCGATGCGACGCACGAGACGTACAACCACGGCAACAACTGGAGTGGCGGGATCATCACGCACGACCACGCCGGCAACTAGATCAGCAGGGTCATCTCGACCTGCTGCTTCTGGTACAACCAAGTGCGCGAGGACTCCTATTCCTCCCCCTCACACAAACACTGGGCTAGAGGTTGACTTCGACCTATCTACCCTAAGTGAAGGCGAAGCAGAAGAAGAGTAAGAGCTCTTGCCGCATCCTTCAATCTCTGATTTCTTGCTTTTCTTTGTTTTGTTTTCCACAGAGATGCAGAAATGCTGGCACAGAGGCTGGCGAAGAGGGCAAAGACCTCGATGGGCAACGAGCCACTGACAAGCATTGCAGTTAATCCAAAGCTTGTGGTCATCTGCTTGGAGCTCAGTCCTCGACGCAGCCCCCAGCCCAGCCCCCAGCGTGAGTCTATCACTCACACTACTGCAAGATGCTGCTAACGCGACACTACGATCAGAGACCCTTTGACAAAACTGTGTGCGATGCATTAATCGCAAACGGTGATGTAAAAAACCGTCAAAAAAGATGCAAAACATTTGCGATGGCGGAGCCATCAAACACGGTTCTGATTTTAGTTGCGTGTGCGATGCAGGGTACATGGTTGATCCATCCGAACTATTTGCGATGAGGCAGAACAATAGAAACGGGCAGCCATATCAATGTGTGTGCGATTTACGGCATACAGTTCGCTCCGATGAACTGTTTGCTATTAGGGAGTGCAATATAAACGGTTAGCCAGATCAAGGTGTGTGTGATATACGGCATACGGTTCACTCGGACGAACTGTTTTCGATTAGGGAACACAACAGAAACGGTTCAACTTAACAAGATGTGTGTAATATGCGGCATACAGTTCACATAGATGAACTGGTTGCGATGAGCCAAAAGAACACAAATAAGTCGTGTAAACAAGATGTGTGTGATACGCGGCAAACAGCCGACTCGGATGAACTGTTTGCGATGAGAAATTACAACATAGACGGTTACTACAGTTAGTTCGTGTGCGATTCTGTGTGTACAAAAAACTTTGAAAAATGCAAACTAGTTGATTGTGGTGGCTAGGAGTATCGCACACGATGCGTCTGCGAGTACTCGTGTGCGATGATTAGTAAGTTACACATACGTTTTCTTATGTTAACACGTGTGTGAATTTGTAATATGAACAGTTAATATGCAAATACCTTCTGGACATCGGGCACACGCTTAAACTCAATGAACCGTGTACGATACTAATACTTTCCGTGAAAATTTAAGAACTTGGCTAACAGCATTTGAGTAACATATATATAGTGGTTACACTATTCGACAAAAGGAGGATCTTCGTAACACGGTTTTGACAACCATATGGTCCATATCAACATACTTAACGTAGTAACAACTATCACATTTTAAGAGGCTGAGGGCCAATAATCATATGGTCCATATCTACATACTTAACATAGTAACAGCTAGCACATTTTAAGAGGTTGAGGGCCAACAACCACAACTATCCGTTGGAAGCAGCTTGATCACGGCGACTCGGCATCTCGTCAATGAAAAGGAAGAGCCCTCCTGTGCCTTGGTAGAGCGTGAGTAGAACAGTGTCTCCAATTTTCCAATATGGATGCATTGCCACGACAAGCGAGAACTTGTTAATTTGAATGGTTCCATTTCTGCGGGAAATGCAGTACCTTGCAATCACTTTGGCGTTATTAGCAGGCACAAGTGTAATTCGACCACGCCGGGAAATCGATCCAGGAACTGCTACAGCGGGCAATTTCTATTGAAATGTAGAATAAAAACCAATTGTAACATATCGTTGAAGATATGTATAGTTTATGAGCATCAACATTAAAATAAGAGTTTTTACCAGCGTTTTGTGCACACAATTGGTCTTGTTCAATGTGTGCACCATAGGTATAATTAATCCCATCCAAAATCCAGCGTTCATATGTTGTGCCATCTTTGTCAGATTATCAACAAAGTTTATGACATGCTTCAAGTCCTTCCAGTGAAATTTGGTACGCTTAGTAACATACAAATCGTTCACTATGCATCCAACATATCCTGCTTAAAAGGTGGAAAGTTATTATTTATTCAGAACATGGCAGAAGAATATATAGTGCGCATAAATTGGTAAATAGAATTTGTTACTGCCTAGGAACGGAGTCAGAAAATGAAATCACAATTGGTTGCTTAAATAGTGATCAATTAGTTAGAACAAATACCCCGATTTTGCTAAGTAATATGCCAGCATGGAGAAAGTTGAAAGGACACTAACCTCGATCAGACTTTGATCGGTTGATGATGTTGGGGAAGTAAACATCCATGTTAATTAGACCAGGCTGTGGTGCATGCACTAGAATTTTATTACCAGCTTTCAGTTCATAACACTTAGACATTTTTCTCCAAAGGTCTGCATCAAAATAGGAGTGACCATCTTTATCAAGTTTTACGCTAACCGTCATTGTAAATCCATGTTGCGTTGTCAATATGACATCCATAGAGTCATCAACAAAGTAAAGCCCAAGATTTCCTTCTACTCCTGTTCTTGCAAAGCAAGGGATATACTGCTTGAAATGAAAATTAAGATTGTAAATTAGATATATTGAAATAACATAGCAAGATGCAAATATGGGAGTAACTGATAGAACATATCAATATATAGATGAAAGCAAAGTACAAAAATATATAATTAAAAATAGATAATTTAACAAAGATTTGATGCAAATATGAGAGTAACTGAATGAACAATACATCATATATTTGCCTAATATAGGGGGGGGGGGGGGGAATCGGCTTCGACATATAGGTTGCACGTGGCATCGTACCTTTTATCCAAATGTAGCAATAGACGGTATATGTTCACAAATTTAGGCCATGCCAACCGTGGTAGGTTGAGATTGAACATACCGAGCGCTCCCTGAAGTCATCCGGAATGGTGAGATAGAACTTTGTTTTCGACTGGCCGCGACCACACTTGCCCGATTTGTGCTCGCACTATGAACACATGAATGAACACCCACGAATCAGCTAGAACAAAAATGAATCCACGGTGATTTCCGCCGGTTGATTAACAGCGACGGACGGACTGCGATAAGAGATGAGTGAATATTTCGCTAAGTTGATTACCTTCTCCATGAGAAAAATCCCCGGCCCAATCCCGCAGAAAACCCCAATCGACCAGAGTCTAGAATGTCGGTGCAGATAGGCGGCGGAAAGCGGTAGGGGCGAAATCCCGTGCCGTTTGGAGCGCGACCTCCGCCCGCCGACAACAACAGTCGAGCTTAGGGTGGCCGCTGCGATAGAAGTTGATGAGGTGCAGAGTTGCGGAGGAGTCCGCGGCGAGTGGGTGGGGACGAAGTGGGCGAGGGTTTTCTTTTTCCTTTTGCATGTGTGGGTGAACACACACGGTTCGCAGAGGCGACGGAGATGAATCGTGTGCGATAGTAAATCACCGAGATTGAAGGGGAATCCAAATTTCCTTTGTCCTTTGTCCATGAGTTTCTTTCTATGATGAACATAAACCCTGCAAATCACCGTGTTCAAATTTGGCACTTTTCTGGGTTCATTTACAATATTTAGGGGATTATGTGCATTTTCTAGGCATTAATGCACATAATTCAAATTCAAAGAATCGGTGCATGAAAAGGTGCACGAGAACGGTCTGGAAAACCATGATCGTTCTATTTAGTAAATTCTCATGCCTTTTACAAGGAATGGGCAGATATTTCAAGGAAATGTGTCACAATAGTCAACCATAAACGCGTCGTTTACTGGGTTAACAACTATACAAAAATGAAATACATGCTTGGAAAACATGACGCCTAGCGTGGTGCCATGGTATGGCCTCACCATGCCCTGGTAAAAATTTGAGAATGTTTGCCTTATGTCGTCATGCATGCCATTCATAAATCGAACCATCACCGAGGAAATTTCATGGTTTCGAGGGGGAAATCAGCAAGATTGAAGGGGCCGAGAATCCAAATTTCCTTCCTAGCTTGTCATTCAGTTTTTCTACAATCAACATACCCCCTCGAATGCAACGTGTTCAAATTTGGCATTTTTTCGGGCTCATTTACCATATTAGGGGATTATGTGCATTTTCTAGGCATTAATCCACATAATTCAAATTCGAATAATCGATGCATGAAAAGGTGCACAAGAATGGTCTGGAAAAACCATACTCGTGGTATTTAGTAAATTCTCAAGCCTTTTACAAGGAATGGGCAGAGATTTCAAGGGAATGCATGGCAATAGTCAACCACAAACGCGTCATTTACTGGGTTATCAACTATAGAAAAATGAAATACGTGCTTGAAAAACATGACGCCTGGCATGGTGCCATGGTATGGCCTCACCATGCCCTGGTAAAAAGCTGAGAAGGTTTGATTTATGTCGTCATGCACGCCCTTCATAAACTGAACCATCACCGAGGAAGTTCCATGCTTTCGAGAGGGAAATCACCAAGATTGAAGGGGAATCCAAATTTCTGCCCTAGTTTGTCATTCAGTTTTTTTCCAATGATCAACATACCGCCTCAAATGCAATGTGTTCAAATTTGACATTTTTCCGGGCTCATTTACCATATTTAGGTGATTATGTGCATTTTCTAGGCATTAATGCACATAATTCAAATTCGAATAATCGGTGCATGAAAAGGTGCACAAGAACGGTCTGGAAAACCATGCTCGTCCTATTTAGTACATTCTCATGCCTTTTACAAGGAATGGGCAGGTATTTCAAGGAAATGTGTGGCAATAGTCAACCATAAACGCGTCGTTTACTGGGTTAACAACTATACAAAAATGAAATACATGCTTGGAAAACATGACGCCTGGCGTGGTGGCATGGTATGGCCTCACCGTGACCTGGTAAAAATTTGAGAATGTTTGTCTTATGTCGTCATGCACGCCTTTCATAAATTGAACCATCACCGAGGAAGTTTCATGGTTTCGAGGGGGAAATCACCAAGAATGAAGGGGGATCCAAATTTTCTTTGTCCTTTGTCCATGAGTTTTTTTTTCTACGATGAACATACACCCTGCAAATCACCGTGTTCAAATTTGGCACTTTTCCGAGTTCATTTACCATATTTAGGGGATTATGTGCATTTTCTAGGCATTAATGCACATAATTCAAGTTCAAACAATCGGTGCTTGAAAGAGTGCACAAGAATGGCCTGGAAAACCATGCTCGTGCCATTTAGTAAATTCTCATGCCTTTTACAAGGAATGCCACTGGTACAGCGAGGTGCTATACAAACGGTTTTTAACTCCTTTCCGCGACGGCATTTGGAACCGTCGCCAAGTGAGTGTGGGCGATAGGGGGGTCCTTCCCACACGACCCAGAAACCGTCGGGGATATGCCCTCCTGGCACACACGCTCAGCAAAATGAGGTCATGTGCGACCAGCGAGCGATCAAATATGGTTATACGTACAGTAGTGCTAAAAAAATTACAATTATACAGGCAAAATCATTTCCGGTCATAAGTACATCCCACACAGTCAGTCCCCGCTAAACGTTTCCGTTCGTATGTACATCCCACATAGTTGCTCCAAGGAAAACATTTCCGTTCTCAGGTACATCACACACAATTTTCCCCGTTAAATCGTTTGTGATAGCGTTGCCATTCCACACGATATTAACAATTTTATCGTTTGCATTATTGAATGCATCACACACGATGCGTAGAAGAAACTGTGTGGCAAAGGCTGTCCAGCACACACAATTTTTATGTGGTAAACATTTGCGCAAGGTGGCCTAACGCAAACAGTTTTCAAGAGGATGTCGTGTGTGATTGTTCATTGATCCAACACGGTTTATTCCTAGAAACTGTGTGCATTGCCTGAGGTCATCGCCCACGGTGTTTTCTCAATAACCGTTTGCAATAGAAAAACCCAATTAGCAGGCTAATTAGCCATTAGCAAGCTAATTGCCCTATTATTAATAATCCATTTATTAATCTAATTGACATTCATATTAAGCACACAATATATTTCATTTCCATATTAAGGAAGCAGGATTTCATAATTGAAATACATCAGAGTACAACATGATATAGCTTCAGCACTCAGCTACCCCATTACACAACTGCACCAGCACCAAGTTTCACATGCAACATCTAGAACCTTTCGAAATTAGCATCATAGACGGTACATAGACAGATGCATCTCATCTGGAAAACTGCTAAAGCGGAAGGCGAATATTGAGCCTTCATTGATGTTGAAGGTCTTTGCAACTTTAGGCCAGTGCCTGTGGATGATTGACCGTCCATCCTTCGTCCTCTTCAGGAACACTTCAATATTGAACCGTGGGTGTTGTATGAAAACCTTCCTCGCCTCCTGACCATAGAGGTGGTTTGAGAGGTAATCATCAGTGAACTGCTTTGGAAAGGCCTGAAAACAAGGATGTGCATAAATATCTTCTCTATATTGGAAATGGGGTAAAGGAATAAAAAAAGGCAAGGTATAATAGTTAGTACCATCTTGTAGTGAACTGATGTCTTCTTCATTGTGCAGACAAAGATCTTGTTTTTTGTCGCTAATTTCTTTATCCTAACAATCTTTCTGAGTTTCTTGACTTGATTGATATTCATGGACAACTCATTTCCCCATATGCAAAAAGGGTCGAACAGTGGGTCAAAACCTCTGACAGCAGGACCTACATGTGCAAGACCAAATTGTTAAAAACCTAAATATTAGAATGGCTCTTGCAATTGCATAATAATGTGCTATTAGACAACGGACCATGCACGTGCTAACCTCGATTATAAACCTCAGTGCTTCCCATTGTTTCCCTGCAACACATATAAGGTAGTTAGTCATCAGGTTAAGTGAGGGTTCACATGCTATCAGTAAAATATGTTGATGAAAAATAAGCACATTGCAGATTCATCAGATTAATTCAAGCCACATGGAAAACCCATTTATCCAAACCAAGCATGATTAAGAACTAGGAAATATAGCACTTGTATATGTTTCTCATGTATTAAGTGCAGCCAAATTCGATTTATTCCTCACATGCACAACAATACAAAATTCTACCCACGACAATTGGACATCGCATTGCAGAATTGAACCAAGCAGTTAACTAAACACCACAACAAATGAACCAAACATTAACTAAGCACCACATTGCACAATATAACATACTCCTAATAGAAGATCAGATAGTTAACCAAACCAAGCATGCTTAACAACTTGGAAATATAGCAATTGTATTTGTTTCTCATGTATTTAGTACAACCAAATTCAATTTATTCCTCACATGGTATACAATAACAGAATGCACCCACAACAATTGAACATCGCATTGCAGAATTGAACCAAAAGTTAACTAAACACCACAACAAATGAACCAAACGTTAACTGAGCACCACATTACACAATATAACATACTCCTAATAGAAGATCAGACAGTTAACCAAACCAAGCATGCTTAACAACTTGGAAATATAGCAATTGTGTTTGTTTCTCATGTATTTAGTACAGCCAAATTCGATTTACTTCTCACATGGTATACAATAACAGAATGCGCCCATAACTATTGAACATCGCATTGCAGAATTGAACCAAACAGTTAATTAAACACCACAACAAATGAACCAAACGTTAACTGAGCACCACATTGCACAATGTATAACATACTAGAAGATCAGACAGTTAACCAAACCAAGCATGCTTGACAACATGGAAATATAGCAATTGTATTCGTTTCTCATGTATTTTGTAAAGATAAATTCGATTTATTTCACACATGGAATACAATACAAAATTGCAGCCTGAAGAATTGAACATCACTTTTGCAGAATTGAACCAAACAGTTAACTGAAGACGACAACAAATTAACCAAATAGTTAATAAGTGAGCACCACACTGCACGACATATAGAACATATACACTAGAGCAACAGATTGCATGGTAAAATTAGATAGCACAATTCACTAGAATTTGTTAAGGAAATGCAGGAGCAGCACACGCAACGGGTAAATCGAGCATGCCTAACCGGCGTAGCTAGCAAATGGCAAGGTGCTCCTCCAAGATCTAGGGGTCGGCACGAATGGCAGCCATCGCGACCTCATCCGCGCGTGCGGCCGCGATTTGCTTCTCCGCTGCCAAATGCTCCTTGAGCTCCTGGCTATACTACATGCACCATGGCTTAGGGCGGCGCTTATTTGGTGGAGGGGTCGGTGATTTGGGTGGAAGGTGTCACGCCGGCGGTCGGGGCATGTGGGATTTGGAAGGAGGAGGAGGATGGGGGTCGGGTGTGGATTACTTGCCTGGATAGACGAGGCTGAGCAGCGTGAAGGAGGGTCGCCGGCGAGGAGGCGGTGCTGCAAGCAAGGAGTGAAGGTTTCAACTTGGAAAGGAAGGCGGAAACAGGGGAAATGTGGCTTTTGGTAAGGGGGAGGGGGCGGGGAGGTAGATATTTCTGCGGAAGCCAAATTTTTTGAATCGGTTCAGCGAAAAAACTGGCGCGCAAAGTGTCACCAGACACGGTCCCTTATTCAGAACTGTGTACGATATGTGAACATCACAAATGATTCAGATAGCTTAACCCGTGTGTGATGAGTTTGAACGTCAAAAATTTTGGTTCGAATTTCCCTGGTTACAGTGGTCATCCACGTCATTGAATAATTTGGGTACACAAAGGAGACTGCAGCACACCCACACTTCTTAATCGAGCAAGTTCAGCAATTAAACAGAGCTAGCTGACCTAAATATTACTCTAACAAATTAAAGACTGGCGCTCTTAATTAAACAAAACAAAGAGTACTACAACGGCTGGTGCTCGTTGATCTCCGCCGCCTCCTCCATGTCCAGCTCGCGCCAGACGGTCTCCTGGGGAAGGGGCTCCATGGCATCCATTGCACCTTGTTAGCACACACATGGCGGTTGCGGCCGCGCTCTCGCCGGAGTGGGCCGCCGAAGTTGCCCTCACGATGCGGGTCCACGTCCCCATCTTTCACCGGCGATGATTGAACAGTGAAATGATATTTGGGGAGCGAGCTAGTGTGCTTGACACGCCGGCTGTGTATTGTAGCCGACGCACCTTCTCGCGTAAGCCATAGGCGTACTATACACCGACGGTGCTCCAGGATATTTTGTACTGCATCTCACACGGTTGGTGATAATAAACTATGTGGGATCTACTTGATTTTTCATCTTGATTTGAATTACATAATGGGGTCACAGCGGCAATGGACGGTGTTTGAATTGCTAGAACTTTTATCTGCAGTGAACATACAACTATATGTGTGTCGTAAAAAAATTGGAATTATTCAGGGTTCGTTTGGACATTTTATACATTAAATTGGTTTTCTAGCCATTTCAAGTGCACAATTCAAAATTAAACTACATGCACATGCTCCGGTGCACCAACATGGGTTGTAAAGTCATATATGTGTCCATGGGTTTATGCTTATGTCCCATGCAAGAAATGGGGATGAATTTCGAACACCACGGCACCATGGCTCTCCGGCAAACGTTCTAGTAAATCCAAAACCCGTCTGAAATTCATGAACCTTGGCATGCTATCATGGAATGGCATCAACATGCTGGGGTAGAAAATATTGTCCCATTTGGGGCAGGTTATGGTATAAGCTTCTCACAAACCAGAGCTTCTCACAAGAAGCCTCATGGTTCCGTTTGGGAAACGTGTCAGCTTTGTGGACAAAACGATATTCATCGCCTCTCTTCCTTTAATTTTTTTTCCTGGTGTCAACATAAAACAACAGGAGTGTCGTGTTAAATTTTGGATTTTTTCGGGGATCGTTTGGACATTTTTATATGTTAACTAGCTTTTCTAGGCATTTATGTGCATAATTCAAAATTGAACTACATGCACATGCTCCAGTCCATAAAAACGGGTTGCAAAATCAAATGTTTGTCCTTGGTTGCAAGCTTAGGTCACATGCAAGAAATGAGAATGAATGTCAAACACCTTGACACTGTCGCTCGGCCGCTAACATTGAGATACATGGTTTTAAAATTCTATCACCAAAAACTCGTCTGAAATTCATGAAACTTGACATGATATCATGGAATGGCATCAACATTCCATGGTAAAAATATTGTCCCATTTGGGGCAGGTTTGGGTATAAGCTTCTCGCAAACCAGAGCTTCTCTCACAACAAGCCTGATGGTTTCGGTAGGGAACGTGCCACCTTGGGGGACGAAA
The DNA here is from genome assembly GCA_011799875.1 of Thinopyrum elongatum. Taxonomy (NCBI): domain Eukaryota; kingdom Viridiplantae; phylum Streptophyta; class Magnoliopsida; order Poales; family Poaceae; genus Thinopyrum; species Thinopyrum elongatum. The sequence goes on from CM022299.1 coordinate 443,484,941, forward strand.
CGATATCTGTTGCCTCTTCTTACTTTCAAAATTTTTCTCGTGTCAACATAGAACAACAGGAGTGTTGTGTCAATTTTTGGGATTTTTTGGGGTTCGCTTGGACATTTTTATACATTAACTGAGTTTTCTATGCATTCATGTGCATAATTCAAATTTGAACTACATGCACATGCTCCAGTGCATATAAATGGGTTGAAAAATCAAATGTGTGTCCTTGGTTGCAACCTTAGGTCCCATGCAAGAAATGGGAATGAATGTCAAATACCTTTGCCACCGTCGCTCGCCCGCTAACATTGAGATACATGGTTTTAAAATTCTGGTAAATCAGAAACTCGTCTGAAATTCATGAAACTTGACATGCTATCATGGAACGGCATCAACATGCAGTGGTAAAAATATTGTCCCATTTGGGGCAGGTTGGGGTATAAGCTTCTCACAAACCAGAGCTTCTCACAACAAGCCTCATGGTTACGGTAGGGAACGTTTCACCTTTCTGGACGAAACAATATCCGTTGCCTCTTCTTGATTTCAATTTTTTCTCTAGTGTCAACATAGAACTACAGGAGTGTTGTGTTAATTTTTGGAATTTTTTGGTGTTCGTTTGGACATTTTTATACATTAATTGAGTTTTTAATGCATTTATGTGCATAATTCAAATTTGAACTATAGGCACACGCTCTAATGCATATAAATTGGTTCAAAATACAAATCTGTGTCCTTGGTTGCATGCTTAGGTCCCATGCAAGAAATGGGAATGAATGTCAAACACCCTGCCACCGTCACTCGGCCGCAAACATTGATATACCTGGTTTTTAAATTCTAGTAAATCCAAAACTCGTCTGAAATTCATGAAACTTGGCATGCTATCATGGAGCGGCATCAACATGTCGTGGTAATTTTTTTTGTCCCATTTGGGGCAGGTTTGGGTATAAGCTTCGCACAACAAGCCTGATGGTTTCGGTAGGGAATGTGCCACCTTTTGGGACGAAATGATATCTGTTGCCTCTTATTGCTTTCAAAAATTTTCTAGTGTCAACATAGAACAATAGGAGTGTTGTTTTAAATTTTGGAATTTTTCGGGGTTTGTTTGGACATTTTTATACATTAACTGGGTTTTCTAGGCATTTAATGTGCATAATTCAAATTTGAACTACATGCACATGCTCCAGTGCATATAAATTGGTTAAAAAAAATCAAATATGTGTCCTTGGGTGCATGCTTAGGTCCCATGCAAGAAATGGGAATGAATTTCAAACACTAGGGCACTATTGATTACCAACAAAACGTTGAGATACTTTGTTTTTAAATTCTAGTAAATCCAAAACTCGTCTGAAATTCATGAAACTTGGCATGCTATCATGGAATGGCCCCGACATGCTGTGGTATTTTTCGTGTCCATTTTGAGAGAAGGCGCACTCGAATAACAGCCAACAAAGGCATTTTGAAACAAATAGCTGCCACTGTAACATCTCAAACATTTTGTATAATTTAAATCGTGTGCGTTCTGTTAACCATTCACGTGACGCCACGCCTCACTCTTTTAATGGCTAGGAGGTGCCGTGCGGACAGGTGCTTGACTAAACGGGAGGCGTGCGAGCTGTACTCCAATGCGCAGGCTCACCGGGAAGTGTGCGAGCTGTACGCCGCGCAGGCTCACTGGGAAGCGAGCCCTTTAACTTCCATGGCCGCCCGCCTTGCTCGCATCCTCTCCATTAATGGTGCCCAAGCCGCAGTTTAATACGGTTTTTAAATATAAAACACTCATCGCAAACATTTTAGTTAGAACACCCGTATGCAAACCGACAGCTTCCCCAGGAAGCCAAGGGAAAATGTGCCAAGCAGGATTTGTGCAGCTCTTGATCGCAAACGTTTTAGATAGAACACCCGTATGCAAAGTGAGAGCTATGGTCTTCCCTCCTTAAGTCAAGGGAAAATTCGCAGCGCAGGATTTGTGCATCTCTTCAACGCAAACGGTTCAGATTGAATACGGTATGCAAAGCCAGACTTCGGTGCTAAGCCAAGAGAAAATGTGCCAAGCAGGATTTGTACATCCCTTCAACGCAAACGGTTGTTTTGGATGACCCATGTGCAACCACATACAAACAATTTGGTAATATTTGCATCTGTCATATTGGGTATGTTGCCATTTGTCAAACTGGAAAGATTGACATTTGTTGATCTAGTAACATTGCCATTTGTCAACCTTGTAACACTGTGATTTGTCAAAATATGCAGCTAAAAATCACTAGCACTATCTAATTTTTGCAACTAAAATTCAATAATTAAGCATAGATTTCATTCATAGATTAAGCAGTTGTTCTTTATACAAACAGTTCAACTCGACAGCTGAACCGACCAAACTTTTCCCCAATTGTTGCCAACCACGTACTGAAATAGCTAGTTCAACTATATATACTAGCTAATTTTAAGTACGTTGTATAGTTCCACCACATCTATAGTCAGATGAACTGAACAAAATAGCCCCTAAATACTACTACTACTACTACGGAGGGGCTTTGTACTACTTCCGGCAACCTCTCCTCTGCCGAGTGCGCTCAGTAAGAGGTAGAGGAGGAGGAGCCTACCGACGAGCTAGACAACTGCAATACGGTGCCTATCGCTGCTGCACCTTCAGCGACGCTCACCTCGAACGCCCTATGCCGCTCCTGACGACCCCTCTCGAAGCGGTGGTTCTCCTCATAGATCTCCTGATTCCTCACCTCTGAGGCGGCGTGTGCCACGACCACGGCGGCGGTAAGGCTCTTTACGTGCTCAACGAGGCACTCCTCCTCCTCCCGCAGCAACTAGGTGTAGCGCGCAAGGTCGCTGACGCACGTGCGGGCCTCCACCTCCGCCTCCCGCCTTCGGGGGGCGGTAGCGGAGCAGGTGATGACCCCGGTGGTCGACGGTGGGCTGGCGGCCATGGCGTCCTACGATGGGGTGGAGGCCGCGACCACCACCTCCCGCCTTCGGGCCACGGTGGCGGAGCGGGTGATGGCCATGGTGGCCGGCAGTGGGGTGGCGGCCACGACGGCCACCTCCCGCCTTCCGGCCGTGGCGGCGGAGCGGGTGATGGCCCTGGCTTTTCGACGATGGTGTGGCGGCAACGGCGGCTGGCAACATCTGCCGACGGGCCGCGGCGGCAGAGCGTGTGGTGGGTGTTCCGCGCACACCCAACAGGGACGCCACACGCACTACACTACACCGGGACTGCGCCGCCGCCGCGGTGTAGCCTCCCAGCTGGAGCTGTCCTCTGATGACGGCGGAGTGGCTGAGCGACGACGACGGACCGATGCCATTGGCGATTGTGGGAGAAGCAGACGAGATAAGCTACAGGGAGGGAGGGGAAAATGCGGCACAGGACTCGCCGGCCATGAGGGTTTATGTAGCAGGCCGGTAAGCATTGGGATTTTGGGGGATTTCACCGAGTCGGGCGGGAAGCTTGCGCGGGAACCTGTGAGGTTGCACGGGAACGGGCTCACCGACAATTCATTGGCGCCACTTCGAGCCACCGTTTGGCCAAAAGAACGCCCCCGCGCGCTGCGCAAGCTTGCGCTGTAAGCCTTCTGCGGTAGCAGGGTGATAAGACGTGCGAGAGGAGGACGAAATGCCACGTACACATACGGTTAATAAAAAAGACATTTGTGAGTTAATTACCTACTATACCCCCATCCTGGTTTATAAGTAGGATTTAACTAATAAAATACGAATGCATGTCACCAAAGATTATATAGTTGGATTCGTATTTGAACATAGTTTCCAATTATATAATTTTTATAACATGCATTAACATTTTGTTGGTTAAATTTAAGGGCAAAGTATGGCACAGAATATAAAGGGGACTATAGACCAAGACGGGGGTAGTAGCACACGGCCGCTCTCTACGCAGCGACGCAACTGTCGGCCGGCTTGTAGGCGACCATTTCCTGCGTGTTCAACTGCTCTATGCGTGTGGTTGCTTGCGGTTGAGGCGGCCGCGGCGCGCTCTGCTCGCGTCCCGCCTCGTGCGCTCTACTCTCGCATCCCTCTGGGTGCTCTGCCCTCGCCCCTCCACGCGCGCTGCCAGTGTTTGGGGCTGGTGCACGATCACGCACGTTCGTGTGCATGCGGTAGCGCCGGGCGCGGCGCGACGATGCAGTTACCCGCTGCAAAAACTGCCATGCAGACGCGTCGAGAATCCAGGCCGCCCGGCCCCCATTTATTCTTGCGGCCATTTACCTTCATCTCTCGTGTCACACGACACAATAAGCACACCCACGACGACACATACAGAGAGGACATCCAGTGGTTCCAATGGCGCTCCCCGTGGCTCCAATGGTGCTCCCAGCGGCCGACGACGACAACAGCGGGTAGTTCACCACGCATCACGTAGTGGACACCCACGTGAGGGGGAGGGCCCTCTCGGTGGTGTAAACGAATGATCTGGTCTTGGTGGAGAGCTCCATCCAAACTATGGAGCAGTTCCTTGCCGAGGACAAGTACCAAGTGGTCGGCTTCGACCTCGAGTACACCATCGGTCGTGCCGGGCACGATCAGAAGGTTGCCATCGCCCAGTTGTGCGTGCGACATGACGTCCTCGTCTACCACTACCACCTGGCCACAAGGCCTTGCGAGCGTTTCTCTAGGTTTATCAATAGCTCTGACTACAATTTCGCTACGGTGGACACCACCAACGATCTAAAAGCGCTCAAGGTTTCGGGCTTGAAATGCCCAAATCTTGTCAACATCTAGGACCACTACAAGGTCTGGGGCAGCAACAACAACAAACTGAACTCCCTGGTTGACCTCGCCTCGGCCATCATCGACCCGTACTACATGAAGATGAAGGATGAGAGCAAGAAGGACAAGAACGCCTGGCACAGTGTCTGGCATGTGAGACTGGATGAACAACACGTCATGTACACGGCCAAGGACGCGTACACAAGCTACGAGATGTACAGGCGGATCGTTGACATGAGGAAGTGTCTTCTTCCTACCCCAGACGAGGGATCGAGCCACAGAGCAGTGGCGGGAGTGTCACAAGAAGTAGATGACTAGACGATCGTTTCCCCTACTTTAGAATGCATGCAATTGTTTATTGAGGTGTGTGCGAATGATCTGTATAGTCACTTATGTAATTGGATGTTTATTTTAGTTATATATATATACATGTTATTCTTCTGTAGACAGAGCAAATCACATGGCTTATTAGCAGCAATCGTCTGTGTTATTATTGGTCTTCGCACATATTTCTGATTACGGACCTGTTTGCCGCGTATCACACACATCTTGTTCAGTTGAACCATTTCCATTGTGTTGCCTAATCACACACAGTTCATCCTAGTGAACTGTATGCCGTATATCGTACACACCCTCATCTGGCTGCCCGTTTCTGTTGTTCTGCATCATCGCAAACAGTTCTTCTGGATTAACCGTTTGCCACTCATCGCACATGCAAATCTAATATGAACCGTGTTTGATGTCGCCGCCATCGCAAACGTTTTGCATCTTTTTTGACGGTTTTATTACATCACCATTTGTGATTGATGCATCGCACACAGTTTCGTCGAAGGGTCTCTGATTCGACTGTCGCGTTTGGACCATCCTGCAGTAGTGCATGATCTATTTTCGAGTGTTAGTTTCGTGATCAATCTATCTATGTAATCGAGTGAGAGTTATATAATAAAGTTTAGTTTGAGTTTTTGCTTCTTTACTTTTTTTGTTTCAATCAAAATAGAAGCAATAATGAAAAAAATCATATGCTAATCTTATGGTAAGTAATAACATTACATAAGGAAAAGTATAAGTGGTAAAATTTATTTTAAAGTTGACAAACATAGCATTGGTCAATGATGCAATTCATAAAAGAATTAATAAGGGAAGAGAAGATTCACATGCAAATATTCTATCTTGGACATCTTTTATGATTGTGAGCCCCCATTAAATATTTTATGCAAAATTGTTGACGTTGGACAAGGAAGACAACGTAATGATTTATGTTTGTTCATATTCACATAGAAGTTATATTGTCATGGATCCTCCAACATGTGGTGCTTTCCCAATACCTTTGCTAGCCAAAAATCCGCACCAAGTAGAGATACTACTTGTGCATCTGAAACCCTTAAACCCGAATTCATGTTTTGAGAGTCCACCATACCTACCTATGGATTGAGTAAGATCCCTGATGCGGCTTGAACTACATCGGTATTTCCCCAAAGAGGAAGGGATGATGCAGCACAACTACGGTAGGTATTTCCCTCAGTGATGAGACCAAGGTTATCGAACCAGTAGGAGAACCAAGCAACACTATGTAAACGGTACCTGTACACAAAGATCAAATATTTGCAACCCGACGTGTTAAAGGGGTTGTCAATCCCTTTTGGCTAACGGTGCCAGAAATTGTCACGTGGACGGGAGAAAGTTGTAATAGATTGATAGATGCAAATAACGGCAAATAAAATTCAGCCAGGTATTTTTGGGTTTTTGATAATATAGATCTGGAAATAAAAGTGGCAAATAAATAAGAAGGATAATAGCAATATAGATCTGAAAATATATGATGAGAAAATAGACCCAGGGGGCCGTAGATTTCACTACTGGCTTCTCTCAAGAAAAATAGCATACGGTGGGTAAACAAATTACTGTTGGGCAATTGATAGAACTTCAAATAATCATGACGATATCCAGGCAATGATCATTATATAGGCATCACGTCCAAGATTAGTAAACCGACTCCTGCCTACATCTACTACTAGTACTCCATATGGGCAGATATTTTGATGAAATGTGTGGCAGTAGTCAACCACAAACGTTTGTTTATTGGGTTTTCAACTATAGAAAAAATGAAATAAATGCTTGAAAAACATGACGCCTGGCATGGTGCCATGGTATGGCCTCACCATGCCCTCGTAAAAATTTGAGAAGGTTTGGCTTATGTCATCATGCACGCCCTTCATAAATTGAACCATCACCGAGGAAGTTCCGTGCTTTCGAGAGGGAAATCACCAAGATTGAAGGGGAATCCAAATTTTCTTCGTTCTTTGCCCTGGAGTTTTTTTCTATGATGAACATACACCCTGCAAATCACCGTGTTCAAATTTGGCATTTTTCCGGGCTCATTTGCCATATTTAGGGGATTATGTGCATTTTCTAGGCATTTAGCGCATATAAATCCAATCTAGCTACAGCTGCACGGGTGTGATGTGAGGGACGTGGATTGTCGTTCGATCACAACGCATCCTACGATGCACGCGTGTGATGCATGTGGCTGGGGTTCCGGCCAATCATAACACAACAGACAATAGGCTCACCTCAAACTGTTTCCAGAGGTGACGGAGATGAACCGTGTGCAATAATGAACGAGCAAAATTGTAAGGGAAGCCAAATTTCTTTTGTCGTTTGTCGTTGAGATCTTAAAAACCACCGCACTGTACGGCTGCCTGGCCCCTCCGTCCCAGAGCTCTCTCCAAGCGTCGTTCATGGCACCGCGGCGCACAGTAACTGGTAAGGAAGCAATGGCATCCCGCCGCGCCGCGTTCCTCGCCGCCCGCGACCGCACACATGGTAAGGAAGCGATGGCATCTCGCCACGCTGATTTCATCACCGCCGCCGGCCACACAGTTACGTGGGCGGACTTTGAGGCTGCCATGGCCGAATGGGTGGTGGATCTAGAGGCGGCCAAAGCCGCACAGAAGGAGCGGAAAAGGCAGAAAGCAGTCAAGAAAAAAGAGTCCCGCCGCCGCAAGAAAGAAGAGGCCGCACGCCGTGCTGAGGAGGCACGGTGGGCTGCCGCCTACAAGGCCGGGAAGGAGAACGCCGGCGTCTGGCCAGCATGCCCTGATGGCAGCATGTGAGAAGTAGTTAGTGCGTATGTCGCCCGTAGTCTTATAGCAAATTACCAGTAGTACTTTAAGTTTGTACAATCTATTATTAACGTATAATGTCGGTAAGCGCATCCTTTGAGGGCTTTGAGCGTTGATTAGCATGTGTTCACTGAAGTTTTGTAGCCGCACCCCGGCCCCAAATACTACTGAAATGTCCGCCCGCAGCCACCGGAGGAGACTAGAGCTGGCCGCAGCTGGTTTTTAGTCCCACCTCGCCGCACGAGTTGGCCGCACACCGGCTTAAATTGCCGCGCCGGTGGATGGCAGCAAGCTTCTCTCTTGTTGCATAGGATCAAATCTGGCTACGCGAGTGAGGCAGGTTGACACTTGATTGCATTTCATAAACCGATGATTGCTCATCGGGTGTCTCCTTGCCTTGTTCATGTACATTGAATAATCCTGATACAATGAAAGAGATTTTTGAAATTAGGTGCGGTTGGAGATGCTGATAGATATAAGAATTATTAGAAGATCACAAAACACACGGTTTCTATGGCGTACCCGTGTGCGTTTTTTTGCGGTAATGATCCATAAGTCAGTTACCTGTGAGATGTTTCCTAATAAACCAGGCGTACCATTGACCGAAAAAATCAACTACACGTGTACATTTTTTTGGAGACGGGATCTGCCAATTTTCTCTTTTCTCGCACACGAGTATTTTACACGCTTCGTCTGCGTTGTGTGTTTCCCCCGCCCAAGTTTCAAGTTTCGCAGGGAAATTTTCATTAGGTGCGCGATTTCAGAATTTATTCCTCCAACCACATCCTCACCCATCAAATTTCCTCAGTATCTCCCCCTCCCCCTACCGGCAGCTCAAACCGCCGCCGCCGCAACCACAGCTTTAACCACATCTATGTTCTGCTCGGATCCAGTCAGGTAACCCACTGATTTGTATCATGGCCCCGCCCTGATTGCTTAAATGGCGCATGCGAAACATCCTCATGCCTCCAAATCCCCACCGCCCTACCTCTAGAGCATCGCCGCGCAAGCCCAACCACAAATCACGTGGAGGTTGAGGAGCTGATGGCGGTCCATGGCGCGATGGCCGCTGTGCGTGTTGACCCGGAGGAACACCTCGCCTCCGCCTCCGCCGACATGGTGCAGGCTCTGGCCCAGATGAAGTGCCCAGCGACTACCCCCCAGGCAGGTATGATCTGACCAGCTAAATCTTACCAATACCACTTGCAATGGCTATGTTTTGTACGGTTGACGTATTAAGCATGTTCGTGCCTTATTTATTTCAGTACTGCACACTATGTGATGTTCAAGTATTAACTGTCCAGCTCAATTTCACCAATACCAGCAAGAAACTTATAATACATGACTCAGGATATCACTAGAGATGCTGCCCATTTGCTATTTTTGGTGGATGCTAACCCTGTTGTACTTAACATGCCTGTCCATGTACTTACGCAGGGTCATAATGGCCGATGCTGTTGTTTGCCATCGAGGTTAGCTGCATCCCATGTCTTACAGTATTTCACATCATTTGTGCAATTGCAGTTTAACTTCTACCATTTACTGATTGCCTGTAGGTACACATGTCAGTGGCACTGATCCACGCTTCGACCCGGAGGAACAGCTCGCCTCCGTCGCCGCTGACTTTGGGCGGGCTCTGGCCAAGATGAAGTGCCCCAGCAACTACCTCTCAGGACTTACCAAGTATGTACTCACCAGTTCAATCTTACCAATACCAGTTACAATTAATGGCTATGTTTTGTATGGTCAATGTATTAAGCATGTTGTAGTAAACATGCCTAACACATTTTAGCTACTTTCCCTACCTTTTTATAGACATCTGGGCCATTCTCTGCTCTGGCAGCACCTGCCTTGTGATGTTTAACTCTGCCAATTGCATTTTTATCAGTACCGGTTTCAATGGCTATTAAGCCTATTGCAATTAACAGTTGAATCCATTTTTAAACAGTTGTATTTCAATGGCTACAAACTTACAAAACATGACTTAGGATGCTGTTAAGCCTGTTGCAATTAACAGCTGTATCCATTTTTTAATTTGTCCCTTTGCTACCGTGCTACTCTCCGCAATGAAGATATACTAGAGATGCTGCCCATTTGCTATTTTTGGTGGATGCTAACCCTGTTGTACTTAACATGCCTTGACATGTACTTATGCAGGGCCATAACGGGCGATGATGTTGTTTGCCGTCGAGGTTAGCTACATCCCATGTCTTATAGTATTTTACATCATTTGTGCAATTGCAGTTTGGCTTCTAACATTTACTTGCTTCATGTAGGTACACATGTCGGCAGCACTGATCCACGCTTCGACCCGGAGGAAGAGCTCACCTCCGCCGCCGCTGACTTTGGGCGGGCTCTGGCCAAGATGAAGTGCGCCAGCAACGACCTCTCAGGACTTACCAAGTATGAACTCACCAGTTCAATCTTACCGATACCAGTTGCAATTAATGGCTATGTTTTGTACGGTCGATGTATTAAGCATGTTGTAGTAAACATTCCTAACACGTTTTAGCTATTTTCCCTACCTTTTTATAGACAACTGGGCCATTCTCTGCTCTGGCAGCACCTGCCTTGTGATGTTTAACTCTGCCAATTGCATTTTTATCAGTACCGGTTTCAATGGCTATTAAGCCTGTTGCAATTAACAGTTGTATCCATTTTTAAACAGTTGTATTTCAATGGCTACAAACTTACAAAACATGACTTAGGATGTTGTTAAGCCTGTTGCAATTAACAGTTGTATCCAGTTTTTAATCTGTCCCTTTGCTACCATGCTACTCTTTCGCAAACTACAGATGCTGCCGTTTTATTACCATTTGCTATTTTTGGTGGATGTTAACCCTATTGTAGTTAACATTGGCTTTCCATGTACTTACACAGGGCTACAATGGGCGATGATGTTGTTTGCCGTCGAGGTTAGCTGCATCCCATGTCTTATACACCATCTGTTCCTAAATATAAGTATTTTTAGAGATTCCAATATAGACTCCATAAGGAGCAAAATGAGTGAATCTAGATTCTAATCTAAAATATATCTATAATTCTATATACATCCGTATGTAGTTCATATTGAAATCTCTAAAAATACTTGTACTTAGGAACGTAGGTAGTTGTATTTTACATCATTTGTGCAATCTCAGTTTAGCTTCTAACATTTACTGGTTGCTTGTAGGTACATATATGAGTGGTACTGATCCACGCTTCGACCCCTTTTGCGTATGGGGCAATGAGATATTCATGAACAAGCGTCATGTGAGGAAACTAAGAAAGATGATTAGGCGAAAGAAACGGGTGATGGGAATTAAGCTCTTTATTTACACTTTGTCCAAGACAACAGTGAACTTTAGGATGGTAAGTAATGTGTTGCCTTTTCCCCCTGCCCACAACAAGTTACTCTATTAGACCTCAGTATCTGATATTTTTCTCTTTTTCAGTGGTTTCCGAAGCTATTTACTGATGATTACCTTGCAAACTACATGACCGGAGTGGAGGCAACTAAGGTTAAAGTATATAATTCATGCTACCATGATAATGCTCTAGAAGTCTTCCTGAAGGTGGTGAAGGATGGGCGAGCGATCGTCACAAGGGGTTGGACAAAAGTTGTTCGTGCCTATGGCATGCAGGAAGGCACATTATGGGCATTCCGCTTCTTCAACACCATCGGCAGTCAAAATGATTTACACTTGTCTCTTCACCTTTACTGCCTCTAAATATTGTGGTTCATCATAGTTAATTGTTGTCTAATCCTGTAATTACTGAACATATTGTACTGATAATTTTATTTATGGATTCGTTGTTGAACCATTGTGCTGAGAATTTGAATTGCACGTTTCATATTTCAAAATTTCCAATTCGAATAATAAATTATAGGGAAAAATAAAATTATACATGAGCGAATAAAATAATGTGCACACGGTTAGAAAGAAAACAGCGTGTGCGATGAAAAATAGAGAACAGACAGTTCTTTGACGTGAAACGTTTGCGATGCCCGACGGACACACACGGTTTCGTCTCATATGCGTGTGTGATTCATGGTAATACGGCAAACGTTTCAAACCAGTGTGTGAGTGTGATAGGAATACCAATCGCACACAGTTATAAAAATGGACACGTTGGCATTAGTAGAGGCACCGCACACATTTTACATTCTTGAACCGTGTGCGATAATGTACCTATCACAAACATATCAGTAGATTAAATGTTGATGTCCACCTTTTTCACACGACTATAGCGGCGTAATCGTTTGGGATGTCTCTCTGATCAGAAACGTAACATCGAGATGTAACGTGTGGGACTGGGGCGGCTTCTCATACGTTTATTCTATGGCGATCGTCAGTAGCTGCTCGCCTATCCCCGACGGTTTCTGGGTCGTGTGGGAAGGACACCCCTATCGCAGTCACTCACTAGGTGACGGTTCCAAATGCCATCGCGGAAAAGGGTTAAAAACTGTTTGTATAGCACGATACGGTACCAGTGTCATTTCCCACTGGCGAGCGTTGGTGTGGAGATCTTCACTGCTAACATCAACGAGCATGCAGGAGAAGCATGACACGGAGAAGAACATCCAAGGGCAAGCCTTGACATGACGCCTTCATTGTCCATAGCACCCGGAGATGGCTCTCCGACAAGGGCCTCCACCGACGAGCCTTTCCGTGTTGAGGAGGAGTTGGCAAGCATGGGTACCGGCAACCACGTGACAACAACTGATGTTGCCGGTGGAGAAGAAGTCACTCCTCAACAGTCTCATATAGGTAATCCACTTGCTTTTGAGCATTTGCTTTTCCTTCATTGTTTTTGTTTTCTTGAACTTGGACTTGAATTTGATTTGCTTTTGTTCTCCACCTTCAGATCCACCCCCAACAGATCACATGAACGTTGATGTTGATGTTGCGGGAATCACTAAGGATGTTGCTGCTGAGGCCGACAGGATTGCTGCTGATGGGGCCGCCAAGGTCGCACATGAAGAGGCTGCCAAGAAAGCTGCTGAGGAGGCCGGCAACGAGACCAGTGAGCCTACTATGACATCCTTGCCGCAGGAGTGCTTGGCGCTGTCCCGGTCACAAGGTCATCAGTTGCCGGCAAGGCGGTTGTTGAGGATCAACCATCAACATCTGACGCCCCTCCCTCAAGCAGACACCTCAAGGTTGGGGACAATCTATTTGTCAGCATCTCAGGGACAACAAGCATTGGAGCACGCACTGAAGGAGAGAACTTTGATGAGGAAATCATCGCTACTGCCGGGCTCAAGATCATTGATGAACCATGCGCCAGCAGCAGCAGGACCAAAGAAGAGCAGCTCCTCAAGGCCATGAGCGACAACTTCCAACAGCTCCAAGCACTTCACCGCAGTCGGACAGAGAACTTGCACTCTAGGGCGGCAATTACAGGAGCAACAGAAACAGATTTTCAGAAGCGCATTGAAGAGATGCAAATCTGGTATGCTAAATCTCTCCAAGAACTGACCAACCATCGGGAGCAACTGACCAAGGACTGGGAGAAATTTGTTTTGGAGAAGTCTGATGCTGATAAGGCACGAGAGGAAGCCAAGTAGAGAATGGCACCAGAAGATGCTGAACTAAACAAGCGCAAAGTTGGGCTTGACGCTCATGAGGAGGACCTTCCCGCGCATGAGGCAACACTTGCCGCCAAGCTCCGCAGCAAGGATGAAGAACTTGAAATCCTTTCACTGGCGAACCCAGGAGCTGGAACAAAAGCACAAGTAGGCACTTGAGTCCCATGCTCTGGATCACGCCGGCAAGCTCAAGGAGGCCGTCAACGTTGTCAAAGCCACAGAAGCCGCCAAGAAAGAATTGGAAGGGAGGGTGAAGAAGTTGGAGGAAGATCTTGAGGTCAACGGCAAGGAAGCCTCAACGCTCAAGGCTGACAAAGAGAAGACACTCTATGACTTGGCGGAGATGCAAACTTCCATATCTGCCAAGAACAAATTTCTTGCCGCATGCTATTGTGAAGTTGAAGTTGGAGACACTGGAGAAGTCCCTTGAGGAGAGCAGAACTCGGGAGAAGACTTTGACCAAGGATCTTCAAAGTGATAAGAATCTACTTGCCAGTGCCGCCAATACATATAATGAATACAAGGACAACGTGCAGATCTAGATTGAATGCCTTGTCGGCGCAGCTCAAGACCTCACCACACAACTGTCCGTCATGGGCCTGAAGAACTTCAGCTACCGCACTAACAATAGGGACACCGCCAGCGCCAGGCTGACCCTGTCTTCGAGAGCATGGTTGATGCGCTTGATACGTCCATTTTGCATCATGCTTTTATATCAATATTTATTGCATTATGGGCTGTTATTACACATTATATCACAATACTTATGCCTTTTCTCTCTTATTTTAAAAGGTTTACATGAAGAGGGAGAATGCCGGCAGCTGGAATTCTGGGCTGGAAAAGGAGCAAATATTAGAGACCTATTCTACACAACTCCAAAAGTCCTGAAACTTCACGGAGAGTCATTTTGGAATATATAAAAAATATTGAGCGAAGAAAGCACCAGAGGGGGGCCACCTACCATCCACAAGGGTGGAGGGCGCGCACTACCCACTCGGCGTGCCCCCCTGCCTTGTGGGCCACCTGGTAGGCCCCCGATGCCCATCTTCTCCTAAATGGTGTGTTTTGACCTGGAAAAAAATCAGGAGGAAGCTTTCGGGACGAAGCACCACCATCTCGAGGCGGAACTTGGGCAGAACCAATCTAGGGCTCCGGCGAAGTTGTTTTGCCGGGGAAACTTCCCTCCGGGAGGGGGAAATGGAAGCCATCGTCATCACCAGTGATCCTCTCATCGAGAGGGGGCCAATCTCCATCAACATCTTCACTAGCACCATCTCCTCTCAAACCCTAGTTCATCTCTTGTATCCGATCTTTGTCTCAAAACCTCAGATTGGTACCTGTGGGTTCCTACTAGTGTTGATTACTCCTTGTAGTTGATGCTAGTTGGTTTATTCGGTGGAAGATCATATGTTCAGATCCTTAATGATAATTAATACTCCTCTGATTATGAACATGAATAAGCTTTGTGAGTAGTTACGTTTGTTCCTGAGGACATGGGAGAAGTCTTGTTATAAGTAATCATGTGAATTTGGTATTCGTTCGATATTTTGATGAGATGTATGTTGTCTCTCCTCTAGTGGTGTTATGTGAACGTCGACTACATGACACTTCACCATGATTTGGGCCTAGGGGAAGGCATTGGGAAGTAACAAGTAGATGATGGGTTGCTAGAGTGATAGAAGCTTAAACCCTAGTTTATGCGTTGCTTCGTAAGGGGCTGATTTGGATCCATATGTTTCATGCTATGGTTAGATTTATCTTAATTCTTCTTTCGTAGTAGCGGATGCTTGCGAGAGGGGTTAATCATAAGTGGGAGGCTTCTCCAAGGAAGGGCAGCACCCAAGCACCAGTCCACCCACATATCAAATTATCAAAGTAACGAACGCGAATCATATGAGCATGATGAAAACTAGCTTGACAACAATTCCCATGTGTCCTCGGGAGTGCTTTGCTTTATATAAGAGTTCGTCCAGGCTTGTCCGTTGCTACAAAAAGGATTGGGCCACCTTGCTGCACCTTGTTTACTTTTGTTACTTGTTACCCGTTATGAATTATCTCATCATACAACTATCTGTCACCGATAATTTCAGTGCTTGCAGAGAATACCTTGCTGAAAACCGCTTGTCATTTCCTTCTGCTCCTCGTTGGGTTTGACACTCTTACTTATCAAAAGGACTATGATAGATACCCTATACTTGTGGGTCATCAAGACTCTTTTCTGGCACCGTTGCCGGGGAGTGAAGCGCCTTTGGTAAGTGGAATTTGGTAAGGAAACATTTATATAGTGTGCTGAAATTTACTGTCACTTGTTACTATGGAAAATAATCCTTTGAGGGGCTTGTTCGGGGTATCTTCACCTCGACCGGAAGAGCCAAGAGTTGCTCCTCAACCTACTGCACCTACTGAAAATATTTATTATGAAATTCCTTCGGGTATGATAGAGAAACTGCTAGCTAATCCTTATGCAGGAGATGGAACATTACATCCCGATATGCACCTAATCTATGTGGATGAAGTTTGTGGATAATTTAAGCTTGCAGGTTTGCCCGAGGATGTTGTCAAGAAGAAGGTTTTCCCTTTATCTTTGAAGGGAAAGGCATTGACATGGTTTAAGCTATGTGATGATATTGGATCATGGAACTACAACCGATTGAAATTGGAATTTCATTAGATGTTTTATCCTATGCATCTGGTTCATCGTGATCGGAATTATATATATAATTTTTGGCCTCGTGAAGGAGAAAGTATCGCTCAAGCTTGGGGGAGGCTTAATTCAATGTTATATTCATGCCCCAATCATGAGCTCTCAAGAGAAATTATTATTCAAAAAATTTATGCTCGACTTTCTTATAATGATCGATCCATGGTCGATACTTCTTGTAACTGTTCTTTTATGAAGAAGGATATTGAATTCAAATGGGATTTATTGGAAAGAATTAAACGCAACTCTGAAGATTGGGAACTCGACGAAGGTAAGGAGTCAGGTATAAACCTTAAGTTTGATTGTGTTAAATCTTTTATGGATACTGATCCTTTTCGTGATTTTAGCCCTAAATATGGACTTGACTCTGAGATAGTAGCTTCTTTCTGTGAATGTTTTGCTAGTCATGTTGATCTCCCTAAGGAGAAGTGGTTTAAATATCATCCTCCCATTGAAGTGAAAGTAGTAGAACCTATTAAAGTTGAAGAAGAAACTATTACTTATAATGTTGATCCTATTGTTCCTACTACTTATATTGAGAAACCACCTTTTCCTGTTAGAATAAAGGATCATGCTAAAGCTTCAACTATGGTTCATAAAAGTTATACTAGAACACCTACACCCCCTGAACAAATTAAAGTTGAACCTAGTATTGCTATGGTTAAAGATCTCTTGGTCGATAATATTGATGGGCATGTTATTTATTTCTGTGATGAAGCTGCTAGGATTGCTAAACCTGATATTAAATATAAACATAGACCCGTGGTTGGCATGCTTGTTGTTTCCGTTAAAATAGGAGATCATTGTTATCATGGCTTATGTGATGTGGGTGCTAGCGTGAGTGCAATTCCTTATACCTTATATAAATAAATTATGAATGATATTGCACCTGCTGAGATAGAGGATATTGATGTTACTATTAAGCTTGCCAATAGAGATACTATATCGCCAATTGGGATTGTTAGAGATGTTGAAGTCTTGTGTGGGAAAACAAAATACCCTACTGATTTTCTTGTTCTTGCTTCCCCACAAGATAATTTTTGTCCCATTATATTTGGTAGACCTTTCTTGAATACCGTTAATGCTAAGATAGACTACGAGAAAGATATTGTTACTGTTGGTTTAGGGGATATGTCTCATGATTTTAATTTCTCTAAATTTCGTAGACAACCCCATGATAAAGAATTACCTAGTAAGGATGAAATTAGTGGTCTTGCTTCTATTGCCGTGCCCCCTACTGATCCTTTAGAACAGTACTTGCTAGACCATGAAAATGATATGTTTATGAATGAAAGAAGGGAAATAGATGAAATATTCTTTAATCAAGGGCCTGTTTTGAAACACAACTTGCTTGTTGAAATCCTTGGGGATCCTCCTCCACCCAAGGGTGATCCCGTGTTTGAGCTTAAAAAATTACCTGATACTTTGAAATATGCTTATCTCGATGAAAAGAAGATATATCCTATTATTATTATTGCTAACCTTTTAGAGCATGAAGAAAAGAAATTATTGAAAACTCTGAAGAAGCACCGTGCCGCTATTGGATATACTCTTGATGATCTTAAGGGCATTAGTCCCACTCTATGTCAGCACAAAATTAATTTGGAGCATGATGCTAAACCATTTGTTGATCACCAACGACGACGGTTAAATCCTAAGATGAAAGAAGTGGTAAGAAATGAAATATTAAAGCTTCTGGAGGAAGGTATAATTTATCCTATTGCTGATAGTAGATGGGTAAGTCCTGTTCATTGTGTCCCGAAGAAGGGAGGTATTACTGTTGTTCCTAATGATAAGAATGAATTGATCCCACAAAGAATTGTTATAGGTTATAGAGGTAATTGATTTTTGTAAATTAAACAAAGCTACTAGAAAAGATCATTACCCTCTACCTTTTATTGATCAAATGCTAGAAAGACTATCCAAACATACACATTTTTGCTTTCTAGATGGTTATTCTGGTTTTTCTCAAATACCTTTGTCAAAAGATGATCAGGAGAAGACCACTTTTACTTGCCCTTTCGGTACCTTTGCTTATAGACGTATGCCTTTTGGTCTATGCAATGCACCTGCTACCTTTCAAAGATGTATGATTGCTATATTCTCTGATTTTTGTGAAAAGATTGTTGAGGTTTTCATGGATGATTTCTCCATTTACGGAACTTCTTTTGATGACTGCTTAAGCAACCTTGATCGAGTTTTGCAGAGATGTGAAGAAACTAATCTTGTCTTGAGTTGGGAGAAGTGCCACTTTATGGTTAATGAAGGTATTGTCTTGGGGCATAAAATTTCTGAAAGAGGTATTGAAGTTGATAAAGCTAAAGTAGATGCTATTGAAAAGATGCCGTGTCGTAAAGATATCAAAGGTATAATAAGTTTCCTTGGTCATGCTGGTTTCTATAGGAGGTTTATTAAAGACTTCTCTAAAATTTCTAGGCCTCTCACTAATCTCTTGCAAAAAGATGTTCCTTTTGTTTTTGATGATGATTGTGTAGAAGCATTTGAAATACTTAAGAAAGCCTTGATTTCTGCACCTATTGTTCAACCGCCTGATTGGAATTTACCCTTTGAAATTATGTGTGATGCTAGTGATTATGTTGTTGGTGCTGTTCTAGGACAAAGAGTTGATAAGAAATTGAATGTTATTCATTATGCTAGTAAAACTCTAGACAGTGCCTAGAGAAATTATGCTACTACTGAAAAAGAATTTTTAGCAGTTGTATTTGCTTGTGATAAGTTCAGATCTTATATAGTTGATTCCAAAGTAACTGTTCACACTGATCATGCTGCTATTAAATATCTTATGGAAAAGAAAGATGCTAAACCTAGACTTATTAGATGGGTTCTCTTGTTACAAGAATTTGATTTGCATATTATTGATATAAAGGGAGCTGAGAATCCCGTTGCAGACAACTTGTCTAGGCTAGAAAATGTTCTTGATGACCCACCGCCTATTGATGATAGCTTTCCTGATGAGCAATTAGCTGTCATAAATGCTTCTCGTAATACTCCATGGTATGCTGATTATGCTAATTACATTGTTGCTAAATTTATACCACCTAGTTCACATAGCAGCAAAAGAAAAAGTTTTTCTATGATTTAAGACATTACTTTTGGGATGACCCACACCTTTGTAAAGGAGTAGATGGTGTTATTAGGCGTTGTGTACCTGAGCATGAATAGGAATAGATCCTACGCAAGTGCCACTCCGAGGCTTACGAAGGACACCTTGCTGGAGATAGAACTGCACACAAGGTATTACAATCTGGTTTTTATTGGCCTACTCTCTTCAAGGATGCTCGTAAGTTTGTCTTGTCTTGTGATTAATGCCAGAGAATTGGCAATATTAGTAGACGTCAGGAAATGCCTATGAATTATTCACTTGTTATTGAACCATTTGATGTTTGGGGCTTTGATTATATGGGACCTTTTCCTTCCTCTAATGGGTATACACATATTTTAGTTGCTGTTGATTATGTTACTAAGTGGGTAGAAGCTATTCCAACTAGTAGTGCTGATCATAACACTTCTATTAAGATGCTTAAAGAAGTTATTTTTCCGAGGTTTGGAGTCCCTAGATATTTAATGACTGATAGTGGTTCACATTTTATTCATGGTGCTTTCCGTAAAATGCTTGCTAAATATGATGTCAACCATAGAATTGCATCTCCTTATCATCCTTAGTCTAGTGGTCAAGTAGAATTGAGCGTAGAGAGATTAAATTGATTTTGAAAAGACTGTTAATAGATCTAGAAAGAATTGGTCTAAGAAACTTGATGATGCATTATGGGCTTATAGAACTGCTTATAAAAACCCTATGGGTATGTCTCCGTATAAAATGGTTTATGGAAAAGCATGTCACTTACCTCTTGAACTAGAACATAAGGCTTATTGGGAAATCAAAGAGATCAACTATGATTTCAAACTTGCCGATGAGAAGAGGTTATTTGACATAAGCTCGCTTCATGAATGGAGAACCCAAGCCTATGAGAATGCCAAGTTGTTTAAAGAAAAAGTTAAAAGATGGCATGACAAAAGGATACAAAAGCGTGAGTTTAATGTAGGTGATCATGTTTTGCTATACAATTGTCGTTTAAGATTTTTTGCAGGGAAGCTTCTCTCTAAATGGGAAGGTCCTTAGATTATCGAGGAGGTCTATTGTTCCGGTGCCATAAAAATCAACAACGCTGAAGGTACAAATCCGAAGGTGGTAAATGGTCAAAGAATCAAACATTATATCTCATGTAATCCCATAAACGTTGAGACCAATATAATTAATACCATAACACCGGAGGAGTACATAAGGGACACTTTCTAGAACGTTTCAGACTCCGAAAAGGAATAGGTATGTGGTACGGTAAGTAAACCGACTCCAAAACTGTTCTAATGGCAATTTTTCTCCGTTTTGGAATATTTAAAAAATTAGGAAAATTAAAAGTAGTCCGAAAGTTGCACGAGGAGACCACAAGGGTGGAGGGCGCGCCCTACCCCCCTAGGCGTGCCCCCTTGCCTTGTGGCCACCTCGTGTGCCCTCCGGACTCCGTTTTCTTGCACAATACTTCTTTTGGTCGGTAAAAATTCATTATATAATCTCCTGAAGGTTTTGACCACCGTACCATGGCAAAATCCCCTGTTTTTGTTTTGAGCTGTTTTCTGCCAGAGTTTTCAAGGCCAGGCATCATGTCGTCCCCCTCCTCCAACAACGCGGGCGACGATGCTTGGCTAATGAAGATAGAGATGAAGAGAGAAGAACTCGGGGAAACCAACGAGGGTGATAAGATCAAGAAGGCTACGGAAGATCAAGTTCCGGCAGCAGAAGAAGAAGACATCCTTCAACCTTACTACCATCATCTTACCCCTATTGAAATTGAAGCTTTTAAGATCATTGAATTAGTTCGTGTGCAAAACAAATATCTTACTCGTGCAAATATTCTATTGCAAGAGCATATCATTACCCTCCAGAGCATCATTCATAGATTGGAGTATCTCCTGCGCTTGAAGTGTGGCACTACTTCATCAACAACTCCATCATCACCACCACCTCCGAAGAAAGAGACTTAAATACATGGGTATGGGGACTCCCCTTGGCAACTGCCAAGCTTGGGGGAGGTGCCCCGGTATCGTATCACCATCACACCTTTACCTTTATCGTTTTTTTCTTAGTTCGATCCTTTTGGTTATATCTTGATCTAGTACAATAAAGTTTTTAGTATGATCTAGCTTTGGGTTTTGTTTTGATCTCTATCTATGTAATCGAGTCCATGAGTTATATATATAATAAAGAGTAGTTTTGAGTTGAGGGCTTTGCTTCCTTGCAGAGGGAATTAAATTAAAGAAAGGAATAAAAAGAAATAAAAAGATCATATATTGATCTTATGGAGAGTAATGACTTCACATATAAAAAGTATGATGAATAAAAGTTGTCGAGAGTTGACAAACATAGTTTTGGTCATTGTTGCAATTAATAGGAAGTAATAAAGAAAGAGAGGCTTCACATATAAATATACTATCTTGGACATCTTTTGTAATTGTGAGCACTCATTAAAATATGACATGGTAATAAGTTGATGTTGGACAAGGAAGACAACATAATGGTTTATGTTTTCTTATATCTGAATAGAAGTTATGTTGTCATGGATCCTCCAACATGTTGAGCTTGCCTTTCCCTCTCATGCTAGCAAAATTCTTTGCACCAAGTAGAGATACTACTTGTGCTTCCAAACATCCCTTAAACCAGTTTTGCCATGAGAGTCCACCATACCTACCTATGGATTGAGTAAGATCCTTCAAGTAAGTTGTCATCGGTGCAAGCAATAAAAATTGCTCTCTAAATATGTATGATCTATTAGTGTGAAGAAAATAAGCTTTATACGAACTTGTGATATGGAAGAAATAAAAGCGACGGACTGCATAATAAAGTTCTTTATCACAAGCGGCAATATAAAGTGACGTTCTTTTGCATTAAGATTTTGTGCATCCAACCATAAAAGCGCATGACAACCTCTGCTTCCCTCTGCGAAGGGCCTATCTTTTACTTTTATCTTCTACCTTTATACAAGAGTCATGGTGATCTTCACCTTTCCTTTTTACACTTTTTCCTTTGGCAAGCGCTATGTGTTGGAGAGATCCGGATATATATATCCACTCAGATGTAGGTTATCATAAAGTATTATTGTTGACATTATCCTTGAGGTAAAAGGTTGGGAGGCAAAACTATAAGCCCCTATCTTTCTCTGTGTCCGACTGAAGCTTTGAACCCATAAGTATCGCGTGAGTGTTAGCAATTGTGAAAGACTAAATGATAGTTGAGTATGTGGACTTGCTGAAAAGCTCTTGAATTGACTCTTTCTAATGTTATGCTAAATTGCAATTGCTTCAATGACTGAGGTCATAGTTTGTTAGTTTTCAATGAAGTTTTTGATTCATACTCTACCTTGTGAATGAATTGTTACTCTAGCATAAGAAATTATATGACAATATATGTTGTTCTTCTAAAGATGATCATGATGCCCTCATGTCCGTATTTTATTTTATCGACACCTTTATCTCTAAACATGTGGACATATTTTTCGATACCGGCTTCCGCTTGAGGACAAGCGAGGTCTAAGCTTGGGGGAGTTGATACGTCCATTTTGCATCATGCTTTTATATCAATATTTATTGCATTGTGGGCTGTTATTACACATTATATCACAATACTTATGCCTTTTCTCTCTTATTTTACAAGGTTTACATGAAGAGGGAGAATGCCGGCAGCTGGAATTCTGGGCTGGAAAAGGAGCAAATATTAGAGACCTATTCTGCACAACTCCAAAAGTCCTGAAACTTCACAGAGAGTCATTTTGGAATATATAAAAAATATTGGGCGAAGAAAGCACCAGAGGGGGGCCACCTGCCATCCACAAGGGTGGAGGGCGCGCCCTACCCCCCTGGGCGCGCCCCCTGCCTTGTGGGCCACCTGGCAGGCCCCCGATGCCCATCTTCTACTATATGGTGTGTTTTGACCTGGAAAAAATCAGGAGGAAGCTTTCGGGATGAAGCGCCGCCGTCTCGAGCGGAGGTGTTCTGCCGGGGAAACTTCCCTCCGGGAGGGGGAAATGGAAGCCATCATCATCACCAACGATCCTCTCATCGAGAGGGGGTCAATCTCCATCAACATCTTCACCAGCACCATCTCCTCTCAAACCCTAGTTCATCTCTTGTATCCGATCTTTGTCTCAAAACCTCAGATTGGTACATGTGGGTTGCTAGCAGTGTTGATTACTCCTTGTAGTTGATGCTAGTTGGTTTATTTGGTGGAAGATCATATGTTCAGATCCTTAATGATAATTAATACTCCTTTAATTATGAGCATGAATATGCTTTGTGAGTAGTTACGTTTGTTCCTGAGGACATGGGAGAAGTCTTATTATAAGTAATCATGTGAATTTGGTATTCGTTCAATATTTTGATGAGATGTATGTTGTCTCTCCTCTAGTGGTGTTATGTGAACGTCGACTACATGACACTTCACCATGATTTGGGCCTAGGGGAAGGCATTGGGAAGTAATAAGTAGATGATGGGTTGCTAGAGTGACAGAAGCTTAAACCCTTGTTTATGCGTTGCTTCGTAAGGGGCTGATTTGGATCCATATGTTTCATGCTATGGTTAGATTTATCTTAATTCTTCTTTCGTAGTTGCGGATGCTTGTGAGAGGGGTTAATCATAAGTGGGAGGCTTGTCCAAGGAAGGGCAGCACCCAAGCACCGGTCCACCTACATATCAAATTATCAAAGTAACGAACGCGAATCATATGAGCATGATGAAAACTAGCTTGACAACAATTCCCATGTGTCCTCGGGAGTGCTTTGCTTTATATAAGAGTTCGTCCAGGCTTGTCCTTTGATACAAAAAGGATTGGGCCACCTTGCTGCACCTTGTTTACTTTTGTTACTTGTTACCAATTACGAATTATCTCATCATACAACTATCTGTCACCGATAATTTCAGTGCTTGCAGAGAATACCTTGCTGAAAACCGCTTGTCATTTCCTTCTGCTCCTTGTTGGGTTCGACACTCTTACTTATCGAAAGGACTACGATAGATCCCCTATACTTGTGGGTCATTTGTGCTCAAGGTGCTTCGTTCTGATCGAGCCACCCATCTGGCCAATGAGGCTCGCAAGCTTTGTCGGGTTGTTCTCTTCAAGGTGCTCGTCAAGGTGGCGTTCAGGAATCCCGGCACCAACTTCACCAATGTTCTTGCTAGCTTACCGAAGGATGCTGACACCAAGGCCATCGAAGAACTTGTTGCACCTATTGTCGACAAGGTGAGCCATGTGAAGAGGGTCGAGGGCCAGCGCAGAGACTAGTCGTCTTGCTCCATCTTGTCGCCAGCAGTTCATATCAAAGACAATATTTATCTTAAGTTAAAATTGCGGTGAACCATTGATGTAATATAAACTTGCTGTGTTTGAATGAGTTTATGTTATTTCCCTTGTTTGATTTTGTTTTTGCATATCTTTTACACTACGCTGTATTGGAAACTTGCCGGTGCGCATCCTTGCCGTGAGTGCTTGAGGAACGGGTCCTTAGCAGCCCGCTGGAAGTGTCGCTGCCGGCAAAGATACCTTGACGATCACAATGCAGCTACTTAAGTTGTTGAGTGGAGTCGAAACAAAGTAAGAGCACCTTTGATCACGACAAGGTTCCTTGTGTGCAGGTTTTCCATACAGAAGCCAAAACGTTCAAGGGAAAGTAGCTCTACAACAAAGAATTTGTTTCAAAGTTTATCAACTTAACTTTTCTTTGTTGTACTTCTTGTCGTAAAATGCTAACTTTATTGTCACTTGCCGATGTCCATACTATTACTTCCCCCAGCATACTTGCACACAAGGCAACCTTCTGTCCTTTTAAGAAAAAGAAAGAAGAGAAAATAGAGATATGGAACCTTGACGGTTCATTAACATTCATACAAGGCAAGTGTAGCACAACAACACATACATGCACACATAATTAAACATGTGAATTGACAATAGTTGTGAAACACTTAGCTTTATTTCACTATGCATAGGGTCTGTGCCTGGCTTTGTACAAAGGATTACATGCCTTGCCTGCAGACTCATACAAAAGTTGGTTGCCGGGCAGCCCATCAATCGTGCCTTATGGATAGAACTTACGAAGATGCTCAATATTCCATGAGTTGTGCGCTGGTGTGACATCTTCGGTTTCTTGGCGGACTGCACCAGGCCTAGTGGCTCATACTACCCGATAAGGGCCTTCCCACTTTGGCGTCAACCTGTTTGAATTCTTGGTGGACTGAACTCGCTGAAGAACAAGATCGCCTTCCTCAAAACTTTGGGCATGAGCTTTGCGGCTGTGGTAGCGGCGCAAAGCTTGCTGGTAACATGCAGCACACACAATAGCCTAAAGACGATCTTTCTCAAGCAGCGTGGCATCATCTTGACGCGGCTGCTCTTGCTCAAGCTCATAGTAAGCGAGCACTCGAGGTGACCCATATATGACTTCCGTGGGGAGCACCGCTTCTGCACCATAAATTAGGGAGAAGGCCGTCTGGACAGTGGCTCGATTTGGTGTCGTTTTGAGTGACCAAAGAACCGCCGGCAACTCATCAATCCAGCGTCTTCCGCACTTGGGCAGCTTGTCAAAAGTTATTGTTTTGAGGCCATGCAGCACTTCAGCATTTGCCCTTTCTGCCTGGCCGTTGCTCCTTGCATGAGCAACTAATGCAAAACAGATCTTGCTGCCATGGTCTTGGATGTACTGCATGAAGGTGCAGCTCGTGAAGTGTGTGCCATTGTTAGTGATGGCCCTGTTGGGCACTCCAAAATGGCAAACAAGTCCCTTGAAGAACTTGATGGCTGACTGTGCTATCACCTTCCTCACTAGTTCTACCTCAGGCCACTTTGTGAACTTGTCAATTGCGAAATACAAGAACTCAAAGCCCCCGACAGCAAGGGGAAAGGGGCCCAATATGTCGAGCCCCCAGACCAAGATGGGCCAGGAGAGAGGGATCGTCTAAAGAGCTTTAGCTGGCTGATGTGATTTCTTTGAATGAAACTGGCACGCTTCACACTTGATTACTAGTGCAGTTGCATCCTGGAGGGGCAGTGGGCCAATAGAAACCTTGCCATAATTCTTTGCCGACAAGAGCTCTTGATCCTATGTGAGAGCCACACGTGCCTCCATGTATCTCCGCCAACAACTTATGTCCATCTTCCCGGCAGATGCACTTCAATTTCACCCCATTTGGTCTCTTTCTGTACAGAACGTTGTCTACAAACTGATACATAATAATGCCGGTTGATATGTCCATTTGGCATCATGTTTTCCTACTGTTATTTATAATGTTTTTATGCATAATAATGCTTTATGGAGTAATTCTAATGCCTTTTCTCACATAATATGCAAGGTTTACACAAAGAGGGAGAATACCGACAACTGGAATTCTGGACCTGAAAAAGCTATGTCAGAGATACCTATTCTGCACATCTCCAAATGAGCTGAAATTTCACGGAGAATTATTTTGGAATATTTAATAATTATTGGAGAAAAGAACTACCGGAGGGGGGCCACCTTGTGACCACAAGACACGAGGGCGCACCAGGCCCCCAAGCGCGCCCTAGTGGGTTGTGGCCAGCCCAGCCCACCTCCGGTGCCCATCTTCTGGTACATAAAGTATTTTGACCTAGAAAAAAAATAAGGAGAGGACTTTCGAGATGGAGCGCCGCCGTCTCGAGGCGGAACATGGGCAGGAGCACTTTTGCCCTTCGGTTGAGCGATTCCGCCGGGGGAACTTCCCTCCCGGAGGGGGAAATCGAAGCCATCGTCATCACCAACAACCCTCCCATCTTTGGGACACTAGTGAAGAGATGTGCTATACAAACGGTTTTTACCCCCTTTCCGCGACGGAGTTTTAAACCGTCACCTAGTGAGTGTGTGCGATAGGGGGGTCCTTCCCACACGACCCAGAAACCGTCAGGGATAGGCCCTCTGGCCACACAGGCGGGGGCAAAATGAGCTCGTGTGCGATCGGGCGAGGCATCAAAACCCAATCGTTTCCGTTCGTATGTACATCCCACACGATGAATGATGACCCACAAGTATATGGGATAAATCGTAGTCCTTTCGATAAGTAAGAGTGTCGAACCCAAGGAGGAGCAGAAGGAAATGACAAGTGGTTTTCAGCAAGGTATTCTCTGCAAGCATTGAAATTATAAGTAACGAGTAGTTTGATAGCAAGATAATTTGTAACAAGCAAGTAATGGTAATGGCAAAAAAATTGCAACAAGGTAGCCCAATCCTTTTGAGGCAAAGGACAGGCCAAAACGGTCTCTTATGATAAGCAAAGCGTTCTTGAGGGTACATGGGAATTTCATCTAGTCACTTTCATCATGTTGGTTTGCTTTGTGTTCACTACTTTGATAATTTGATATGTGGGTGGATCGGTGCCTAGGTGCTGTTCTTACTCGAACAAACCTCCTACTTATGATTAACCCCCTTGCAAGCATCCGTAACTACGAGAAAAGTATTAAGAATAAATCTAACCATAGCATTACACTTTTGGATCCAAATTAGTCCCTTACGGAATAGCGCATAAACTAGGGTTTAAGCTTCTGTCACTCTCGCAACCCATCATCTAATAACTACTCCACAATGCATTCCCTTAGGCCCAAATATGGTGAAGTGTCATGTAGTCGACGTTCACATGACACCACTAAGGGAATCACAACATACATACCATCAAAATATCGAACACATATCAAGTTCACATGATTACTTGCAACAAGATTTCTCCCGTGACCTCAAGAACAAAAGTAACTACTCACAAATAATAATCATGCTCAAGATCAGAGGAGTATTAAATAGCATAATGGATCTGAACATATAATCTTCCACCAAATAAACCATATAGTAATCAACTACAAGATGTAATCAACACTACTAGTCACCCACAAGTACCAATCTATAGTTCCAGTACAAAGATTGAACACAAGAGATGAACTAGGGTTTGAGAGGAGATGGTGCTGTTGAAGATGTTGATGGAGATTGCCCTCCCCAAGATGGGAGAGTTGTTGGTGATGATGATGACGATGATTTCCCCCTCCGGGAGGGAAGTTCCCCCGGCGGAATCGCTCCGTCGGAGGGCAAAAGTGCTCCTGCCCAAGTTCCGCCTCGAGACGGTGGCGCTTCGTCCCGAAAGTCCTCTCCCTATTTTTTCTAGGTCAAAATGACTTATATACCAGAAGAGGGGCACCGGAGGTGGGCTGAGGAGGGCACAACCCACCAGGGCACGCCTGGGCTCCCTGGCGTGCCCAGGTGGGTTGTGCCCACCTGGTGGGCCCCCTCTGGTACTTATTTGCTCCAATATTCCTTATATATTCCATAAAAATTCTCCGTAAAGTTTCAGCTCATTTGGAGTTGTGCAGAATAGGTAGCCTAACGTAGCTTTTTCAGGTCCAGAATTCCAGCTGCCGGTATTCTCCCTCTTTGTGTGAACCTTGCATATTATGAGAGAAAAGGCATTAGAATTACTCCAAAAAGCATTATTATACATAAAAACAATATAAATAACAGTATGAAAACATGATGCAAAATTTATGTATCAACTCCCCCGAGCTTAGACCTCGCTTGTCCTCAAGCGAAAACCGAAATCAAAAAACATGTCCACATGCTTAGAGAGAGAGGTGTCGATAAAACAAAATATGGACATAGAAGCATCATGTATATTATTATAACAGCAACAAACTTTAACTTAAAACTTTATCATAGAACCTATATCATAGACTTCTCATGAATAAGTAACAATTCATCACAACATCGAAGTACAAAGCATAAACTCTATTGAAAACCAACAAACTATGTTCTCAGTCAAATTTGCAACTATAATTCATCATCTTTTCAGGAAGGGTCACGTATCGAAGCGTTTAGGCAAGTCGACATACTCAACCATCATATAGTCTTCTATGATTGCTAACAAATTCCTTAGAGAACAGAAGATCTTCGTCTTTGTCACTGAAGAAATTGACTGAACTGTATGAGATTCCCAATGGCTTCACTCGAAAGGATTGGGTAGGTGTAGGATTTTGAGATGAGCATCACTTGGAAAGTGTTTCCTTAGTTTTACCTCGACCCCCTTTAACAGTACGGTGTTTCCTATGACTCAAGAAAGAGAAAATGAAACTACGAAAACAAAAGTCTTCACGCTTCATAATCCTCGCATCAATATCGAAGCCTTCAAGGTCACACCAATTTCCTCACTTTCAAAGTCTTCAAGAAAACCAAAGTCTTCAGCTGAAGACATTCATTTTTAGGGGTCAACTTTCATCGTAAATATCAAAGTCCTCATAGCTTCTAGAACCTGTGTACACTCACAAACACATTAGTCCCTTAACCTATAAGTCTTCAATACACCAAAATCACTAAGGGGCACTAGATGCACTTACAATCTCCCCCTTTTTGGTGATTGATGACAAATAGGTTAAGTTTTCAACGGGGATAAACATATGAAGTGTAATTACTAATATTGAGGACTTTGATTGCAAGATATAGAATAACTCCCCCTGATGATGTGCATGTTTGAGGAATTTGCTTAGGATTGCAAATGCACATTGTAGAGTAATATCATGGAGATCTCCCCCTATATCTTGTAATTCATACACGCATTTGACATATACTATGAAGAATTTGAAATGCATGATGAAATATGGTGTCTGATGAATTCAGCATGCGTGCATTAAGGTACTTGAGGAAATAAGCATGCAGAAAGCAGTTCAAAAGTATCAGACCACCATAGGACTTAAGTTTACAACTCATCAGAGCAAACACCTCAGAAGAGCAAGAGTTGTAAAAAAAGCCCATATATAAGACCCGCTTGAAGACTAACTCAAATTTCTCCCCCTTTGTCATCGAATGACCAAAAGGGACGAAAAGTGAGGACTAACGCCCCTGAAGAATATCATCATGATGTCGATGGAGGAGCACCAGCATTGTCGGGGTCGTCCGTCGAAGTAGGGCCTGCCGCAGTGTCGTTCAAGTCTTCAGCTTCATCCGTCTCGCGCGATGAAGAATATGAACTGGTGACGAGTTGAGGAACTTTGACCTTCTTGAATTTCTTCGAAGGTGGCTGAGACCAGTCAAAGTCCTGTTGGAAGCCCATCTGCTTGAGATCTTCATCACCATATAGGTGAGACAATATGGCCCAAGTGCGATCAAAAACTTCATGCAAGTAGTAATGGTTCTTCTTCACCGTGTTCTACATGACAGTCATGTTCTGAAGAATTGATCCAAATTGATGCTTAACCCACTTGTGATTATGATCGACCTTCTAATGAAGACTTAGGAGAAGCTCACAATCGGTCATCACTCGTGGAGCAGTGGCTTGAGGAATAGGCTTTGAGGCTTTTGCAGCAGAGTCTTGGGTTGCTGAGTCATCATTGGTGGAATAAGATGTAGCTTTGCGAAACTGACCATCCAATGGACGAGTGCCTTCATCAATAACAGCAACTTTGCCTCTCATCAGCTGAGGAAATGGTCCTTTTGAGGACTTCAATTAGAGGCAAATAGCTGAGGTGATTCTGATAATCTTCCATGTAATGAATTAAAGACCTTGATCTGATGAATTTCATGATCCGGGGAGCATAAGGCTTCAACTCAAAAGGTGATAGAGCAGCATTAGCCAAAGTCCTCATGAAAAAATCAGGGTAATTTATGGGAATCCCATGTATGATGTTGAATAGCAGATTCTTCATGATGCCAACAACTTCTTCTTCATCAGAGTTGTGGCCCTTGATTGGACTGAGGGTTTTGGTTAAAATGCGGTATACTGTCCTTGGCACATATAGCAATTCCTTCACAAGGAATGTGGTTCTTGGAGCTTGACCAGGCTTCAAAGGCTTCATGAGGACTTGCATCATGTGATTTGATAGTTCAGGTTCCTCATACATGAGCCTGGCGCCTTCAGGTGGCGGATTGACTGGAACGACATGAAACAATTCAGAGGCCGGGGCTTTGTAATGCGTGTTCTCAGTCATCCAGTCAAGTACCCATGAATTCACATCGTCCACATTACCAGTGAGGTGCAGTGTAGCATAGAATTAAAGAATGAGTTCTTCATTCCAGTCGCAGATGTCAGCACAGAAGTTCAAAAGCCCAGCGTCATGAAGAACATTCAGGACAGGTTGGAAGCATGGAAGAGACTCCATGTCCACATGAGGAATTTGACGATGCTCAAATACTTTATCCTTGTCAAATAAGAGTGAAGAATAGAAGTTCATTTGGCTGGCAGTCCAGAACCACTTGCGTCAAAGTCTTGCTGAGTCATATGGATTGAAATCCGTGAAGAAATGGTGCTCAGCAAAGAAATCATCAGCTTTGAATTTCCGCTTCTTTGTATGAGGATTAAGTGGCTTGGGCTGAAGATTTACAGTTGAAGGCTTCACAACCTCTTGGCGCACAACCTCTGGAGCCACAGACTAAGGAATTTCAGCGGCAGATTCAGTAGCAGCACTCTTGGTCTCCATTTCTTCAGCTGCAGTAGCTGGAATTTCTTCTGGAATGGAAAGAAGTGAAGTTTGACGTTCATTAGAACCCATATGAATTTCTTTAGTTCGTACTGGGGACTGAGGAATTTGATGTAGAGGTGTGGTCAAAGGTGAATTGGGATGAAGTCTTTCCCAATAGTCATCATTTAGAACAGGTGTGGTCGAACCAATGTCCACATCCTCATCTTCTTCTTCCAATTCCTCAACACCGGCCTCTTCAGCAGTGAACTGAGGCATGGGCGATGATACCAGTGGGGTTGAAGGGATATCATCCACTTCAATTTCTTCATCCAACTGCTCTGAACTAGTAGTAGAAGGATTCTCTTCATTAACGTCATCTGGAATGACATATTTCTCACCAAAAGGAACAATTTCCTTTGATGGCACTATAGAGATTGGAACAACATCAATGGGATTAGTGAAGGAGCCTGTCAAAGTCTTACTTTCTTAGGAGCTGAGGACTCTGCAGTTGTTGATGCTCTCCTTTTCTTAACAGTTGCCTTCTCAGCAGCCTTGGTTTTCTTCGCTTCTGATGCAGAAGGAAGGGTGACTTTCTTCACCCTAGATGGTTCGGCAGGAGGAGCGGATGAAGTGGGTTCATTTTCTTCAGGCACAACTGATGCAGTTGCCCTGCCTTGTTCAGATTCTTCAGGCGCAGCAAATGCTTCAGCTGGCCTGGGTTGTTCTTTAGGCACAACATTGGAGGTTTCCCTAGCAATTTCTTCAGGAGCTGGAATTTCTTCAGCAGCCCTGGTACTTTCAGTGTCATCAACAGCCTGATTTTCATCAGCTGTGCTAGCATTTTCTTCAGTAGGCTGAGTAGATACTTCAGCTTGAGGAATTTCATGTTGTTGCGTTGGAGCTACAACATTTGGCTTGAGGGTTTTGGCCAGCTTGACAAACCTGACTTTGGCACCTAGCCAATCAGCATAATATCTGTCAAATTCATCACTGAGGCCTTTGATTTCTGTTTGCAGATCTACAAGTTCTTCAGGAGACATGTTCAGAACGTTGTTCTTCAGAAATCGCTCTTTCTTGTACTAAGCCTTCTTGACTTGCCTCCCCTTTTCAAATTTCCATTTTTCTTCACTAATGAAAGCCGTCAACATGTGACTTTGACAAGGATTGAGGTTCAATTCAGGCAGAGGAGTGTTAGGGTCCTTGTGCCAGAGATAAATGAAATCAAGGATCTTCCTTGGATCCAGCATGAGGGGCACAGCACTGCCTTTGGCTCTAGTGGCCCTTTCCTGTCTGTCTGTGATGATTTCAGCAAGTTCCTCATCATCAGCTTCATCGTCACTAGACGGAACTTGAAAGGCAACTTGCTTCTTATGAGGACTTGGCCTCGAGCCACGTCCAGCAGTAGCCTTCTTCTTCAGCAAAGTTGGACCTGTTGAGGACCGTGGTGGGGCTGAGGAACTTGCAAATGCTCCCAAAGCAATATAAAATCCTGTGGTCCTTTGACACGTTGCAAGATGCACAGGTGTTGAGGACTTTGTGGCAACAAAGGGAATTGGAGCTGCCCTTGATGAGGTTGCCTGAGGTATTTGCCATGAAGGCTTTGTACTTGGCCATGAGGGCATTGCTGTTGAGGAACTCGGCTTTACAGTTGATTTCTTCAGCAAAGCCTTCTTAGGCTTGCTAGCAGAGGCCTCGGCAGCAGTAGCAGAATCTACATTGAATTTCTTCATTGCTTCTTTTGCTATTTTAGCCAACTTGGCTTGGCGCTTGGCCCATTCTTTGGGGAATTCCTCACCACGCCTGATGCTTGAGGGGTCAGCTTCTTGGCCTAGAGCCAATGGAGGTCTTGGACATGGAGGGTGTACAGCGAATTTCTTCATGTACTTTGGAGTGACATAGCGGTATTCCCTCCATTCCCTTGCCCATCTCCTCTCAATCCTCTGTATGCGCACTTTGCACTGATTCTTGTTTTCCTTGCCATGTGTAGCTTCATGAGGTGTGCAATAC
Organism: Thinopyrum elongatum; assembly: GCA_011799875.1. Taxonomy (NCBI): domain Eukaryota; kingdom Viridiplantae; phylum Streptophyta; class Magnoliopsida; order Poales; family Poaceae; genus Thinopyrum; species Thinopyrum elongatum. The sequence continues at coordinate 443,518,565 of CM022299.1, forward strand.
TCATCATAAATGTCTTCAGGGATTTCAAACGCAGTGTTTGTTTCAGGTTTCTTTCCTCCCTTCTGAGGTCTTTTACCATCAGCCATTTTCTTCACTTGAGAATTTTGAACAATTGATGTTTCTGAGGAAGTATGCAATTTATCTTCAAGGAACGCTGCAAATGAGTTAAGTTGATGAGAACCTAGTGATTCAGCAGCAGACATTTTGTACCTGTGAACAGAGTATAGGTGCGAAGAATTTGGAGAGGTCATATGTGTTCTCAGAATTTTTTCAAAAGATATCAAGTTTGAGGAATTTGACCATCGGTGTCTTGAGGAATTTCACTAAGCGCTCTTGACATAGGTTCCAGAGTTGTATAGATTTGAAAATCCACACAATTGAGGAATCTTGAAGAAAAACACAGCTTAGAGAAACAAATCAAGAACAGATGCATCTGGGTGTTTAAGGATAGAGAAGTTGAAGAATAAACACCTTTTGAAGATTTTGTGGAAATCATCAGAATCAAAATAGGGCAGTAAAATCAGATTTTAATTACCCTGGATGAAGAACACGACGAACTGGGAGTAGAAGTGGAGAAGTTCATCTGTTCAGATCTCCCACGCCCTAACTTGGCGGCGGGAGACAGCTACGGCGGCGGTGGAGTGAAGATTTCCGCAACCGGCGCGAGTACGAAGGCGACGAGGTCGAGGCAGTGAAGCTCTTCCTCACTAATGATGATGGAGAGTAGCGGCGGCGCTAGATCTGAGAGCTCGAGCGAGGAGAGGTCGAGCGGAGTAAATGAGGTCTGAGGACGGGAGGGGGTATTTATAGCCACGGTGAAAAACTGGCCGTCCGAAGAAATTGGACGAACGTGCCCCTGACCCTTGCCATCCTAGCGACATGTGTCACCCATGTACTGAGAGCTGGAGATCGTGGTAGATCATGGGTGAATAGTTTAATCCGTCGTGGGATGCGGAACGGTTTGAGCGGCTAAGGCCAAAAATTCAGATATGAAAATTTTAATGTTTCGTTCGCAAATTCTTCAGCTGACAAGGACACAGTGAAGATTTTGAATGGGTTTCAAATAGAACGCACATGAAGAATTTGTGAACAGACTGGGTTGAGTTTAGCATAGAGGGGGAAGAGGTCCGATCACATTCACTTAGAAGAAATCATCTTGAAGAATTAGCAATAAGTGAATGCTGTCGAGGACTTGAAAACTCAATATATATATATATATATATATATATATATATATATATATATATATATATATATATATATGGTCAGTGAAGAACACCAGTCAAAATTTTGAAGAAATTGCAAAGTTGAAGAATTTGCAAAATGAAGAAAAACTCAAATTTGAAGATTTTCAACTTTTGTTGGTGGCATGACTCACCGTATAAGAATGATGATTTCAGACGCCGCGTACAATTGTCGTAGGGATCTGAGAATCAAATTCTTCATTAATTTCTTCACACTTAGAGGGTTAGTCTTCATTGATTGAAGAAAAACGTTACTTCATGTGTTGCACATCTAAGTCATCAATTTTGCATAAGTGTTAGGATGTGTGTCGTTTCAAAGAACATTCGAAGATTCTAAGATATTTAGCTCACACCGCAACTTGCTAAATCTCTTCTCATCCAAGGGCTTTATGAAGATATCCGCTAGCTGTTCTTCAGTCTTCACAGTTCGATGGAGATGTCGCCCTTCAACACATGATCATGAAGAAAATGATGACGAATCTGGATGTGCTTAGTCTTCGAGTGCTGAATTAGGTTATGAGCAATCTTGATGGCACTCGCATTGTCGCAGTAGAGTGGCACATTCTTCATGTTGATGCCATAGTCCTTGAGGGTTTGCTTCATCCATAGCAATTGAGCACAGCACGAACCAACAGCAATGTACTCAGCTTCAGCAGTAGAGAGTGATACGCAGTTCTGCTTCTTCGAGGACCAACATACTATGGATCGTCCAAGGAAATGGCATGTGCCTAATGTTGACTTGCGATCCACTCGATCACCAGCATAGTCAGAGTCAGAATATCCAATGAGATCAAAAGCCGATCCCTTGGGATACCATAATCCAAGTGTTGGAGTGTGAGCTAGATATCGAAGAATGTGTTTCACAGCCTTATGGTGTGATTCCTTCGGTGTAGCTTGAAAATGGGCACACATGCAAATACTAAGCATAATATCTAGCCTAGATGCACATAGATACAATAAAGAGCCAATCATGGAGCGGTATACCTTTTGATCTAAGTCTTTACCATTTTCATCAGTGCATAGATGACCATTTGTGGGCATAGGGATTTTGATGCCTTTGCAATCTTGCATTCCGAATCTCCTCAGCACATCCTTGAGGTATTTCTCTTGAGATATGAAGATGCCGTTGCATTGTTGACGAATTTGAAGACCTAAGAAGAATTTCAATTCTCCCAGCATAGACATTTGATATTCCTCACTCATCATATAGGCAAATTCGTCACTGTAATGTTGGTTAGTACAGCCAAAGATAATATCATCAACATATATTTGGCACACGAATAATTCATCATCATAGGTTTTGGTGAAAAGAGTTGGGTTAAGTGAACTGCGTTTGAAGCCTTTATTCATGAGGAATTCCTTCAAAGTATCTTACCACGCCCGAGGGGCCTGCTTGAGGCCATAGAGGGCCTTATTGAGTCTGAAAACTTTGTCAGGATGCTTAGGATCTTCAAAACCTGGTGGTTGAGCAACATATACTTCTTCCTCAAGCTTACCATTGAGGAATGCACTTTTCACATCCATTTGATATAAGATGATATTATGATGGTTAGCATAAGCAAGCAATATGCGAATAGCTTCAAGTCTAGCAACAGGTGCAAAAGTTTCATCGAAATCAATCCCTTCAACCTGTGTGTAGCCTTGAGCTACAAGACGAGCCTTATTCCTCACCACTAGGCCATTTTCGTCTTGCTTGTTGTGGTAGATCCATTTGGTACCGATGATATTGTGCTTGCGTGTGTCTGGTCGCTTGACAAGTTCCCAGACATTGTTGAGCTTGAATTGATTTAATTCCTCTTGCATCGCTTGGATCCACTCAGGCTCCAGAAATGCCTCATCAACTTTGGTGGGCTCTGTGATAGAGACAAAGGCGAAATGCCCACAAAAGTTAGACAAATGTGAAGCTCTTGAGCGTGTGAGAGGACCTGGTGCATTGATGTCGTTGACGATTCTCTCAATCTGCACTTCATTTGCAACGCGAGGGTGAGTAGGTTGACGACGTTGATTTGGCTCAGCATTTTCTTTAGAGCCATTTTCCTCAGATGCACCAGCATGATTTTCTTCACAATCTGGAATGACTTCTTCATCAGATTCTTCAGTGGGTCTGACATCCTCTGTAGCCTTGAACTTGATGGATTCCTCAGGTGACATTTCATCTAGCACAGGAGGTAGGTGCTCTCTTTGCGAGCCGTTAGTTTCATCGAACCGCACATCTATAGTTTCAACAATCTTGTGGTGAAAGGTGTTGAAGACTTTGTAGGTGTGCGAGTCCTTTCCGTAACCAAGCATAAAACCCTCATGTGCTTTCGGTGCAAATTTGGAATTGTGATGAGGATCTCTAATCCAGCATTTAGCACCGAATACTTTGAAATAACTTACATTGGGTTTCTTGTCAGTGAGGAGTTCATATGAGGTCTTTTTGAAGAATTTGTGAAGATATACCCTGTTGATGATGTGGCACGTAGTATCAATAGCATCAGGCTAGAAGTGACGAGGCGTCTTGTATTCATCAAGCATAGTGCAAGCCATCTCAACAAGAGTCCTGTTCTTGCGCTCCACGATGCCATTTTGCTGAGGAGTGTATGGGGCAGATAACTCATGAGTAATACCAAGTTCATCAAGATAGTCATCAAGACCAGTATTCTTGAACTCAGTCCCATTGTCACTCCTGATGTGCTTGATCTTCACACTGAAGTTCGTAGAGGCCCTTGAGGAAAATCATTTGAAGACTTCCTGCACTTCAGTTTTGTAAGTGATGATATGCACCCATGTGTAATGAGAATAGTCATCAACAATAACAAAGCCATATAGAGATGCTGCATTTGTTAGTGTGGCATAATGAGTAGGGCCAAAGAGATCCATGTGAAGCAATTCAAAAGGACAAGTGGTAGTCATGATAGTCTTCGAGGGATGCTTGGACTTGGTCATCTTTCCAGCCTCACAAGCCCTGCAAAGATGATCTTTGAGGAATTTGACACCCTCGATGCTAATGACATGCTTCTTCCTCACGAGTGTATGTAAGTTCCTCATGCCGGCATGACCAAGCCGACGATACCATAGCCAGCCTTCTGAAGCTTTTGCAAGTAGACATGTGGCAGGCTGTGGTCCTGCAGAGAAATCAACAATATACAAGTCTCCTCTCCTAAAGCCTTCGAAGACTTTGGAATTGTCAGATTCCATGAGCACAATGCAACGATATTTGCCAAAGACGACAACCATATCAAGATCACAAAGCATTGAGACAGACATGAGGTTGAATCCTAAGGACTCGACAAGCATGACTTTGTCCATGTGTTGATCCTTTGAGATCGCAACCCTACCTAGACCCAATACCTTGCTTTTTCCTTTGTCAGCGTAGGTGATATGCTTCAGATGGGATGGAGATAAAGTAGTGTCCATCAATAAGTTATTGTCACTGGTCATGTGATTTGTACATCCACTATCGAGGACCCACTCAATAGCTTTGGGTTGATCATCCTGCAGATGAATTAGTGCATCTTACGAACTCATATACTTCATCAGTGAAGAATATGACATCAAATTCATCAGATAGAGTTTCATTAAGCAACACAATAGATATAGTAGTGTGAGGATGTGAGAAATGAGTAATTCATTTCTTCATGATTAGCTTGCGTCCTTTCAAGCATATTCAGGTCTCCAGCAAATTCTTCAGACGTTCAAGTTTGTCTGGAGACCTGACCCTACATAAGAGATTAGTTCTTTTTCTTCACCACCCACATATGGAGGGGTGGCAAAGAGTTCATCATTCTACGAGCTCCATAAGAGAATGGTGGCATTGAAGTCAGTGCACTTCGTTTCACAGAAGAGGGGTTAGAGTAAGCATATGAATAAGAAGAGAAATTCTTCGAGGACTTATGAACATAATGATTTGAAGAATGATGCACATATTCATAGCTCTTAGATTTTCCCTGCGAAACAGAAGTGTTAGCATGATGATGTTCATATGAGGATTTGGATCCATGTGAGGAATTTGATCCGTATGAGGACTTGGATCCACTTGAAGACTTTGGTCCATATGAAGAATTTGATATGGGGTTCCTATTATTCACAGGTGGTGTCATGAGGACATTCACCTGAAGACTTTCAAGGCACCTTTTGGGAACCCAGATTTTCTTCATAGGGGGACCGTTCCTGCAGTTAGTTCCAACATATCTAGCAAATACTTCACCATTCTGATTTTTGAACAGTTTATAGTTGGAGTCAAATGACTCATTAGATGAATATGAAGATTCACATGTAAAGCCAGATAAAGTAGATGGATCTACGGGAGGTCCTTTTGTAGCAACCCATGAGGTTTTGGGATACTGCTCAGGTTTCCAATAGGTCCCATCAGCATTGAGTTTCCTCTCAAAGGCGATACCCTCTTTCCTAGGGTTTCTGTTGAGGATCTACTTTTTAAGCACATCACAAAGAGCCTGATGCCCTTTGAGGCTTTTGTACATGCCTGTCACATACAATTCCTTCAACCCTGCATTATCGTCAGTGATACTTGTGGTATCCTCAAATGAGGAATTTGTGACCACAGAGACAGTTGAAGAATTTGCAGCAATAGAAGCATTTGAACTTTCAGGTGAAGAATTAGCAGATTCACGTTCAATGCATTTCAAACATGGTGGAATGAATTCTTCCCGGGCAGAACTGATCTGTTGAGCAAGCAATGAATTGTTTTCCTTCTGAAGATCTTCATAACTCACCCTTAGCTTCTCAAGATCTTGCTTTCTTTGAAGAAATTCATAAGAAAGCTTCTCATGATCGGCTAAGAGAGTGTTATGATGACTTTGAAGTTTATCAAACTTAGACTGTAGTCGCTGAACATTATCAATCAGAGTTTGAGTTCGATCCATTTCCTCACCCAACATGTCATCGCTTTTGTCTAGAGAATTTTGAAGTTATTCCAAAGCCTTTTGTTGTTTAATGGCAATATTAGCAAGCTTGGAATAGCTGGGTTTGAGGTTTTCATCAGATTCATCTTCACTTGACTCAGAGGAGGGATATTTGAGTACCTTGGCACCTTTTGCCATGAAGCAATAGGTGGGAGCGTAGTCATCGTCGCCATCGTCAACGGTGTTGGTGTTCCCATGTTCCTCAATGTTGAAGATGGATTTGCTGACGAAAGCAGTAGCGAGGGATAGGCTCGCCACACCAGATTCTGACTCCTCAGATTCCTCCTCTTCCTCAATTTCCTCAGATTCAGGTTCAGAGTCCATTTCCTTGCCAATGAATGCCCGAGCCTTTTTGGAACTGCTCTTCTTGTGAGATGAAGACTTTGACTATTTTGACGATGAAGACTTTGAAGATTTCTTCTTTTTCTTTGAGTCATCAGAACTATCATCCTTGTACTTCTTCTTCTTTGCTTCCTTCGCCCACTGAGGACAATCAGTCATAGAGTGACCTGGTTTCTTGCATTTGTGGCAAGTCCTCTTTTTGTGGTCGCGGGATGAGGAATCTGATCTCATGTCATCATTTCTTGAAGATTTTCCAAATCGGCCACGTCTAGAGAACTTCTGGAATTTCCTCACGAGCATAGCTAGCTCCTGACTCAGTTCTTCAGGATCACCAAGGCTGCTGTCAGAATCTTCTCCTTCAGATTCGAAAACTGCCTTGGTTTTCAGAGCGCGTGATCTTCCATAGCTTGGCCCGTAGAGATCTCTCTTCTTAGCTTGTTGGAACTCATGAGTATTTAGCCTCTCGAGGATGTCAGCTGGATCTAGTGACTTGTAGTCTCCACATTCCTGAATCATCAGTGCCAGTGTATCGAATGAGGAATCAAGTGATCTCAGCAATTTCTTCACCACCTCATGGTCGGTGATGTCAGTGGCACCAAGTGCTTGAAGCTCATTTGAGATGTCAGTAAGGCGATCGAAGGTTTGCTGAATATTTTCATTGTCAAGTCTTTTGAAGCAGTTGAAGAGATTGCGAAGAACGTCAAATCGAGAGTCACGTAGAGTTGAGACTCCTTTGTTGACCTTGGACAGCCTATCCCAGATAAGCTTTGCTGTCTCCAAAGCACTCACTCTGCCGTACTGTCCTTTGCTCAGATGGCCACATATGATATTCTTCGCTTGAGAGTCGAGTTGCTTGAATCTCTTCATATCAGCAGCGTTCACGGAAGGAGTGATGGAGGGAACACCATTTTCCACAACATACGAGAGATCATTGTCAATTGCCTCAAGATGCATGCGCATCTTATTCTTCCAGTAGGGGTAGTCCGTCCCATTGAAGGTGGGATACCCAGCCAAGACCTTGATCATGCCTGCAGTCGACATAACTAAAACTCCAGGTGGTTAAACCAAAATCACACATTACAAGGGAGTACCTTGCTCTGATACCAATTGAAAATGCGTTATTCGACTAGAGGGGGGTGAATAGGCAATTTTTACAAATTCGTCACTAAGGAAATTTAACTTGAGGAATTTCCTAAGTAACAAACAACTAGCAGCGGAATAAGTACTCAGGTGCAAGCATAACATGGCAGTAACACAATCATCATGATGATATGAAACAAGCACAGAGCACAGGTAGCGTGAAAACAGGATAAGTAGGCTGAAGACAAAGTGACTGAAGAAATAGGATTGAGGAAATAGAGAAAGTCTTCAGTCAAAGTATTCAAACAGTAACAATCAAGTTCATCAACACATGAATGAGGAAATAGAAGGGTTGAGGAAATAGAATCAGTAGCTCGGTGAAGACAAAGATTTGGTAGACCAGTTCCAACTGCTGTGACAGTCGTACGTCTGGTTGGAGAGGCTAGGTATTTAAACCTGAGGACACACAGTCCCGGACACACAGTCCTCACCGTATTCTCCTTGAGCTAAGGTCACACAGACCTCACCCAATAACTCGTTGTAAGTCTTCACAGGTGACTTCCAAACCTTCACAGACTTGGTCACTCGGCGATCCACAATTCTTCTTGGATGCTCTAGACCATGACGCCTAACCGTCTGGAGGATGCACAATCCTCAAAGGTAACAAGCGTCGGTTCCACACAGGAACAATCTCTTCAGTGATGCTCAATCACTTTGGGTTGTAGGTGTTTGGGTTTTTGGGTTTTTCCTCACTGATGATTTTCGCTCAAAGTCCTCGGAGGATGGGATGCTCTAAATGACAAGTGCCAGTTTCTCTTGGAGCAGCCAACCAACGTGTGGTTGTAGGGGGCGGCTATTTATAGCCTAGGGAGCAGCCCGACATGATAAGACATAAATGGCCTTCAATGATATGACCGTTAGGTGGATAAGATATTTTGGGATAGCTGGCGTGTAGCAAAGCAACGGTCGGAAATTTGAGCTCTCAAATTCCTCAGGGCTATCATGTTCCTCACTTGTAGGCAATCCGCACTGGCAAACTCCTAACTCCTCAGTCAGAACAAATTCCTCAGAGAACAGAAGATCTTCGTCTCTGTCACTGAAGAAATTGACTGAACTGTATGAGATTTCTAATGGCTTCACTCGAAAGGATTGTGTAGGTGTAGGATTTTGAGATGAGCATCACTTGGAAAGTGTTTCCTTAGTTTTACCTCGACCCCCTTTAACAGTACGGTGTTTCCTATGACTCAAGAAAGAGAAAATGAAACTGCGAAAACAAAAGTCTTCATGCTTCATAATCCTCGCATCAATATCGGAGTCTTCAAGGTCACACCAATTTCCTCACTTTCAAAGTCTTCAAGAAAACCAAAGTCTTCAGCTGAAGACATTCATTTTTAGGGGTCGACTTTCATCGTAAATATCAAACTCCTCATAGACTTCTAGAACCTGTGTACACTCACAAACACATTAGTCCCTTAACCTATAAGTCTTCAATACACCAAAATCACTAAGGGGCACTAGATGCACTTTCACATATGGTGCTATTTTAGTACGAACTCTTGGTTAGATCGATCAGAAAGAATAGCTTGTTGTTATTTTAGTGTGAACTCTAGGATAGATTGATCGGAAAGAATAGCTTTGAGGTGGTTTCGTACCCTACAAACAATTTCTTCTTATGTTCTCCGCTATATAGGAACTTTGGAGTGATTCTTCATCGCACGTTGAGGGAAGGTTATATGATCCAATTATATTAGCATTGTTGAGAGATTGCACTAGCGAAAGTACGGACCCTAGGCCTCATTTTCAAGCATTGCAATACCGTTTTTGCTCACTTTTGTTACTTGCTACCTTGCTGTTTTTTATTGTTCCTATTACAAAAACCAAAAAGTCCCGACACTGAGTGAGGTGTACTTGTTCACGGACGCGTACGTATAGTATATATGCTAGTCCTCTCCCACCTCTTCGACGCGTACTATATACTCGCACCATAACACAAAAAAAAAAGATTCTACCTTGCTGGTCAAATTAACCTCTCTGCTGGTTGTTGGTCAAAGTGATGGACGACGACCTCGCGGGCCCACATAAAACGTCACACACGAGTGAGTGTCCTGTAGGACAACCACCGACTGCATGTGGCCAAAACATGTATGTATGAAAGGGTTGTGTAATGTTTTAAATAACGAATTCACGACTCTAATGTGGCACCTGCCTCACAAAACGGCAAACCCACACGGTGGCTCACGACTCGTAGTGTACTACTAGCCACCCCCACCCCCAGACGCACGCGCGCACACACACACACACACACACCGCACATCCACCGCAACTACAATGCATGTTAAATTATCCCGCGGTGAACATATGTTACCAAAGGAGGGACGTTTTAATTTTGAAAAAAAACAAAGATCATTAAGACGTTTTAGTACATTGATTGATTTTCTAGGGGTATAATGTGCAAAAATCAAATTTGAGCTACATGCACACGTGAGAGTGCACCTAAATGGATTGCACAAACACATGTGTCTCACTGGGTGCATGTTTACTCCCCGTGCAAGAAATTTCAAATATTGAGAATCTTGATTTTTAAATTCTAGTACATCCAAAACTTATTTGAAATTCATTAAACTTATCGTGTTGTCATATGGACACTAATACAAAGTGGCATTGTATTTTTTTGTCAAATTTGAGACTAGTTTTGATGTAATCTTTATCTTCTTACAAACGGGAGATTATTAATAATTGGGAACCAATATCGCAAATGAATTATTTATTCGAACCGTGGGTGTTAGACCAACAATGGATACATGACATGCTTCGGTTAAGCACTAAAGCGGCAGCATTAATCATCAAAATAGAAAAACAATATACGTGCCGCCACGCGACCCCTGTGCCGTGCGAGCAGGCGTGAGTTGACAGGACACATGTGAGCAGTCCACCGCGCAGGCCGATCGGGAGGCGTGCGTGCAGGTGTGTGAATTGACGGGAGGCATGCGAGTAGCTGTGTGAAATGACGGTAGGCATGCCAGCAGTCCGGTGCGCAGGCTCACCGGGAGGCGAGCCAGCGGTTTGACCGCCGCCCGCCTCTCTCCCACTAATCCATATTAATGGCGCGCCCGAGCGGCCGCACCCCCATCCTCGCCACACACACAATCCTCTCTCTCCGCTTGCATCCTCGATGCCACTCTTAGTCCTCAAAGCCGTCAGTGTATGAGGATGTCGCCGAAGTGCCCCATCGGAGGGAGTGGCGACTCCGGGGCTGCTGAAGCACCGGAGCATGGCGTGGAGATGGAGACAGAGGTTGCAGTCACCACCGGTGAGGTATCGCTGCACCCTGACGTCATCGACGACGTTGTGCTTCCACAGCCGGAGGTCCACACCGACACCGGTGACGACTCCGGCGACGACTCCGACGACGACGGACAACCAGTTAGTCATCTATACCCATTTATGTGTCAAATAGATCCTAGGGTTTCTCTGGTTACTCCTGCCTCCCCCTTTTCAGAATAGAAATCCTATGGTTATGTTCTCCTAATCCATGAAATCTGAGTAAGTTTCGTTGGATCCGTGTAGTGTATTGATTGTTTGAATGGTACAAGTGATAAGTGATTAGTTGTTTCATCTGTGCAAATGATTTCTGCTAATAATCCAGCTAGGGTTAGTGTTCGTGCTAATAATTCCTAGCCAGGTCTTGACAATTGATTTTGAATGACCTACATATATGTTTGTGCCATTATTTTCTTCAAGATTGGTCTATACATAGACAATTGTGATTAAAAATCGAACCATAATCTCTGGATATGTCTAAAAAAATAGCCATAAATTCTCAGTCCTACTTTACGGCATGTAAACATTGATTTGATACCAAATTTTGGCAACTGCCAAATGTTCGCTAGAGATTAGTTTGTAAACATTAATTTAACGCCACATTTTTTTACTATATGTATAGGTGCTGTCTGACGATGTCGACAGCGAGGATGAAGATGGCCAGAGGAGGTACAAGAGGCAAAAACTGAGGGATCTTTATGCAGGAATGCATAACAGGCATATTAGGACCTGGAACTCGGGCTATCGATGCCCATTTTGCAACCAAAAGCTTCATCACGCGTATCAAAGTGTTCTAGCGCATGCAAGAGGACGAACCATTGGCTCCTTCAAGCAGAAGTATTCTCGCAGGTTGGTGCACGCCGCATACGCCGAGTACCTGGAGAAGCTTTAGGATCATGCCGACAGATGAGATGAGATGTGGGATCGAACTATGTATGGCTATGTAGTGTCTTAATTATAAATGCGCTTGAGTATGCTTAATGATGGTTGAACTATATACTTACGGTTGAACTATGCTTGTGTACGCTTATTATCTATGTCTGAGTATGTTTAATCTATGTTTACTTATGTCTAAATGTGGGATATGGATGCAATCAGTTCGGTTGATGGCATCTACCTCCGTCCTGGTTTATTGGTCCCCTTTGTAATTTGTGTTAAATTTTGATCAAAGATTTAACTGACAAAACGTTAGTGCAGGTCAGCAAAAATTATATCGTTGGATGTGTATTTGAACATAGTGTTCAATGATATAATTTTTGGTGACATGCATAAACATTTGTTTGTTAAATCTTTGGTCAAAATTTGGTACAAATTACAAATGGGACCAATAAACCAGGACGGAGGTAGTACGTCAATCACACACGGTTCCCAAAATTGGAACCGTGTGCAATGACTTTCATTTTCCCTGTTACGTCAATCACACACGGTTGGCTCTAGCAAACCGTTGCGTCCGAAACTCTTTGTGGGACAGAAAACCCTCACCACCCAATTAAAAAAAGAAAACCCTCACCATCCCCACGTCACAAAAACCCTCACCCCGCTCGCCACACCCTCCGGTCCCCATTCACACCTGCACAAGCTCCTCTGCGTCTATGCATGGCACTGCCTATCGCCGCGGCAACCACTTAGCTCGACGCCTGTCGCCGCCGCCAGGCTGCCGGCAAACCCCACCGCATTTCGCCACTTCTGCTTGCCGCCGCCTATCGCCATCGACTGGCTCGACGCTGCTCGCGGTCGACCCAGCTCCGCCCGATTGGGGAATCCACCGCATTGAGGGTTTTTTCTCATGGACAACAAGGTAACTAATTTAATGAGATATTATCTCATCTCTTATCCCAGTTCATCTGCCTCCTTTAATCACTCGGCCGAAATCGCCGTGAATTCATTTTATTCGAGCTGATTTAAGGATTTTCTTTCATTCATAGAGTGTACAGTGCATGGACACATCAGGACTTTGCGGCCTCGGCCAGACATCCATGGAGTTCCATCTCACCGTACCAGATGACTCGAGGATGCGCGCGGTATGTTCAATCTCGCCCTAAATCGGTTGGCATGGCCTACTTTCTTGAACATATACTATATATTGCTGCATTGGGATAAAAGGTGCCACATGCAGCATATACGTCAAAGGGGATTTTTTTCCTCTTCTTTCTATATTAGGCAAATTAACAATGTATTGTTCTTTCGATTACTCTCATATTTCCATGACATCATGGTTACCCTATCTGTTTAATTATAGATTTTTGTCCATTGATTTCAACTGCTGTACAGTTCTTTCAATTTCGCCCATATTTGCATATTACCATATTCTTTAACAGTCCTACCATTTTCTTCAGTGCGTCCCTTTCTATGCAACAGAATCTGTAGTACACAATATTTCCCTTTACATAAATCAAGACTGCAAGGATGTCATACTGAACACAAACCATGGATTTACATTCATTGCTTCTGTAAGACTTGATGAATGTGGTCACTCCTATTTTGCCAAGGGCCTTTGGACAGAAATTTCTAAGTTTTATGTACTGAAAGCTGGCACTAAAATTGCACTGTGCATAAAAGACCCTGGTCATGAGATATATGCTAACTTCCTCGACGATATCATCCATCCAGACTTTGTTCGAAGTAAGTGTTCTTTTCAAGTATCTGCATATTGACTTACCAGCAATATCAAATGAATTGTGTATTATTTAAGCAACCAATTGTTATTCCATTTTCTTACTCTATTCCTACCTTCTAACTTCTAGTTACCAATACACTTTTCTATTTCCCCGTTTTAACTAAATATTCCCTGTACTCCCACTTCTATCAGAAAGTGCCGCTGATGAGGAGACTCCGGAGGTGGAGAACGGGGCTGCCAACAAGCAGAGGCGGGTCGAGCAAGAACCGCAAGCGACTCTAGTAGGCCTAGACTTCATCAGCAGCCTCCCCGATGATATGTTGATAGTCATCATCTCCCTCCTCCCAATCAAATATGGGGCATGGACAACCGTCCTTTCCCGGCGGTGGCGCCCCCTATGGAACTCCACCCCTCTCGACCTCATCGACACCCACGAGTTCTTCCATGGCTATCGCAAAAGCTTGGATGCATTCTCCAAGATCCTCGGCAGTCACCCTGGCCCAACCAGAGGCCTTAGCATGGGCAAATTCCGTTCCAACGGCAAGGACCGAGCCAAGCTTGACGACTGGTTCCGATCCCCCGCCCTAGATCAGCTCAAGGAGCTCACTTTTGATGATGGGCATATGTGCTTGCTGCCAATGTCCGCGCTCCACCTCGCGCCCACGCTGCGCGTCGCCAACTCCAGGAACTGCCATTCCCCCCCCCCTTAATGACGCACCCGCTCTTATTCTACCACGACTAAAGCACCTCGAGCTCGTCGCCGTCTGCCTCCCAAACGGGGACATGGAGCGCCTGCTCCGTGGATGTACTGCACTCGAGTACCTTCATCTTCAGGCGATCAATGGGTTGAGTAGCTTCCACATCACCTCCATGACTCTCCAGACTATTTATGTGTGTTGCTGGTGCTGCAAGAAGACATCACAAGATGTGTACCACGGTATGGTCATTGAGGACACACCTTCACTTGAGAGATTACTTGTAGTTGATCAAGAAGGTCCAACAAGAATCAATGTCATTTCTGTGCCGAAATTGACAGTGGTGGGCTACTTGTCTGACAAATACATCGAACTTGTTATTGGATCCACACCCGTTCAGGTACAACAACCGCCTTCTACCTCTCCTTCTAGAAATTAACATTATTTCTAATTTTGAAGATGTATGTTCGTCTGTCATCTAGAAAATGATTCTGACAAGCTTGACCCCGATACTGCACACAGTGAAGGTCTTGGCACTAGAATCTATCGGCCCCAACCTGGAGCAAGTTGTCAGTTTCCTGAGATGCTTTCCGTGCCTGGAGAGGCTATATATCGAGGTGATGTTCCTTTCCTGTTAAATGTTAACCATAAGGGAGTTCAATTTGTGACACCTTTTTCCAAGTTTACAATGACAATGTACTACAATTTCTGAAGGATTTTTGGAGGATTTCAGTACATACATGTTCCCCCCCCATATTGGTTGCTTGATCCATATGGTTACAATCCACACTACAAAAAAAATACACTTCCATGATGATACGTGTTTGTCACAGTAGGTCATGTTTTCTGTCATGCATGTACATCCATGACGATTTTATGACAGAATCAAGATAGTCATACGTGTGCTGTCGTAGAAGTGTTCCATGACATTACCAAAATTATCATCACGGAAGTGTCCACTTCCATGACGATAAATCGCGTGTCATAGAAGTGCTTTCGTCAAGGGTGACTGACATATGGCATCCACTGTAACGGGTCGCTGTTAAGCTATCGGGTTCCGGTTTGGATCCGATAACCCATTAACAGCCCCGACCAATGGGGATTTTCCATGTGTAAAATTCTCATTTGCCGGATAATGCACGTGTCAGCTAATCGTTGGGACAGATGTCGTCCCTACAATGGACGGAAGACGACACGTGGCGCAGCCCAACAGTGCCCCATTTAACGTAAAAAGGAAGGCCCAGCTAAAGGCCCACCATATTTTTTCAGACACTAGTGGGCTGGCCCGTTAACAGCCTGCCATGTTTTGGGTCAAATTGAGGCCCACATCAGATCAGGCCCGTTCACAGCCTGCCATGTTTTGGGCCAAATTACGGCCCATATCGGATCAGGCCCGTTAATAGACCACTATTCTTTTGGGCCCATTCTAAGCCAGGTTTGTATTTCAGCCTGTTAAATGCCCGTTTACCAGTTCGGCCCGATAATAGTTTCGGCCTGTTAGCGGCCCGTGGTGCATCTGGGACGTTGTTGGCCCGGTTTAACTTTAGGCCATTTAACGACCCATGCAGAAACTGGGCTATTTCTTGTCCGAAGTAACTTTAGGCCTCTTAACCGCCCGTAGTCTTCGTGGATAAATTTCAGCCCAGCTGGCCTATCGGCCTGTTAATGGCCCGTGTAACAGTTGGGCCTAATTATAGCCCGCGTTGAATCCGGCCTGCTGACAGCCCATCTGATAATGGCCCGTGACACTGTTGGGCCTACGGCCCGCGTTGATACCAGCCTGCTTAAAGCCCATAATTTTATTGGGCCAAACAGGGCCCGAGATATATTTTGGCCTGTTAACGGCTCGTGCTATTTGGGCCAAACATGGGCCTTAGGCAGTTTCGACCTGTATTGGCCCGTGAATTTTTTGGCTCAACGCTAGCCCAATCTAGTTTTTAGCCTGTTAAAAGCCCATGGTATTCTCTGGCCCAGCTGGCCAGAACTTTACCTGGCCTGTTAAAGGCGGAAAACTACTATACGTTTAGACCTGCTAATGGCCCAAGATGATTTTAGGCCCATGTTTTGGCCCATATGAGTAACGGGCCGGCCTGAAGACCGACAACATTGAGATCCATTGAACCTTCTGGCCTAAATTACAGCATACCGACCAAGAATAAACCTAGCCTATACAATAAAGAAATTACGACATATTACATCCACTGGGAATCAAAGTTCGCCAACGGTGATAATAAAGCGCAACGTGACCGCGGATTACATACACTGGGCATCAAAGGTCCCCATCAGTGCATATAAACGCGCCAACAAAAGAATATACAAAACTAAGAGCACTTCAAAAGGCATTAGATCTGGCCGGGACAGGCACCACAAGCAGCCGAACAAGCTGATGAGACCTTAGTTGTGTCAACGATAGATGCTCCATCCCTAGCTGTATAGCACCAAAGTGCGCAAGGCAGTCCTCTGAGATCTTCATTGCATCATTGACTTCAAGTCGGAGCTGAGATGGAGCAAGCCTTTCCGCTTTAAGTTGAGACTGAAGAAGTCAAACTGATTGAGGCAGCGACTGCACAGAGGTTGTCTAACAGCTGCTGGTGAGTAGCTTCAACTCACTGTCTTCATCAAGACAGGACCTTGGGGTCATCTCGCTCTCTTCAAGATGGTTTGGCTCACTATCTTCCCTAAAGTTCTTCCTGGCATAAGAGATACGACTCTGAAAGAGAAATAAGGAGACACGTAACAGGTTTCACAATTATATAAGCAAATAAATGGATCTGTTCTGCATAAGGAACATGTTTTTACAACTACAATGTAAAACTGGTAGTTGTTGCAAACATCCAATCAGATGTAAACACCAAAGTAAACAGCAGTGGAGGAAATGATGCATATCCAAATCTATACTAGAACAAAGTTTGAAGGCTTGAGAAGGATGAACTTACATTACATGTTAACACGGGCTGGACAAATCCCTTCTCCATGTCGATGGAAGGATAATTCAATAAATTCCCGAAAGAAACTTCTTTATAAGAGTTGCCATTATTCTACATTTTGCAAAGAGTAAATATAGATCAAATAATATTGGAAGAAATAGAGGATAATGATGCTCAGGTGCAGAGTGATGATACATAATCAAATAGCAATTAATTAAGTACAACGTTACAAGGCAAAAGGTACTGACAAGAGGAATGCAGACACCAACGTGTGCAGTGGCATTGGCTTTATTCAACATTTTGGTAAGAGTAAATGTAGATCTGATAATTTGGAGAAAGTGGAGGGCAGGGCAGATAAGATGCAGAGTAATGCTAGACAATCAACTATCTCGCAATGCTAGTACAGTAATACCACCACCGTCCATTATTACTTGTCGCTCAAATGGATGTATCTAGCACTATTAAGTTCTAAATACATCCAATTGATCAACAATTAATTCGATACAGAGGGAGTACATGACAACAGGTACTTACATGAGCAATCCAAAACTTCATAACCATTGTGTTAATTCTACATTTATCTAAGAGTAGATATAGATCTTATAATTTCGAGCAAAGGGAGGATAATGAAGCGAACATTTACAGTGATGCTACATAATCAAACAGCAATGAGTGTAAGTATGCTGACAAAGGGCAAGAGGTACTGACAAGAGCAATGCAGTGCCCAGTATTGTTGTGAGATCCTATGATCCTTTGAGCATCTGAAATTAGTTTTCATACAAGAGAGAAGGTAAGGCACATGCAGAAATTTAGGAGTTCAAATTTTGAATTGATATCATAGACAGTACCTGACGCTTGGCTCTGTGCAGTTCTAATAGGGGTTTGGCCAGTGGAGTAGGGGTAAAGCGTGGTATAGTTGGGCCTGTGTTTTCTGTGGCTGCTGATCTATCTGATTTAACAGGTAGCACTACCTTTTCCAAATACCTAGTTTGTACTCCTTGAGGATCTGCACTCACCCTCTTCCTTTTGGACATCTATTACGAAAGAACAACATTTGACTGAAAAACATAGTATTATGACACATGGAATAGGTACAGAAAATGGATAGGTATGGCATATACTCATATATGATGCTTAAACTAAGCAGATGGTGGTGTAACAAAGTAGAAGTAATGCAAGAGGTCATATGCAAAATGTGTGCGACCAATACAACCTTGCCAAGTTAGAGCAAGCACCTTGATGGGTGAATAAGATAGGCCATCCTCCACCATGCCAAGTTTGTTAGCCAGTGGATTGTTCCACAATATTCCTCTCGTGCGCCCATTCTCATATTCATTTTGATCATGTTCAATACCTGACATGCATGAAAACATAAAAACAAGTGAGATTATCTTTGTAATGCAGAAGTGATTCTAATCCAATACTGCCTCCCTGTAAACCCCTTTGTGCTATCTCTACAATTCTTCTGAGAGATGCCATGCATGCTATAATTTGGTGTGTGCATTAATATAATGTGGCCTACTACTCAAAATATGAGAGCTCCAGAAGTGATGATACTTCATAGATGACAGCTTCAACATATAGTAAAGAAGAACAAGTCGACCAGACCTGACTGATTCAAAATATACTAAGGGAGAACAACTCGACCTGACCAGTCGACCACAAATGTCTCTGCTACTCTTCCCAACAAGGAACATACTTATTAAAGAAGAGAAGAGAATCATGTTAAAGAAGAACAAGCAGATTGAAGATATTACAAGTCTTTCTTTACAATGTCTGTTGCCCACCCATGATGAACCAGAGCACACAGAGAAATACTATTCCTTCCGGTCTCTCCATATGTGGCTCACATGCATTTTGAAACTAAAGTAGGAACATTTAGCTGACCAATTAAACATGTCTCAATTTTACTAATATCAGCATAATATCAGATTTGAATTTGTACAACTAAGCTTGTTTAGCTCGATGGGTGGAGTAGTGCTATTACGACACGAACCACGTAGGCTGATCGTGGTCATCATAAAATGGGGAAACCGTAAGCATGATGAGTATAGTGTTGACCGTGGCAGTGGGATGGCAGATCTGAAGCTGCAAACCGCACAAAGGGTACTTAGCAACCGATGTTTGCTTTGAAATAACAACTAAGATTTGGTATGGACAAGAAAGTACAGTCAACAAGTGACAAAGAAATGCAATTCTACTATCTCTCTATATGTCGCGACATGCATTTGGAAACTCAAGTGGGACCTTTAGCTAACCAATTAAATGTGTCTGTTAACTAATATCAGTATCATATCAAAATCATATTTGAACAACTAAGCTTTGGAATTATGAGTGTTGTGTTGTTTAGCTTGATGGGTGGAGTACTGCTAGTACGACAGAAAGCACCTACACAGATCATAGTAGAGTAGATAAAAGGGGAAAACCCTAAGCATCAAGTGTAAAATCAGGAAAGTGGAACTAGCTGGACCAGTGTGTGGCGCACATGCTTTTCAAAACGAATATAGGAACATTAGGTGACCAATTAAACATTCTCTGTTTTAGTAATATGAGCATCATATCAGATTCGTATTTCAACAAATAAGCTTTGGAATTATGAGTGGCATGTTGTTTCGCTTGATGGGTTGAGGTCTTGAGGAGCAGTGCTAGCACGACACGAAGCACCTACGATGATGGTAGTGAATATAAAGGGGGGAAACCATAAGCTTTACGAGTATAGTGACCGTGCCATGGCGGATCTGAAGGTGCAAACCGGACAAAGCTACTTCGCAACCAATGTTTGCTTTCAACTAGCCACTACGATTTGGTACGGACAAGAAAAGTACAGTAAACAAGTTACGATCTATTTTCCGGGTGAGATCAATAACTTAAGCAGATATGAAAGAGTACCACCTCTCTTGCGACGCCGTGTAGGCCCTTGCTGAAACATTGAGGGTGCTGCGGGTGCGATGGTTGTCGGCGGCGCGGAAGAAGACTTTAGACCGCAGACGGCCGGGTCGGGGGATAAGTCCTGTTGCTGTGGATGAGGCGGTTGTAGGAGCGGCAATGGCAAGGTGGACGACGGCGCCGATGAAGCGAGAGGACACGATGAAAGGATCCTGGTCCGGCGCCGTGGATGAGAGACGTCCATCTCTTGCAGTGGACGATGGGGTAGGGGTAGCGGCTCCGGCAAGGTGGAGGATGGGGTGGCGGACGGAGGAGGCTGGCCGCAGTGGGGAGGATGTTGTGGCGCCAACGGAGTATGAATGGGGAAATGGAGGGGGAGGGGGGATCTCAAACTTTGGGACGCGCTTGTCTGAAATGTGGGAAAGTTACGAACTTATCCCCCGTTTAAAATTTCAGACATCACGTCGGTTGGGGATAGGACGGTAATCTCGCATCTCCCCAATATTTGCTGGTAGCGATTTCAGGCGAGGAGAGGGTGTTTTGCCGCCCACGGTTGGCGCCCACGGTGTATGAACGGGGCTGACAAGTAGGGCGGTTGTGTCAAGTCTGAGGGAAGTTACACATCTGCCCCTATTTAAAATATTTGCCTACATCGATTTCGGACGAGGAGAGTTTGTTTTGCCGCCCACCGTGTATGAATGGGGAAATGGAGGGAGATACACATGTCTTTTGGACGAGCTTGAATCAAATGTGTTTTGCCGCCCACGTTTGGCACCCACCGTGTCTGAATGGGCTCAGAGGCGGTCGTGTCATGTCTGATTGAACTTACTAGTCTACTCCTATCGACAGCAGTGTAAATCGGGTCGATTAGGATGTCAAGTGTCAGGGGTAGATAGTAATTTCCATCTCGCAAACACTTGCTTCGGGCAGCCGACAAATGATAGTGGGTGTTTTGCCGCTTCGTTCAAAATTTGGGAGAATTAGCATTCACGTTTACCCTGGGCCCTGGCAACTAAATTCAAATCCAATTTGTATTTGATTACGAATATCCATACATAATTCTACATTTTGTTATTTATTTCTTCAAAACCACGACAAAGATTTATTCCACCTTTATATATGATTATGATTTAGAAATGCCGTGATCTTCGAATTTAGTAGGTTGGATACACTTTGAGTCAAACAGTTATTTCATCCAATACAATATGCTCACACAAAAAATAGTTCACCTTATGTCAATCATACAAGTACTGAGGATTACCTCGCCTAAAAAATTTAGATCATTACAACACATGGACAACATAGGGGATCTTACAACATAGTCCATTCAGAGACCTGACACAACATGCAAGTATAATAACCTAATGACAATTTCAACTGGTATCTAAAGAAGAACTGGGATTACCCTGGGCTTCAGATAGCATAAGCAGCAGGACCTCCTCCATCTTCAAATGCAACATTCTTAGTTCCTCCAATTCTTGGGTTTCTTGCATAATGCGTGCAGCTAATTGCATAATTTCCAGCCTCAAGATCAAGATTACCTCATTCATGGCAGCCACACCATCTCTTTCTGCCTCTAGTAGAGCCTCAAGAACTATAATATCTGTGCTCAGATTGCTCTCCGGTAGTGTTGCCTCTGAACTGCTACCATCTGGTAACATGGATGGCACACTGCTTCCACAAATAGATTCCGGGGTTGTACATTGTGTACTAGTGTGAACGGCATCCTGAAAGGTTTTCGCTGGACATAAGTAAGAGATAGTTATCGCGTGATCCACGCAGTAAGCTTACATGGTAAATGACATACGAATTATTGCCGAGCATGGCAAGCTATATTTAAATGGTTCGAAGCAGCATCAGCCGAAAAGAAATTAAAATGGTAAGATGAAACTAGGGATGTAAGTGGCAAATAAACGACATCCGCCAGTCCCATCTAGTTAGTTTTTGCTAGCTCCCTAGTTCATTTTCCTCAAAAAACAAAAACTCTTTTGAACTATCATACCACTAGTGGACTTTAATCGGGATTAAACGGGATCCAGTTGACATCCCTAGTTGAAAGGGAGTGTACCACCGCTATATTTAAGTGGCCAAGGCATCTAAGCAGTTGAAATAATCTGAGAAAGCACTTAACAGTGTGGCCTCATATAATCTACGAAGACAGTCTTGTGATGAAGTTCATAGGAAAAGTTAAGGACTCAAATGAACTAGGCATGCATTTCTTTACGATAGTACAGCAGGCACTGTTGACATATTGGCCAACTCAGGTATAGCCTAACAAGTAACAAACAAGCATTCGAATCAAGCAATACAGCAAAGCAGACAACTGAACTATTTGTAATTCTGTAGGATTACAGGTTGAGGGCACAAGCCAAGAAAGCAGCCCACACGCATTACATTTCATATGTACTAAAACACACTGGCTTACCATATGCTGCTGTGAAGCCTCGCTGCTGTTGCAATGTTCTTTTAAGATATCGTCAGGATCCCGTGGTTGCAAATCTAGTTGTTGTAGTTTATTCTGCACCCTCTATTTAGATAAAATTAATTTTAGTCGCATGCACTGGTTTGAATTGATCATCAATGGTTCATCTAAACTAATGAAAGAAGGGTGTGTGCTTACACGACAATATATGTGCTTCACTCTATTTTTATGCTTGTTCGAGGTGCCAGCCCCAAAAGAACAAATATTTTGCTTGATGGGGTTGGCAGATCCATAATTAATAGAAGCATCAAATTAGTCATGCAACTTGGGAAGATCAAGAACGCACAAAAAGGTAATGAACATAGGCTCGGAGCAGTGATGTAATAGCTAGCATCAGAAAATGTAGGGTAAAACGAATAAAAAGCAGCGGAACCACATGCTAGTTTGCTGATGTGTAATTAAGCATATAGAACATGAAGCAGTCTGATGGAACCAACAGGTGGCATCAGAACAACACCATTATCATAAATATAGCATGCAAGAAGTAAAATAGTAAGGCAGTGATATCTAGGAAGTACAGTAATACTTAGGACAAAACTAAAGCATTGTAACTATGTGTGCACTGGTTTGTAATTTAGCACATGTAACATGTTCACTGCCAGAAGTATGGCCCTACAGGTGCAAGCAGAATAACGCGTCTCGTGAAAAATTGAATGATGCCCTGAAGAAATTCAAAGGTGCGGTGCTTATGCTAAGAAAGTGAACGTAGGCGCCGGCCATTGGATAATAGTACCTGATTCTCGACGGCGTATGGGTATCGTTGTCATACTTGATAGCTAAGGATCGTCGATGGTGCTCGTGTTGCGGTTGAGTTTGGGCCGGCTGTCGCCGTTGCTGAAGCGGCTCCGGTGCTTCGGTTGCGGTGCCTGTCTACATACAAGAAAGCTCATCTGTGGTAAGTGAACAGTTCCACGATAAAGAAGAGAAAAACCGAAGGAGTACAAATCGAAATAACCTGATGAGGCTGCGGCATCAGTAAAGCAGGGCCGGTGGAGTTGAATATGGCATCCGTGGAGCGGGTTCGGTGCTGTAGACGAAGGCATTGGCGAAGCACATCCGGCGCGGTGTACAGTGCTTTCGGTGAGGCGGATCTGTTGCGGCGGACGAGGGCTTGTATGAAGGGCCAGCGATGGTGCGGACGAGGGAGTCAGTGAAGGGCCTACACTGTGGTGGACGAGGGCGCCGGTGAAGCAGATCCGGTGCGGTGGACCATGATGGCGGTCAAGGAGATCTGGAGCGGTGGACAAGCCAGTCGCTGAAGCGGCTCCGGTGAAGTGGTGAGTTGGCAGTTGGGGGTTCCAAGGTGCGGAAGGTAGATCCGGCGGGGTGTGAGGTCCACCGCTGCGGCGGAGGACTAGATTCGGCGGCTTGGTGTGGTTGGGAGGGGGTCGGGGAGGGGAAGGGGAGGGGCTCTGGGGAAGAATGTTGGGGGCAAAGAGGGGGAAACAATGGAGTTACCAAAGCAGCCCTTTTCCGTTCATGTGGTAGGGGTAAACCAGGAATATCACAGGGCTAAACTTTCAGGCGCGAGATATTTTGATGTGAGCGGGAAGTTTGAAAGCTTTTGGCGCCTGAAATTAAGTGTTCTGCTCTTGTACGGCCGACTATGATATCATGGCCGAGAATTTATTTGTTTTGCACGCAAAAAAAAGTGCAAGTTTCAAAAATCAATGCCTCCAACTCGAAACTTAGATTATCCATTCAATTCAAATATGGATCATTGAGCTAGTGCAAGCAAATACCATTATATGGTCCAATTCAAATGAAATTCCAAATGTGTTTATCCTAAATATGATGACAAAAGCAAAAATGTGTAGGTGTATGAATAAAGTGGATGATTATAAAGTTTGAACATGCCCGTATGTGTATATCTCTAGGTTTGATATATGAATTTGAAATCATGAAATCCCGGCTTAAAAAATGTACCTCCGTTTAAATGAGTTACAAAAGTTAATGATGGAGTCAAATTCCAAAATTCCAATCTTAGGTTTGTAATTCTGGCACTTCAAGGTATATCACGCATGTTCAAAAGTATCGTTATCTCATAGTCCAAACTGTGAAACAAATTGATCAACCATGAGTGCACACACTATTGACCATATATATCTCAATTACGCTAAAGTCCCTCAAATATAGACACCTCACTCTTTATCTGAAGCCACCCCCCGTCCCCCCCCACACACACAAGTCGTTCTCTCCCCCGGACATGAACACACGAGCACATTAACACCTCCCTCTCTACTAAAGTCCGGACCCCAATATAGGTCTCTATCACTTTGTCTCTCGGGCATGCATACATCTCTTCCCCCACTCTCTAGGTCTCCCGGCATCTGTCTTTCCCAAGCACACGCACTAATAGAGTGTATCTTTCCCATACACACAAAATGTCGCCCCCAAATGTCTATCTCCCTAGTTATGTGCTTCTCGCACACTCACCTCACACACCACCCCCACTGCAAACAAGCACACTTTGTCTCCTTGTGCACCACTCTCCTCTTTCTATCTCTCCCACATGCGGACCCGCCCCAGCTCCTTCCCTATATACATATATGTCATGACTCTTTCCATAGCTCCCTAATGTATCATCGTTCTCAATCTCGCACGTTGTTCTCTACACCATCTATTCTAGATCTCTCATGAAGTCCCTATCACACGCATGATGACTCGCTTCCCTTGCGTCTCCATAAATAGGCCACTTTCGAACAACATCAACATATTGTCTCCCTATCTATACGCCACTTCTGAACACAAACGACCCCTCTCTCCCCCTCTCTTCCTCTCTCTCTCTCCCTCGCTAGCTCTCTCTCTCGCTCTCACACCCCTCTCCCACACACACTCGATGTCTCTTCCAAATAGTCTGCTCCCCGCCCGCACCCATGCTATCCCGCTACTACACATGCCTTTGTCTCTCTTTGACACACATGTCACACCATTCCCCCTTCCCTATACTGGGTGTACATCATTAGTGGTCTCTCTTCTCCACATACACACACTCCCTCTCACAAACACACGCACGCACAAACACACACACAGACACGCACAAACACCCATCTATCTGGATCCTTCTTTTAAGACACACACCCTTGCATATTCTCTCCAGCTCTAGGTATGTATATATATCCCCCCTCTCTCTAGCTCAGATGCACACCAAAATTCTCCATCTCTCTAACTCACACATCTCTCCCCATGTCCGCATGTGTATCTCACACACTCACTCTCTGATTATGTCTATGTGTCTCCATGTTACACAACACAAAGCCCCATGCACATGTTTCTCTCTATCCTCCACACACAGAGACACAAAGAATCTCTTATCATTGCCTCAGTCTCTACACATATCACACACGCACACTGTCTCTCTCTCTCGCACACACGCTCAACAAAGGTTTTCCCGTGAATAACTTACCATCTATTCATCAACAGTCATGGCAGTACGGCGAACACGAGACGTGAAAAAGAATAAATCTACACGTGCGTAGACCACCTAGTATGACTACTAGGACTAGAGCAAGCCGAAAGCGCATCGCCGTCACCCCCTCCTTATCGGCGACGGAAAAACCTTTGTTTTACACAGTCGAGAAGTCATCGTGCTAAGGCCCCACATGCTGAGCCGTTGAATAGAATGTAGATCCAAGTTTACGGAAACAAGTATCGATAATACGTTTGTATCTCCATGCTTATATCTCTTCTCTTATAAAAAAACCTGAGTTGGTGAGGATGGTACGCCTGCCATCTTGCAATATAGACCGTCTGATCTATATCTGACGGATAGAAATTAAACTAAAAGATACCCGCACCTCTCTCCACATTTGCAGACAAGGCCTTCCCTCGTTTATCCTTATCTCCAACAACCTCATTGTTGAGCAATTAAAAAACGGAGCCTCTAGAACAAACTGGCATGGTGGTCGCTATCGACGTCGTCCATTCCCATGCCTCCGCTCAGTCCGACCACCAATCACCACCACGCCCCACTCCTCCTCACCTTATCTCTCCTCTTTATCGAGATATCATTAGTTTTTACACATGGGATTACTCCCGCATGGGTCAATCACAACAGGTGTTTTATAAAAATATGCATCTTGATGTTCCATGCAATGCACGGACATCTTGCTAGTACTCCTACAGAAGACTTAGTTGGTGATGATGGTGTGTCTGCCATCCGTCATTTCTGACCATTAGATCTACATCTAATGACTGTGAGATAAGTTGTTGCCTTTTCTCAACAACATCCCACTTCTCTACCAATTTGCAAAAAACCCTTAATTAGTATCTTAAAACCAACCACATCCCACTCTCACCTCACCAAAACAGCCCAAGGAATATATTCTGATTGAAACATAATATATCTCTAGTGATATATGTATATCAAAATTAGAGTGTTTTCTATCAAGTTTGTGAATAAGTATTATTCTAATTATGATCCGTTGCAACGCACGTGAACATTGCTAGTATTTCCAACCATGCAAAAAAAATGCTAGTATTTCCATAGTTTCGAGTTTTCCATCAAGATATTAGTCGCTCATGGTTGATATTTAGTTTGAATTACGTACACATAGGCACTATGTAACTAGCCATGCTTATTGGCTTCCAAAGCTTAACTTTCACTCCTACTTACACTATGTAGAGTATTTAACAAAAAACTACCACTTTCAACCAGCCCTAGGAAGAAACTATTGTACAAAAAATAGCAAAACAATACCTAAAATTTCTTAATCCGCTCCAAAAAACTACTACCTAGTGCCGATTAGGCTCGTTTAAACCCGTTTATGACAGGGTTGGCCCACATGTCCGTGCTGACGAGGCAGCTTAAACCAACACATTTTGTTTGACCGTTGACACGAGGGACCCACATCTGAACTTCTATCCTGTTCTTCCTCCTCCAATCATTATTTTTCCTGAACATTACTTCAAACAGTACTGATGCGTGTTCGTCGGTGGCGCTGGTGATGAGCGAGTTGGCCGCCACTCCGCCGGACGGGCCGGACGCCGCGCTGGCCTCCACACGGGTTGGCTGGCTGGCCCGAGCGTGACTCACACGTGAGCAAGCCGCTACGCTGGCCTTCGCTTGAGCCAGATGGCTGGCCTTAGCGCGGCGCGCGCGAGTAAGCCGCCGCACTGCCGTGCCAACCTAGCTAGCAAACCTTGCAGACGAGCAGCTGGATGCATCCAGCAGGGTGTGTGCTATCTTGGCTAGCTAGCGGCCGCGAGCGCCGGACGGAGCTGGCATCCGGGCTGTCGCATGATGGGCTCCGCACCACCGGCGATTTTGACCTCGCCTTCTGCCGGCGGCAGTAGTTGCGTCCCATGGCCGAGGATGACTAGGTGGACGGGCCGGAGGTAGGAGGTCACTCGGGGATTTTTGTCCAGACTGACATGTAGGTCCCACAAGTAATAACGCCTAACTTGCCGGTCGAATAGAAGGCGTTGACTTAATGGGCGACATGGGTTGAAACGTGCCTATAACGACACTTTGTAGAGTAGTCGTTTCTTGGTAGGGCTAGTTAGTAAGTGGTAGTAGTTTCTTGGCATTATTAGTGGTTTTCGTAAGGAACAATGTACTAGCGACAAAAGGCGATTCTAGGTTGCGTTGTACTCCAACGAGTACTACTAGTGGTCGTGGGAGTGTATAGCTCGTTTTGTGGGTTTGATCCCGGCCGAACGCACGGCGGCCTTTTTTTTAAATATAACCTCGCTGCGAGCCAATATTGTACACTGGTAGTTTGACTTTTGAAGTGGAACGGACGTGTCGCACCATAATCTGGGTGCACTGGATAGCCCAGCCACATGAACGGGTTTTCCCTCCCATCATCTCGTGGCTCACGTACTAGAGTAGTAGTACTCCTATATATCAATTCACACCATGCAAAGTTTCTCGCCTGCGTGCTCGCCCTAGCCGCACCTCGCTTGCAGCTTCCTCATCAGCTAGCATATTTAAACTAGCACCACCCAATTAAGGCCGAGGAGCCAGAAAGCCTGGCGCGGCATTGGGAACTGTGCAATATGGCTCTGTACGTAAAGTGCTAGTACTCTACTACTCTGTAGCTTGTGGCGTTGCACGCATGGACTTCACTCCATTATCAGCTCTATAAAAGAAATTCCTCTTGACGTGATTTTTTTTGTTTTGAAACGGAGGTAAAAGCTTTGCCTCATCTCATTCATAAAGAAGGAACTACTAACAAAGTTCGACGGGATCCATTACACCTCCACAAATGGAAGTGAAAAGTCTACTCTCGCTGTATCAAAGAACTCAAATGTTCTGCCCCCGCAGTAACCGTCGCTGATAAACAAGCTGCTAGTGTGTGCGTGAGAGAAGTGGCTGAGTAGGCCAGCTATGCACTTGAATAGAGCACGGAGAGTACCCACTACGCAGGTGTACTTTCCCTTCATTGATAGTACAACGATGGTTCTAGAGAACAGTAGTACCCTCCACTTGCAACTGTAGCTCCTTGGCCTTGAGATTCAAGAGTTCAAAACTAGTGCACTATAGAAGTACAGTACATCGCACTACTAGTTGAGAAAGTAGTACTACTACTGCTACAGTATGAGTACGTAGTAAATAATAGCCTCACCATCGCGGGGCACGAGGCACTACCACTATGCGTGCCCGCATAATTTCCTTAGCGAAGGGACGAGGCCCTGTGGTTACAACACTCTTATCTCCTCCTCGCCAGTTCCCCTCCCCCCGAAGAGAAGGCAGTTCGTTGCTGCTCCCATGGATTCGCCAGGCGGTTCTCCTCCTCGTCGGGGCTGGGAGACCTTGGACGACGATCCTCTGGGAGAAATCGCACGCCGCTCCGACGTCCTCACCGCCGCAAGACTCGGTGCTTCCTGCACCAACTTTTTTAAGACGATGCTTAAACAGGCTTGGGAAAAGGCCATGCTTGTTGGTCTTCCATGCTTCCTCGAGGAGAAGGTTATTCTATGGGACAATCCTTTGAACAGTCCACCGCTCCCTGGCCATGGTTGCACGTTGACTCCGCTAGAGTTGCCGACGTTGAGAGGTAGTCGGATTTTGTCCGATGAGCAGGTCAGTCATGGAGTTTGATCATGTAGTACTTAGTTATTCCATCCCGTAATTTCTCCGCTGCCCACCGTCTTATATATAGGTCTGGGTTGGTGCCAACAAAGATTGGCTTGCATACCTCCGGCCGGATACCACCATCATTTTGCACAACATCCACAGCAATGCGGTCGTTCCCGTAGACCCCTTCTCCAACATTGGGATCGGCCTTCCGGACTGGCTGGGCTTGAATACGTATGATGATGCCTACATGAGATTGAAGAAGATAGCAATTGCGGACCCGCCGACAAAGCGACGCGGCTACGACGATTACTATCTCATCGCGGAGTTCGACATAAGGATTGCCATCAATACAAGAGGCAGAAACGACAGAGGCTGGCACATGTTGGTCACGGCAGATTTGTACCCCGATACGTTCAAAGACGCCATGCGCCATGTAGGCCACATCTTCGCGGTGACAAGCCAGGGGACTTGTTTCATCTGGTTGCCATCCTACGGTATGGGAGATTACAAACGGAATGCACAAACCATCATTTGCATCCCTAACGATACTCCATTATTTTGCAGGGACCAGTCATCCCCCAATCAAAATAAGATCGCCGATCCTGGATGTGCATTTGCATCCGTGATTCGGTCTAACTTGGAACCTTGTAGCTGACTTTGGCATATTGGGATCAACTATCTTAGCAGTCGTTACCCATGGTACCACTGATGTGCAACATGGTCACACAATCTACCACGATCGGACCGTCACCATCTACCCAGGTATTCCATTTTCTCATTGCTGTGTGTTAGAGTAGTAGAGTAGTACTTGTTAGTTATTTTCTTTTCTTGACTGGGACATGTTTACTATACTAGTAGTAAAATTTAGTATTATATTTTTTTAATCCTCTCGTCTTCTCTTTCATTGTTGTACTACTTACTAGTACTAGTAGGAATACTTTTTACCTTGGAGGACGTGTATAGCTAGCTAGGCCCTTGAAGACTTGAACCCACTAGCTCCCACCATTTTTATTTTTCCATGTCTTACTATCTCATCCATGTAGCCAAGAGTGGCTATATATAATAAGTCGGTTATTTTACTTCCTCTATACCGGAGTAGTACTATTTGCTGCACAGTATTACTGATCGCCATTTTTGAGCACAACATTATTATGCATGGACCTTGACTATGTACGTCACCATGTGTCCAGATCTGAGATGCCGCGTGTACCAGATGAACGGCGCCGAGTTTGACCCCCGTGGTGCTACGTGGGTGCCGAGGAACACTCTTGGAGAGTAGTCGCTTTTCATTGGGGACAGCTACCCCATTGTGAAGCGGATGCCACCTTCCGTGCACGACACCGAAGGCCTGCCGTTCATGAAGCATGGTTGTGTCTTCAGTGCGCACCGCCGGATGAACGACATGCTGGGACACGCTATCCCTGATTTATGCCGCTTCAGCTTGGATGAGTACCCATCGTGTGGAACCAGACTAGAAAGCTGCGACAATGATTCCCGTTGCCCACCGCTCTGGATCGTGCCATCCATGAAGAACACCTGGGACTGGAACCTGGAGGAGGACATGGATCCCATCTATAATGTGTAAGTGGAGTATGGTAAATTGTGAACGGTAGCGCTGTGAATATATGTAGACTAGTCGTGCACAAATTTATCACATGAAGTGGAGATGAACTTGTGTGGCATACTGGCATTTGTCCTTTAGAATTTATTACTAGTAAATGTGTTATGTGTATGTGCAACTTGTGTAGTTGTTGCACGGGCTCCAACACGCTCTTTGAGAAAAAAAGGTGGCACAACTTTGGATATAGGTGACGTGGCGGCATCATACAGTAGCATCGTTCGCTATAGTTATAGTACTCCTACTAGGACGACAACTCCTATAAAACCTTGCGCTTGGCTCTTTGCCTCTTCGGGAGGTTCAACAGTTCGTACTCGTGTGAACCTTGCACTTGGCTCTTCGCCTCTTCAGAAGGTCCAACAATGATGATACTACAGTACAATATGCTTCTGGCAATCTGACACCGAATGAACTGCTGCACATCCACCGCGAGGGCGAGGGTGAGGGAGAGGGAGAGGGAGAGGGTGCTGTAGTCAAAACCCTCTCCTCGTCCTGTGAGCCACCATGCGTGTGGGCGAGGGAGAGAGCGTAGGCGTACGAAGTAAGCAAGCTTCTCCTCGTCATGTGAGCCACCGCGCGTGGGCGAGGGAGAGGGCGTAGTAAGCAAGCTTCTCCTCGTTCGGCGAGTTGACGGGACACATCAAAGCCGTACTAGTCCATACTGCGTCCTTTCCGGTTAATATGGCTTAATTTGAAACGAGAAAAATACACTGGCGGTCAACGTATGTAACAATACGCTCATTACGGTCACTATATAGTTTTGCGGTGATTATACGATCACTAGCTCATCATAGAGCACCATATTGCACCCTATTGACCGGCCACATAGTCGACATGGCACTTTGTTGACTGGTTAAATTGACACCTGGTTTCTGGGTCCCACCTGTTAGTTGGCAGAGCAAAGAAATCAGTTAAACAAAACTTTACGCAGACGCGACATGAGTCCAACCCTTGCGTGCGAACCACCATAGCTGTGTATGTGAGTGCATGCACATGTACTCCCTCGGTCTTCCAACAAAGAGTGTACATCTACACTTCCAATGCATTTAGCCTTTAATCTAATTGATATTGATTGACTAATGCACCAACTTGTGCTCTAGCTATAGGCTACATGTCTATCCTTAATTACAGCATGCAACAACCTTCATTTAATCTTCTTCTCTCAATGGTCGCATGCACACATAAGTCTGCTACTTTTGGGCGTTAATTATGCCATGAAGTTCCGGTTCCTCTTGGTCAATGTGTAAATCTCTATATGTACAGTCTTTCACGGACGGAGGGAGTAGGTTGAGCACTTGAGCGTGAGCGTGTGTGTTGCGTCGTGTGTTGTGTGCCGCATGGATGCGTGAGTGTTGCGTGCGTGCATGTGTACGTGTGAGTGTTGCATGTTGCATGCATGCATGCATGAGGCTTTTACTCCCTCCCATTGACATGTTCATATTTCAAGCTTCATTAAAACGTTGCATGCAAGAATTAAGAGAAAACTCACCAATGCGTGTAAAAGTTCTGGTCATTTGTTCCTCACGCATGCATTCCAATTAATACGTTCGTAAACACAATTTTCTTGAGGAAAACGAGCCCATTATTGAGTACTTTCGGAAAAAAATTCTTCGGGCACTCATCATTTACTACTACCTTGGTTGATGATTTTTTTATTGACCTGTATATAAACCTCCGTCCTGGTTTAATGGTCCCCTTCATACTTAGTGTAAAATTTTGACCGTAAATTTAACTAACAAAGTGTCAATGCATGTCATAAAAAATTATACCATTAAAAACTATGTTCAAATACGAATCCAGTGATATGATTTTTGGTGAAATGCATTAACATTTTATTAGTTAAATAGATGGTCAAAGTTTGACACAAAATACTACTAGTACTCCTACATTATTGGCGCCGGGGGCCTTGGCCAATGTTTCATCTTGTTGGATAGGATGAGAGTAGAGGCATAGGGATACTGTAGATAGGAAGTCTTGGCGATCCATTATTCCCCATCTCGGTCAGAGAGAACTATTCAACTAGTCTTCACAGTGAAGTGACAATACACGCTGCAGCAGATGGGACACTTAATTAATAAGCTGAACCAGCGTGTTGGTGTTACTAAATCAGCCTTACCCAATACTGCTATCATGTTTGCCAGTGGAGCACGCTTCCGCAAATACGCCTACGCACCTCTCTCTTCCATTAACTGACATATGGGCCCTCTTGAGGTAGACCCAGATGTCATCGGCTTAACTATTTACACTCCGAAGGACGGTATATCCTGGTAGTAGTACTACTAGAATAGAGATTTAATGCACTTTCTTCCCCGTCTTTCCCTCTTCTTCCTCCTCTCTTCTTCTTCCTCCTCTCTTCCCCATCGTCGGCCGCACACCATTTCCCCCCGCTCACTGCTTGCCCGCCCGCGCCATCTTCCTTGGTAGCTCGCGTGTACCATATCCCCCCGCTCACTACTCGGCCACACACGCCATCTTCGCTCGCCCGCCAGAATCCACTTCCCCGCTCGCTCGCAGGCACCGAAAACCCCAATCACCCAGCGCCCTAAAAAACCCTATGGCAGAACCGACTGATACGCAGAGCCACGATTGGAATTCCCTCCCTGATGTTCTCTTGGAGTAGATCTGTAATCGTATGGACCAGCTCAGCACCGTCCGTCTGGCCGCATGCTCGGTGTCTTTGTACCATCTACTCGTCTGCAACTGGCCGGCCCATTTCAAGACACCCTGCTTGCTGATGCCCGATCCTCGCAGGTGGCCCAGACACCGACTTGACGATCCTACGGAAGTTGCCGTGGTGCCCCTCGACATGCTACCACTACTCGTCCACCTGTCCTTCATGCGCGGCCACTACTGGGCGGGCATGAAGGCCAACTGGATCGTCCTCATCCACCAATCCGGTAGTCCTTGGTGTCTCGTGGATATCTACACCCAGCAAGAGATCACCCTTCCATCGTTGGATACCGCCGCCATCGAGCCTCACGGCCCACCGGACACTCCTGCCTACTACGCACGAGACGTGTCGAGTTTTTGGTGCGACCTCCATTTGCTGAAGGTTGTAATCTGCGAAGTGCCCACACCATCAGAAGACTACATGGATTACAAGCTCATTACCTTGTTCGACATGGGATTAGTCTATCTGGAATCCAGTCGCCATACATGGTTATGGCTCATCGTCAATCCTGTTCAGGCTCCATTTCTGTCTGATGCTATAGTGCATGATGGCATCATTTACGCGGTCGACGCACAGATTGGCTGCCTATACTGGTGGAATCTATCGTCGTGTAATTGTTCTATCTCATCTCATCTTTACCTAATGAATATGACTGCCTGTTGATTGTTACAAATTTAGAATAGATAGTATGTCTATAACCACATCATTGCTATATGTTCCTCTCATTTCCTAGATTTTTATGACCACACATGTTATTGTTAGAGTTGATATGAGAACAATTGGCATCTAATGATTGTTAGAATAGATATTATGAGTATAACCTCATGATTGCTATATGTTACTCTCATTTCCAAGATTTTTATAACCACGCATGTTATTGTTTAGAGTTGATATGAGAACAGTAGTAAGTGCTATGGTAGAATATGAGTAGGCCCTGTCATAGCTGTTTTCCTCTCATTGTTACATGATGTTTGAACCATGACATATTGCTAGAATATGAAAGCCATGGGTATGATTATGACCACGGCATTGCAATTCTCTGTCTATGATATGTGTCACTGTTATAATAATCTTAATTCCACACATACTTTGAACATGATTGTATATTTTTGTCCTTTTGGTGTCCAATTTGATTTGTTGCAGCAGTCGCAAATGCGCTGGCCTTCATGATTCCAAGACCTGGAATCATACCAGTCAATGGGTGGTGGTTTATCGCTTGTTCAACTGACGGAGGTCATTTGATGCTCATTTGCACGTACAAAATTGACCAAACCATTTCATCAAACCACATGCAGTACAATGCCTGGGGCGTTCGTGACTGTGATGGCTATGGCTGCTTCGTGTTTGAGAAAGTCCCAGCTCCGTTGGGCCAGGCGTATTCAACTGGAGGCGGGTTTACAACCTCGGCAACCACTCCATGTTCCTCGGGCTCAATTATCCGATCATCCAACCAATCATTGATCATATCACCGGCGATGATTATCGTGCTATGCAACTTCCATTCGCCAGGGGGAACTGTGTTTACACATCGTACCATGGGTTTCATGAATCACCATATCCAGAGATTCATCGACACAGCTTGTTGCCAGATAATCTTCAGTGTGTGAAAGGCATCAAGCTTCCATGCGATGAATGGCTTTTGCAAACCCGACATTCGACGATGTGGTTCATGCCAATAGCAAATATGCACAACTTGATTCGTACTGATATCTAGACTAAGCCATGTATCCTGCTGCTGTAGCATGACCCTCTTTTGTTGGATATTATGTATTGTTGTTAGTTTGAAGGATAGACACCTTTCTAGGATCAAGTGCATCCTAACTCACTTGCGTAGGATGTACTAATAATGATGATGGAGATGTTGTGCAGAAGCCATATATATATATATCAATTAGGCTTCAAGTGTGTACTTGTTGGTGAAAGTGTTGTCCAATGGGAATTATATTTTGTATTACTCATGTAGCCTACAAAGTCTGTCGCACAGCCACGTAACTTCTTACTCCATTTCTAAATTTGTACTAGTCCTCTATACCATATATTGCGCTACTCGTACTACTACCTCCCTCCTGGTTTATTGGTCCCCTTCGTAATTTGTGTCAAATTTTGGCCATAAATTTAACTAACTAAATGTTAATGCATGTCACAAAAAATTATATCGTTTGATTCATATTTGAACATAGTTTCCAATGGTATAAGTTTTGGTGACATCCATTGCCATTTTGTTAGTTAAACCTATGGTTAAAATGTGACACTAAATATGACTAGTAAGTAGTACAGTAGTACTACTAGTATACGTCGGTCAAATTATTCATCATGTCCTCACATTGAATTGACGTGACAACATGCTGCGCGTGAGGTGACAAAAGAGTCCCGGCGGCGTGTTCGGGTATTGTGGACTTTAGATTTGGAGTACCACTTATCTGTCGAAATCTTTCGTCATTCACTTAAAACAGTCGATTGATCATACATTGAGTACCATATAACTGGAATTAACCGATGCAAGTCCAAGAAGGATTGGCCGGTGCTAACGGCTGGCGTCAAGTTCGATCCCATGGATCAGGAGCTGATCGAGCACCTTGAGGCCAAAGTGAGTGCTAACAGCGTGAGATCTCACCCTCTCATCGATTTGTTCATACCAACCATCGACAGCAAGCACGTCATATGCTACACCCATCTTGAGAAACTTCTAGGTGAGACAAACATATTCCTTTGTTTATAGCTCTATTTTTCTCTTTAGACGTAGACCTAGTGAAGCAATTACAATTTGACAGTTAATAAAAAGTGAAACAAGTGACTGCAACATGCCAAAGATGTTATGAAAATGCCAACTACGTACACTAAAACCTGTATTCGACAATACTCCAGGTATCACACTGAGTGGCCTAAGCAAGCATTTCTTCCAGCGCAACTCTAGGGCGTTCAAAAGGTGCACGTGGACGCATCGCAAGATACAGTCGGAGTGCAGCATGCACGTGATGTGGCACAAGACTGGCAATACCTTGCAGGTGATGGTCAACGGCCGGCAGACGGGCAGCAAAAAGGTTCTGCTACTGCACAGCAACAAGAACTTCGACCAGTAGAGGACCAACTGGGTGATGCACTAGTACCACCTCGGGGACCTGGAGCAAAAGAAGGAGCGGGAGCTGGTCCTCTACAAGATTTTCTACTAGACGAACACTAGGGCCAGGACTAAAAAGATTATAAGTTAGTTTGGTATTGGTACTCGTACTACCTGGTCATCTGCAAGTTGGTATTGTTGTTAACGATCTTTCGGTATGAACTTGGCATTTGCTTCCAACCATCATGTCGAGGGTTGACGTGGATATAAAGCTGAATCATTTGTTTCGAAATGAATTTTCAGGCACCTGATTTTTATTTGATGGGTAGCATAAGCACCTGCCGTTCGAATTCCCAGTTCTCCAAATTTTTTACATCTTCGAAGTACGCAGGGGATCCATCCGGTTTCACAGGCTGATAGTTGGACGCAGCACGTCGGAACTAGGCTGTGGCATGCCAAGCCCAGCTGCAAATTGTTAAAAGAGAGGAGCGATGGATTTGGGCCTTCCAGAACAGTTAAGTGTCGCGACCTCGATCGTGAAGCGCATCCCATGGACCAAAAAAGGCCTAGTCCATTATTATTAGTTGAAATATGTAATATATTCCATAATGAAAATAAATATGTAAAATACAATGAATTTAGTCCGCTTTCACTGAAAACCATCCAATTTGCATGAAATTCATCCGTGGAACCACAAGACGGTTGTCCATATAGAGCCTAACCGTACGGAACCAGCAGGTCCATGGCCGTACGCAAGCAAGTGCATGCACTTATTATCACGATGGAAAAATAATGCTGACGTCTGAGACGGTGAAACCCATGAAGTCTTCAACGTAGTCAATAAATGAGAGAATTCTGCAAGTACAGACTGATAACTGGGATCCAGCAGGTATAT
The DNA here is from genome assembly GCA_011799875.1 of Thinopyrum elongatum. Lineage (NCBI taxonomy): Eukaryota > Viridiplantae > Streptophyta > Magnoliopsida > Poales > Poaceae > Thinopyrum > Thinopyrum elongatum. Next base: position 443,556,329 of record CM022299.1, read on the forward strand.
TGTTTTTTCAGGTCGAGCAAGTTACAACTGGGCTATAGACTGCCCAGGATTGGTTTTGTTTTTAACAGGCCCAGCCCATGACGACAACGGGGCACAAAGATCCAGCAGGTATCTACCGGCCTCTGGCCCGCCAGCGTTAGTTATATTTTGTCTTAGAACATCCGCAGGCAGTTTTTTTACTGAATCAAACACACAGCCCAGTTCTATTTTCCTCTTGAAACGCCATGTCCTACTTCCGTTTTCTAATCTCTACCTATAGTTTTACTAGTTCATATACACATATTATTATATTGAAAATACATAAAGTTCCCTTTTCATATTTACATCCTTATTTTTTTGTTGTTGTTTTCCCTCCCAGTGCTGATTTTTTTACCACTGGTTTTCCCTTAAACGAACTCAATTGTCCCACATATTATTAGCTTACAAAAACAAAATGATATTTTTTTGGCAAATCAATAAGTTCTTAAAAAATAAATGTTTATCATTTCTGGATTAAAACAGTTCGGACTCCACCGAAATATGCAAAATAAGGTTGAACTTTTTGATCGTGGTCCTGGGCAGAAAATGGGCTGTAATAAATGCCTTAAGAATTAGCAAATGGGCTACAAATTATTTAAAAAATAGCAAATGGGCTCTATGTTGTCTGCCACAGATTTGGAGGCTGGCTTGTGGGCCTACTAAGTTCATGCATACACAAGGTTTCTCAAAAAAAGAAACTTAGTCAACAATCGACTCTACCACCGTCAGACCGTTAGATGTCAATCTAACGGCAATCATGCTTCTTCAGTCTCTGATCTTCTTGCTCCAGCCACCCAAACCAGCACCGACAGAACCGCCTGCTCCCACCTCCCATGGCCGGCTGTGCTGCCGGGCAGGCCTCACAGCCCCATCATACTCGCATCCCTGGCCTGGCTATCCCTATACTCACCCACACCTCCTGTTATTCTCCGGCGACGGCAGCCTCACACTGCGGCCGAGCAAGTAAACCCTCGTACCCACTCCGCGTGGGAAACAACTGCCGAGTCTTCCTCGGCTCCGAGTCATTCCCTTACTTGGCCTCACTGTCGTCCACCGCCTTGGTGCTCTCGGCACGGTGTGGTCAACGAACGACATCCATCGAAAGAGGACTGTACGTGGAGAGGCTGACAGCTGGGTCCATGGCCGCACGCAAGGAAGTGCCTCCTTTTATTTGCGTGTAGGAAGTGCCTCCTTATTACGCGCAAAATAATGATTCCTCCTCCTGACAGCTAGGACCCACCGAAAGGGCCTCTGTATTTCATGAAAAAAACATTCCCCCCGCTGACAGCTCGGATCCACTAGCTATTACGCACAAAAATAATGAATAGCCCCGCTGCTAGGTCGGTTCCACCATATTTGGAGACTGACTTATGGGCCTACTAAGTTGACGCAGACGCAGGGCTTTGTCAACTTAGTCAATATAAATGATTCTAGCTGCGGTGACCGTACGATGTCCATCCAACGTTCGTCGTGCTTCTTCAACCTCTGGCCTTCTTGCTCCTGCCGCTCAAACCAGCGCCGGCCGTGCCGCCTGCTCCTGCCTCCCATGGCCGGCTGTGCTGCCACACATGCCTCACCGCCCCACCCTACTCCCACTACTAGCCAGGCCTTCCCTCTACTCACCCACACCCCCTGTTATTCTCCGAAGACGGCAGCCTCAAACCGCAGCCGAAGCAGTCAACCCTCGTACTCCCCTCCGCGTGGGCATCCACTGCTGCGTATTCCCCGGCTCCGGGTCGTTCCCTTCCTAGGTCGCGCCGTCGTCCACCACCTTGGTGCTCTCGGGCAGTATGGCATCGTCAACGTGGTCAACTAATGACAACCATCAGAAGAGGACTGTAAGTGGAGAGGCTGACAGTTGGGTCCATGGACGCACGCAAGGAAGTGCCTCCTTATTACGCGCAAAATAATGACTCCTCCACCTGACACCTCGGACCTACCGGAAGGGCCTCTGTATTTTGCGGAAAAAAAAATTCCCCCCTGATAGCTGGGACCCACCGACTTTATCTTCGCACGGAAGGAACTGCCTTCTTACCCCCTGACAGCTGGGACCCAGCAGGTTGAAGCGAAGGTAGCGTTATCTGTCTGGCCGCGAACGTGTACGTACATAGCGGTCGATCGGTCTCTCTGCAGCGACGTACCATGGCCGAGTAAGGAGCGGCACATGTTGAAGTAGAGGCGCTGACGTAGCATGTCACGTAGTCCCGTCTATATCGCGTACACGTACGTACGGCCACGCTGCAAGATAGTAAATACGGCTACGTACATACATACGGGCGGGGTCTCTAACGCGTACAACGACTAATTCTGTTCATCGGCAGCCAACCGGCTGGGTCGGAATGGAGTAAATAGCGTCGCGTGTTCATCGGGAGCCAACCGGCTTGGACGGAATAGCCAAAACAAGGTCTGGCATATCGTAGAACGGAGGAAACAGACTTCTGTTCGAGTGCCTACGGTCGAAATGGGGTGCTGTTGATCGGGAGGGGTGTGGCGTACCACAAAACGGAGGAAACGGACTTGTGTTCGACCGCGTACGGTCGAAACGGGGTCCTGTTGATCAGGAGGGGTGTGGCGTACCACAAAACGGAGGAAACAGACTTGTGTTGGAGCGCGTACGGTCGAAATGGGGGTCCTGTTCATAGGGAGGGGTGTGGCGTACTGAAAAACGGGACTCCACGGGCTACTGTTCATCCACCGTCGACTTCCTCCAGCCTCCACCTACTACTGTTCATCCACCGTCGACTTCCTCCAGCCTCCACCAGCTACTGTTCATGCACGGGGGTCCTGTTCATCCAGCCTCCACCGGCTACTGTTCATCCAGCCCTCCACGGGGTCCTGTTCATCCAGCCTCCACCGGCTACTGTTCAACCAGCCCTCCACGGGGTCCTGTTCAACCAGCCTCTCCACGGGGTCCTGTTCAACCAGCCCTCCACGGGGTCCCTCCACCGGCTACTGTTCATCCACCCCCACCTCCTCGATCGGGGTCCTGTTCATCCAGTGGCAACGGCCTCTACTACCACGGGATCCTGTTCATCCAACCCCCACCGGGAACTGTTCATCCAACCCCCACCGGGAACTGTTCATCAAGAGGCAGCTTCGATCGGCTTCAGTTAGCAGCAGTAGCGAAGGAATCACTCGGGTTCAGTTAGCAGCAAGGGATCGATCGGGGTTCAGTAACATAGCTAGTGCAATCGCTCGAGTTCAGTTAGAGCCCAACGCCTCGCTCGGGTTCAGTTAGAGCGCAACGCCTCGCACACACGTGCTACGTGTATGAGAGAAACGCGCAAACCTCTGTGCATCGCTCGGCCCCGACCACCCATCGTAACCGGGAACTCCCCAAAATTTTCCTCGCCCTCGCTTCTACCATGATTTTTTCCGTCATGGACGGCCCAAAGAATGTCTTGCAGGTGCGTCTCCGGCCCGCCCAGGACGAAAAGCCCATTTTCTGTCATGATTTTTTGTCATGTAAGTAGGAGCCCACCACATCTATGATGAAACCAAGTTTTGTCACAATTATCGTCATAGAAGTGTCATAAGCATGACAGAAAAAAAATTCAGTCGGCCCAAAATGTCACGGATGTGTCTTTTTTTTGTAGTGCCACAAGCATTTCTCCTTTGGATTCATCTGTACTAGTTTTCTTAGGGAACTTTTCATCCACTCCAACCTCTTGCGAAGAAGGCTACATTTTTCTAGATTGTAATCAAATGCCCACGTTAATCATGTCGGATCGAAGATGGCACGTTAGTGCATTTTAGAAATCCTGCAAACCAAATAGGCCTGTAGTAGTGTTCAAAACTGCATGTAGGCACTAACAAGTTTTCTTCTTTTGTAGATAAGATTAGGCCTAGTGGTGGATAATGTGATGCAATATAACAATCACATCGAATGCTTAGATCTGCATCTCTCAGAAATTACTTTGAACTCCAACCGAGGGACCTTACCGGAGATTATATTCGCCAGGATCTTTTTTGTCAGAGCAAGGGTGTTGAAGGTAATGAGGTTTGCCCTACATTTATTTCGCAAAAATGAATGGTTTGTTGATCAGGGCCGGCGGCTGCGGCAGAATGGAATAGGCTCCGAAAATGCTGAATTTCATTTTGGAACTTCAGATGACAGAGTAATCAGAAGTCATCGTGTCAACCCCATACATGACTTCTCAGTGGCCGGCCCCTTTGCAAAAATTATGAGGTTTCGAAACCAGCCTTACAAGTGGTAATATTAGTTTTTACCTCTCTTATATCCATATTTAGAGGATCAGCGTGAGCGCTTGCAGCTGATGAGCTGAATTTCATTTCTAATATCAGTTTGAACCTTGTAATCTTTGAATTTGAGCCATATAACTCTGGAATTTGAACCTTGTAATATTTTGAGCTTTTGTGGTACAATCATTGAAATGGCATCGTATGAGACTCGTATATTGGTAGCACTATTTTGACCTTAATATGCAATGGACTTAGATTTTATTAACCGTTCTCGAATTTGTTTACCTTGTCGATTTCATAGCACACGATCTGTATAGGTAACTCGACTACGATCTTCGACCTTATTGCACACAATTGGTTTCTTCAACTGTGTGGCCTGTAGAGTGCAGAATTAATTATCGCACTCGAGTGTCCATCATCACCCTTCTGTGTAACTTTGACCTCATCACCCATGGGTAAACTTATGACCGAAGTCATTCCACACACTTTGTTTTTACAAAGCTTTTTTCCAATAAACGCCCACGATTTGTCCCTCTTCTAGCCGACGCGTGGCCAAACTAGCCGGGCGGGAAGCTTGCGCGGTAAACTGCGTGGTAGCACGGGAACATGCTCACCGATGATATATTTGGCGCCTCTTCGAGCCCACGCGTGGTCAAACAAAACGCGTGCAGTGTTGTCAAGCGTGCAGTGGGATCCTCCGCTATGAACGCGGTGACAAGATGTGACGATTACAGGACGGCCGGCCCCCATTTATTACAGCGGCCATTTAACCCTTGTGTCTCTTCAACCTTTCGATCGTGCCCCACCATTGCAAGAAGCACACCCACCACGACAAATTCTTAGAGGTATCCTGCGCGGCTCCAATGGCGCTCCGAGCGGCTGCCGATGACGAGCAGCAGTTCACCATCACTACAAAAAAAAAGACACATCCGTGACATTTTGGGCCGAACGAAAAAAAATTGTGTCATGCTTATGATACTTCTATGACGATAATTGTGACAAAACTCGGTATCATCATAGATGTGGTGGGCTCCTACTTCTATGACAAAAAATCATGACAGAAAATGGGCTTTTCATCCTGGGTGGGCCGGAGACGCAGCTGCATGACATTCTTTGGGCCGTCCATGATGGAAAAAACCGTGGTAGAAGCGAGGGCGAGGAAAATATCGGGGAGTTCCCGGCTACGGCGGGTAGTCGGGGCCGAGCGATGCACGGAGGTTTGCGCATTTCTCTCCTACACGTACGTGCATGTGTGCGAGGTGTTGGGCTCTAACTGAACCCGAGCGAGCCGTTCGCTTACTGAACCCGAGCGATTGCACTGGCTACGCATTACTGAACCCGAGCGATCGATCGATCCCTGGCTGTTAACAGAACCCGATCAAGCGAATCCTTCGCTACTGCTGCTAACTGAAGCTGATCGAACCTGCTGCCTCTTGATGAACAGTGAGTGTTGTTGGGGGTTGGATGAATAGTACCCTGTGGGGGTTGGATGAATAGGACCCCGTGGTAGTAGAGGCCATTGCCGCTGGATGAACAGGACCTCGATCGAGCCGGTTGGGGGTGGATGAACAGGACCCCGTGGAGGTCTGGTTGAATAGTAGCCGGTGGAGGCTAGATGAACAAGACCCCGTGGAGGGCTGGTTGAACAGTAGCCGGTGGAGGCTGGATGAATAGTAGCTGGTAGAGGCAGGAGGGAGACGCCGTGGATGAACAGTCGCAGGTGGAGGCTGGAGCGAGGTAGTAGACGGTGGATGAACAGTAGCCCATGGAGTCCCGCTTTGCGGTACGCCACACCCCTCCTGATGAACAGGACCCCGTTTCGACCGTAGGAGGTCAAAGAGAAGTCCGTTTCCTCTGTTTTGCGGTACCCCACACCCCTCCCGATCAACAGTACCCCATTTCGACCGTAGGAGGTAAAGAGAAGTCTGTTTCCTCCGTTTTGCGATACGCCAGACCCCTCCCGATGAACAGGATCCCATTTCGACCGTAGGCGGTCGAACAAAAGGCCATTTCCTCCGTTCTGCGGTACGCCAGGCATTGTTTCGGCTGTTCCGTCCAAGCCGGTTGGCTCCCGATGAATAGGACGCAATCCGTTGCCTCCTGATGAACACGACACAGTTTCTCTATTTCGACCCAGCCGGTTGGCTCCCGATGAACAGGACACCGTTACTGTCCTCCGCAGCCTCTCCATGTACACGAGCCCTGGCCATACATATGCACGAGTAGGCGTTCGAGACCCCGCCCATATGTACTTACGTGGCCGTATTTACTTTCTTGCACCCTGGTTGTACGTACGTGTACACGATATAGACAAGACTGCATGACATGCTACGTCTGCGCCTCTACTACGACACGTGCCCTCCCTTACTCAGCCACGGTTCATCGTTGCAACTTGCAGACAGACCGATCGACCAGTATGTACGTACACGTTCGCGACCAGACAGACAACCCTACGTTCGGTTCGACCGGGTGGGTCCCAGCTGTCAGGGAGGTAAGGAGGCACTTCCTTGCGTGCGAAGTTATAGCTGGTGGGTCCCAGCTGTCAGGGGGAGAATCATATTTTTTGCCCGTAATATGGACGCACTTCCTTGCGTGCGAAAATGTAGCTGGTGGGTCCCAGCAGTCAGGGGGGAAACATTTTTTCGTGAAATACGGTGGCCCGTCCGGTGGGTCCCTGCTGTCAGGTGGATGAATCATTATTTTGCGCGTAATAAGGAGGCACTTCCTCTCTACGGCCGTGGACCTAGCTGTCAGCCTCTCCATGTACAGTCCTCTTTCGATGGAAGTTGTTCCTTGACCACATTGACCACGACGCGCCGAGAGCATCAAGGCGGTGGACGACGGCGAGGCCTAGGAAGGGGACGACGTGGAGCCGGGGAAGACACGGCAGTGGATGCCCACGCGGAGAGGAGTACGAGGGTTGACTAGTTCGGCTGCGGTATGAGGCTGCCGTCACCGCAGAATAACAGGGGTTATGGGTGAGTAGATGGATGGCCAGGCCAGAGGTTGGAGTAGGGTGGGGCGGTGAGGCCTGCACGGCAGCAGAGCCGGCCATGGGAGGCAGGAGCAGGCAGCACGACCGGCGCTGGTTTGGGCGGCTGGAGAAAGAAGACCGGAGGTTGAAGAAGCACTACGGCCGTTGGATGGACATCGTACGGTCACTGGAGCTAGAATCGTTCATATTGACTAAGTTGACAAAGCCCTCTGTCCGCGTCAACTTAGTAGGCCCACAAGTCAGCCTCCCACTATGGTGGGTCCCAGCTAGCAGGGGAATTATTCATTTTTTGTGTGTAATAAGGAGGCACTTCCTTGCGTGCGAAGACATATCTGGTGGGTCCGAGATGTCAGCGGGGGGAACATTTTTTTCGTGAAATACAGAGGCCCTTCCGGTGGGTCCCAACTGTCAGGTGGAGGAATCATTATTTTGCGCGTAATAAGGAGGCACTTCCTTTTGTGCGGCCGTGGACCCAGCTGTCAGCGTCTCCACATATAGTCCTCTTCCAATGGATGTCGTTCGTTAACCACGTTGACCACGCCGCGCCGAGAGCACCAGGGCAGTGGATGACGACGAGGCCTAGGAAGGGAACGACATGGAGCCAGGGAAGACTCGGCAGTTGTTTCCCACGCGGAGGGGAGTACGAGGGTTTACTAGTTCGTCTGCCATCGCTGGAGAATAACAGTAGGTGTGGGTGAGTAGAGGGATGGCCAGGCCAGCGATGGGAGTAGGGTGGGGCGGTGAGGCCTACGCGCCAGCACAGCCGGCCACGGGAGGAGGGAGCAGGCAGTCCCGCCGGCGCTTGTTTGAGCGGCTGGAGCAGGAAGAGCAGAGATTGAAGAAGCTCGACCGCCGTTGGATGGTCATCCAACAGTCACTGCTCTTGTGTGTTGACTAAGTTGACACGGCGTTGCGTGTGCGTCAACCTTTTTTTAGGAAAGCGTATGCGTCAACCTATAGTAGGCGCAGAAGTCAGCCTCAAATCTGTGGAAAACAGCATACAACCCATCAGCCATTATTTCTAATAATTTACAGCCCATTTGCTAATTCTTAAGGTTTATTTGGAGCCCATATTCTTTTTGTTAGCATTACAGCCCATATTGTGGCCACGGTTAAAAAATTATACCGAATTTTGCATATTTCGGTGCGGTCCGAACTGTTTTTAATTCTGAAATTTCAAGTCACATTCAAACTAATTTGAAAAATAAATTTATATCAATATAAAATCCAAATAATTGTCCATGCATAAAAATCAATGGAATTTAAAATCTCAAAATGAAAAAAAAATTGAAACTAATTGCCGGTTTGATGTGTTTTAAAAATGTACAACCCATTTCTCATTACTGATAGCCCATTTTCTGGGCAAGCCGAATGAAGCTTTCCTCGTCTTGAAATATTTGCAGCCCAGCAGGGCTGACAAAGCAAGTAGGCCTCGGTTGGGTATTCTGCAAAAGAACAAAAAAACTGGGCTAGCCATTTTCAGAAAAAAAAAAACTACTGGGCTGGTCTTGTGGTAAACATAAAAGAAAAGGCTGGCTAGACAGGCCAGAGTGCCCCGCACAGCCCAGTTGACACCCTGCTTCCGTATCAAAAAAAAAATAACTGGGCGAGTTGCTGGGTCCCTAGTGTTAGCCAGTCGTTGTGCAATTCTCTCGTTTATTGACTATGTTGATAATGGCATGGGACACAGATGTAAGAAATCCATTAGGAGGAACCATTTTTTTGGCTTGAAATAAGGAGGCACTTGCTTGTGTACTGCCATGACCCTGTTGGGTCCCTGCTGTCATCCTCTCCACGTACAATCATCTCCTGATTGTGTACGCGTCAACCTAGTAGGCCCACAAGTTAGCCTCTAAACCCGTGGCAGACAAATACAGCCCATTTAAAAAAAATAACAGCCCATTCCATACGTTCAAACGGAAAGTTCAACATTCAGAGCAAAGTAACAGGTCTGATCCAGATATAGAGTACTGAACTTCCACGTTGACAACCATCATAACCAAGTTAACTATCTACTCCCACTAATAATCTAGTAGTGTACAAGTACTAACTTAATCTTAGCTAACTAGACGATGCAGGCCGCCATCTGCGGTACATGCTAAACGCCAGCACCGACGTTCCCCTCCTCGCCTCGGACTTGCCAGAGCTGCGATAGGGCACGTTGCTCGCACGCGTTGGCCCTTTCCATGTCGGTGTGGTCCACCGAAGCTTCTGCTTCTAAGCGGGAAACCCACTTGATGAGCTGGTAGTAAAATTCGGCGTCGCGAACGCGTGCGTGCCCGATAGCCTCCAGGGCTATTTGCCGGGTGCCGGCCTGCACGTAGTCGGCCCAGTTATGGGCGCTCTGCTCGTGACTCAGAGCATTGGTGCGCTGCTACTCCATGCCCCGCTGGCGGCGCAAATCGGTGATACGCTGCTCCTCCGCTAGGTGGTCGCGCTCCAACAAGTCCTCATACTCCGCATTGCCATCTAAAGACCGATAGAATGCCTCCTCCCTCCGTCTGCCTTCCGGTGAAAAACCGAACACTAGTTCCGGTGGTGACCGCCTCCGGCATCGCCTATTGCGGACGGGCGGGGATATGACGGACATGGCGAGAGCGAGGACAAGTGGCGAGCGACGTCGGGTCGGTGGGGGCTTATGAGGATAGGGCGAGTTTGGTGATGGTGCCACCGGAGAACGCCGGGAACCAGTAATTATAGGTGGAAGATAGGTGAACCAGCGTGTCGCGGGAAATGCGCCGGTCATCATGGTCATCAGAATTGAATGCATAAGAAGGCATGGCTTAGTGCGCTAGCTTGCCGTGGAAAACTAGAAAAACTGAAATTATGACTGTGCCGTCCCATCCCGTCAGTGGTGCGTCCCGTCCGTGTGGGGTCGCACGTCGGCATGACGGTCAAACAAGTGCGCTCGATTCATCTAGATGAGGTACGTGCGTGATCCACTGGTTATTCGCGTAGGATCGAGTCGGTCAGATAGTGTATGTGTAGGATCACAATAGCTGATGAACGTTCGCTGGGAGATAAGGCATTTGCGAACGTTTTTGCTGGCAGTTTCTTCAGATTGGCATGGCATTTTCTTCAGAACAACATGTTAGTTTCTTCAGAGGTAGGCATTTTTATTCAAAAAACTGCCACCTTCGGATCTTGCGTCACAACTAAAACTGCCAGGAGCGTATTAGTAGGCTAGCTAGTGATCGATCAGTAACTTGTAAACAATAAGCAAACAGAAATAAGGAACTGCAAGTAACTTGTAAACACTGAGAACACAGAAATAAGGATCATGCTGTGCACAGTAGTAAGAGCCGATCCATTCGAAATGTTCACACGAGACTCACAGGCCTGGCATTGTAATATGTTCACATTAGTAGCCCAAATTCACAACCAACTAGTATGATTCCCATACATAAGATCAACATGTTAATGCATCTCAATGATTCACAGATCATATACAAATATGTAGCTCCAAAAGCAAAGATCTAGGAAAAACATCTGTTCTTCCTACTAACATGGATGCTTCTCTAGGCCAACATTCAATACAGAGTGCACGACAAATTTGTTTGTGAAGTCTACAATTCCTCTTGCATACGTAAGTGGTTTCACCAAAAGCTGGAACCATGAGAATGAACCACACATGATGGATGAACATCCACTGCAATATGATTTGGTCTTCTCTCGATCACACGGCGAGACTATTTTTGGAATACAAACTTTAACTTAGGCAAAATGATACCCATTGTATAATCAGACCAAAGCAATGAAGCACCTAGTGTTGGCCAATAAATAGTACAATACTACTTTTGTGCAGTCCATGAAGTGACTATCCAATCTTTCTGTGTCTATATTCAAATGGCACTTCATGTAGTGACTATACTATTCTCTTGTGCAGTTCCACCAAAATTGCGGTCACTTTGTTTGTTTGCCAAATAGTAACGGGTAGACATATGTCTGCACAAATATCAAGCAGCTAGTAAACATATACCCCAGCTTGTATTTTCGGTTTAAACACGTCTCTTCCGCTTAGCATCTGTCATGTTTTGCACTAGACAATTTGATACTGTCATGCTTTGCCCTGGACAATTTCGTACTGAATTGATTTGCTAGTACAGAGCAGAAATATAGCGCCTATTCTTCATTAGACCAAGGATATCCATGTTCACAGTGATGGAAGAGGTGAAATCGGTACAACCGAAATTGAGCATCCAATCATTGAATCATGTCCTGCACCTCCAATGTAGGTCCACCCTGCCAATAAATTCACATGCAAACCACTAATATTACTATCTAATGACAGTACAAAAAGAGTAGCAAGATAGTAGCAAACCATGTACCTTCGTAATGAACATCTCATAGTGCCACCAATTGGATATAACGGTTTGGAAGAAAACATGCTCCTATGTTGAACCATTTGGACTTTTTATGCAGTTCCACTAAAATCGAGCATCCCTGTTTGCACAGATATTGAAAGTGTGATTACTATAAAAGTGGCACTAGTTGAAGCATAGACTCACAAATATAAGTATTCCAATTTCTTAATGGGAAAAGGTAGCAAGACTATTTCTAACCACCTGTTTGAAGGAATAAATAAGGTAACAATGGCTTATGTCAGGAAGGCATACATAGTATTCCCTTAAAAACAGAACCATTCCTGACCTTTCCTCTTCTTTTAAGCATATTTTGTGCAGTTCAACTAAAATAAAATGCCATCACCGCCTTGACAATTCAGTGACACTGTACAAAAAGAAATGACTTACCATTACATCATGATGTCAGGTATGTAATCGATAGGCATTAGAGACAAACATACAGACCTCCTCCGATAACAAAATGAACATTAATTTTAACAAAGGTGTGACTAGCTTTACCGAGATAATTTGAGTGAACTCTACACCCTTTGTTCCTTAATATAAGACGTTTTCGCAGTTCAATTTAAAGTACCCAAATGTCTAGTATTTAGAAAAACAGGTAGTAGTTTTCTTGAGCACATATCTGGGAAAGCTTGCCACACTTAATATATGTCCATACGCTAATGCAGCACCATTCAAATAGTACAAATATACACTAATCCAGTGGCCAGTGCAACAGTAGAGTAGTTTTTTATTACGGGGTATAGTACAATGGTTTTACTGAACAGATTTCCATTAGCTAGCACTGGAAGATTTATATAAGCATTAACAATACAAAATGTAAAGGTAACAAGTTTCAGCATTGGTATACTAACTGTGCAATAACATTAAACCAAATAAAAAAGTCTGAAGGTAACTAGCATTATTAACTAATGACAGTATAAAAAAATTGCAAACCATGTACCTTCAAGGTAAATATCATTTCGAACTCGAGGGGACTTGAAAAATTGCTATCCCAATCTTGATAATTGTTATAGTATTCTCGCGTCAGTCGCTAGGGGGGGCCACGAGACGACAGATGCCACGGGGTGGCTTGAGGTGAGGGCAAGACTGCCATGGAATATCCGGGATGGGTACTGCGCAATAGCACGCGGTGGTTTACCCAGGTTTGGGGCTCTCTGGAGAGATAATACCCCTACTCCTGCATGTCTGTATATATGCGGTATATCTGGTACAGAGTTGCTCCTGGAGCTGTATCTGAGGTCAGTGTCGTGGGCATCTGGCCTCGTATATATATATATATATATGTGTGTGGCATGCTCTAGTGGCCAAGTATGGCCACGGCTTGTGGCCGTGAGTGGCCTTGTGGCCAAATGAATGGGTGTGTGCTCGTGGGATGAGTGGAGGGCTTGGTCCCCTTTTTATAGTGTGAGCTAGCTTTGGATGTAAGCTAGGTGGTGGGCATGGGCATGGCGTGGTGGCTTGGTGCCCCATGCCCCTGGTGGTGTGGCGTGCGTACCGGCTTGTCCCTGGGGCACTTTATAAACAGTGCCCAGGGACAAGCATCACTATACATGACAATGTGGTGTGACATGTGCATAGTGCACTATTATTCATCAACAGTGTACTGCTGCGGGGTACGACCGTCTCATCCGCGAGTGTTCGATGGGACATCGTAGTCGACTTCGGCCAGCCGGCTGGCAGGGGCAGCCGGCCGCTGGCGCGGGTGGAGCAGCCGGCCGGAGGAGCAGTCAACCTGGGCAAGCGGGCACCCCGTTCGACTGCCGTCTGGAGCGGCCGGGCGGTGAGCCAGCCGGAGCAGCCGGACTGAGGGGCGTTGGCCGCCCCGATGTCTTGAAGCATTGTTTCGTCGTCTTGGGCCTACCTGGAGGTCATTCCCCCGACAGTAGCCTCTGAGCCTCCGGGCAACTTGGAAAAGTTGAGCGGGGGATTTTTAGCGGTCGTCGATGTAGCAGATGTTGAGGACGGCCGGCTGCGGACTGCAGCCGGAGCGGCTTGCTTCCGACGGGGGTGCGCGAGCGCACCCGCTGGGTGTAGCCTCCGAGCCTCCGGGCAACTTTGAAAAAGTTGGGCGGAGGGTTTTCGCGGTTGTTTGTGCGGATGATGGCGTCGAGGGTGCCGGTTGCCGCCAGCGGCGGGCGTGCAACAAGCGCGACATGTTTCGTGTGGGGGCACGCAAGCGCACCCACTGGGTGTAGCCTCCGAGCCTCCGGGCAACTGGGAAAAGTTGGGCGGAGGGTCTTGTTGTTGAAGAAGTTGTTGATGAGAGCCGGCTGCGGGCATGCAGCCGGAGCGGCTTGCTTCCAGCGGGGGCGCGCCAGCGCATCCGCTGGGTGTAGCCTCCGAACCTATGGGCGACTCAAAGAGTCGGGCGGAGGGTTTTTGCTGCTTTGTCTTGTCCCATGAGGTTCGTGCCGCCTGACGGTCGTGGAAAACCGCCAGGCGCGGATGCCTGCTAGTGGGCGCATGGTGCTGCCAGGTGCGGATGCGAAGTCTGCCGGCTTGTGCCGTCGGGCGCGGACGCGGGGTCCGCCAACTGAAGTTGTTTGGCGCGAACGCGGGGTCCGCCGACTGGACTGAAGCTGTCGGGCGTGGACGCGGGGTCCGCCGACTGATGCTCTCGGGCGCGGACGCGGGGTCCATCGACTAAAGCTGTCGGGCGCGGACGCGGGGTCCGCCGACTGGACTGAAGCTGTCGGGCACAGACGCGGGTTCCGCCGACTGATTCTGTCGGGCGTGGACGCGGGGTCCGCCGACTGAAGCTATCGGGCGTGGACGCGGGGTCCGCTGACTAAAGCTGTGGGGTGCGGACGCGGGGTCCGCTGACTGAAGCTGTCGGGCGTGGACGCGGTATCCGCCGACTGATGCTGTCGATGACAGCCGGCTCCGGGCGCGCAACTGGCGCGGCGTATTCTGAATGGGGGCGCGCAAGCAAACCCACTGGGTGTAGCCTCCGAGCCTTCGGGCGAGGAGGGGTTCCCCACGAAGATGATCATGCAAAAAGACAAGGTTAGTCCACGCAGATATATCAAATGTTTGCTTTTAGCAGTGCAAGTATTATGCAGAGGGTGCCGACTCGGTTTCGTCCGAGCCCCCTTCAATCTGTTTCATGTCCCCTCCGCTCTTTGCATTGTGCTCTCGCTAGTCGGACAACCGGGTGATGGTCTGTGGCTGAGAGTGGGCCGCGGAGTGAAGCGTACAATACTCAGACTCTGGGAGCAGATTCAACCAAGCAGATACTCATAAAGCAAACGTCCGGGTCGCCCGAACCGTTTTTTCTTCCTTGATGTTTTTCGCGTGGGGTGACCTCCAGCTTATGCTCTTGCTAGCCGGACAGCCGCGCTGCGGTCTGTAGCTGAGACGAAGAGTGGGCCTTTGGTACCGTACACGCTACTAAGACGTCTGTGGGGACGAACGTATCGGGCCGAGCGGCCAGCCTCCGGGCCAACATTGGCTGGCGCCGGGGCGAACAGTAATGCAACTGATAAAAATGCGCAGATAGCCCCCAAGGTTGCTCGGGGTTATCCGTGTTTGCACGTGGTGCGAAAATATGCGGGTGAGGATCTCACATTGCTTTGACGCAGATGAGGGGGAGGTTGACGAAGACAGCCGGCGCGGCTTGGTGCTCGCGGAGCGCGCCGGCACATCCGCTGGGGGTAGTCTTCGAGCCTCCGGGTGCTCGAAGGGGGGCCAACTGGTCGGACCCGACCGACCAGGCAGCGAGTGGGACGCGGCCGAGCCGGCCTGGCGCAGCCGGCAAGACGGACAGGTCGGCCAGACGGCGACGCAGGCAGGCCGGACAGCCGGCAAGGCAGCGACGCGAGGCAACTGGCGCTCTTTTTCTTTCTTCTTCTTTTTCTCTTCTGCCGGCTGTGGGCAGTCGGACGCATTTTTTTTCCGAAAATACTAACGCCCACACGTGTGGGCGTTTGCATCTCGCCCACACGCATGGATCAACATCGGTTTGAGTTTGCACGAATCTTGGCATGTTTTGCCAGATTTTTTATGCCACGTAGGATTGGGCTGGTGTGTGGGCATTCATCCGGTCGCCCACACGTCCGTTTCCACACGCGGAGGTGCTGGTGTGTGGGCGTTTAGCAGTTCGCCCACACGCCAGTTTTCAACGCACGCAAAGGGGCTGGTGTGTGGGCGTTTATCAGTTCGCCCACACGCCCGTCTCCTCTCCCACACCCAAAGCTATCAGTTGCCATGTGTTTTGCAGGGTACATGGCAACTGCCCTAGTATGCTTGTAAGCAGATGGCAACTCTCTCTTTACCCGAACATGTTATTTTTGCCATTTTTTTTTGTAGTGCTACATGGCAACTGCCTAGTGTTTAGTAGATGGCAACTCTTAAAGATACCACCGAGCCCACATGCCCGTCTCCTCTCCCACACCCAAAGCTGTCAGTTGCCATGTGTTTTGCAGGGTACATGGCAACTGCCCCTAGTGTGCTTGTAAGCAGATGGCAACTCTATCTTTACCCGAACATGTTATTTTTCCATGTCTTTTTGTAGTGCTACATGGCAACTGCCTAGTGTTAGTAGTTGGCAACTCCTAAAGTTTTCAAATCATGGCAACTGTAGTAGACCAGACCACACATGGCAACAGCTGCAGTTGTCCAAAAATGGCATCTGGCACTTGACCTGAGATGGCAACTGCAGTTGAGCAAGCATGGCAACTGTAGTTGTCCGACATGGCAACTGTAGTTCAGCAACATGGCAACTGCAGTTAAACGAACATGGAAGAGGGTCCGGGACCATGGCAACTGCGGGGACGCGTGGTGACTGTCACGCGGGGCGTGCAGGACCATGAGGTAGGAGGCCTGACGTACGGGCGTGTGGGCGTTATCTATTTCGCCCACACGTAGACGTGTGGGAGGGACCGCGAGGCAAAAAAAGAGGCGTGTGGGCATTACTTGTTTTGCCCACACGTAGGCGTGTGGGCTGGTTCTCTTAGACACCACACAAAACGTGTGGCCAGACCCCTTAACGCCCACACGTGTGGGCGTTATCGGCGTCTTTTTTTTATAGCAGCTGGCATCTCTTTTTTTTTCTTCTTTTTCTTAGCACCCGGGCACTTTTCTGTTTGGGCAGCCAGCTTCCTACTTTGGCATCTGAGCAGCCGGCCCTTTTTTATTTCTTTCTCTGCTTTCTTTAGGTCAGCAGGCGGATGGAGCGGGACCCGGCCAGGAGTGGGGTGCAGCCGGATGCTGCGAGCCGGCCGGAGCGGGCGGGGCTGGCGGAGCCACACAGGCGAGGAAGCAGGGGAGCCGCACCGCAGACGGAGCCGGCTGGCAGGATCCCGGCGGGGGAGCTTGGGCGGAGGACGGCCGGGGGTGGCTCGGCGCGGGGACGCGTTGGAGCCCGTGGCCAAGCAGCCGCATTAGGAGGTGCACGGAGGCGGCGCCGGCGCGTGAGATGCCGGACAGGGCGGGGACGAGCCGGCGCCTGCCGGAGGAGCAGTGGCACGGTCGGGGCAGGCGGAGCCGGTCTCGTGCGCGGAGTTGGCGAAGACGGAGGGCGGAGCTGGCGAGCAGGACGGGCGCGAGGGGTGGGAGCCGGCCCGGAGCCGCGGCCGGCTGGGCGAGGTGGACACGGCGGCACTGCAGGGCGCTGGGACACGGCCGGGCAGCGTGGAGAGGCGTCGCTCGCGGGGAGTCCGGGCGGAGCCGCGCGGGCAGAGGTGGAGGCGCAGCCGCGGGCGCGCGAAGGGAGCGGGGCCGGCCGGCTGTAGCAGGCGGCACGGCAGGAGACGGCCCGCAGAGTCGGTGCGCGGAACAGCCGGCGCGGAGTAGGGCGGGCGCGCGGAGCTGGCTGGAGGGCGAAGCGGACCCGGCACCGCTGCAGGGCGGGAGGCACAGCCGGCGCGAGGCGCAGCCGACGTGGTTGGCCGTGTGGAAGCCGGAGACGGCAGGCGGCGCGGGGACTCATCGCGGAGCGGTGCAGAGGCCGGCGCGCGCACCCGCGCGGGCGGAGGGGCGCAAATGCAAGCTGGGGCGGCTGTGCGCGCGCGCGGGCGTAGCGGAGCCGCAGAGGAACGAAGGCAAGGTAGCGCGGAAGCGGCGACGGGGACGAGGCCAGGCGGAGGAGTGGCGCGGCTGCCCCGGCCCGCTTGAGCAGCCGATCCAGCGGGAAAGATGAGGGACGGCGGCCGGATGTGGTGGTAGCTAGCGGCAGCAGCAGCATGCACAGGCAGGAGAGGACACTCGGGCAAAGCAGAGGGGCTAGGAGGAGCAGTGCAGCGTCGATGCTAGCAATAAACCATGCCATTGTCTGGGCGATGCGTGGACGGCGTATGGCCATTATCCGACTAATGTACGGGGATTACCTGGGATGTATATGGGCTGAGTATGACCATTGTACGACTTGCATCTAGCTAGCTTGTATAGATGATACATGGAGGAGCGAACGCGCGTTCCGGCCAGAGCAAGGCGCAGCGCGGAGGGGAGCAGACGCGAACGGCGCGTGGATGGATACGGCCGACCAAAGCGAGGCAACGCGACGCACGCGCACGCTGACGGAGGCGGCGTGGAGCAGGGGCTGGATCGGCAAGCGCGCAGATGATGACGCGCCGCCCCACGCGGCCACGTCGTGGCCGGAGCCGGCGCAGTGCGGTGGTGATGACGAAGAGGGCGAGGCCGCCGACGACGCGTCGCCCCGCGCGGTCGCTCCGGGGGCGCGTCGATGTCGAGCCCCCAAGCACTACCGGAGACACGACGATGATGCCGCGGCGAAGATGGCGAAGATGGCAAGGCCGACGACGAGGGTGCACCACCCCGCGCGGTCGCTCCGGGGGCATGTCGATGTCGAGATCCCAAGCGCAACCAGAGAGACAGCGCGACGCCGTGGCGGTGATGACGAAGATGGTCCCGCCCGGACCACGGTTCCAGCAGCAGCTTGCCCCACGGTGGGCGCCAACTGTCATAGTATTCTCGCGTCAGTCGTCAGGGGGGGGGGCCGTGAGACGACAGATGCCACGGGGTGGCTTGAGGTGAGGGCAAGACTGCCGTGGAATATCCGCGACGGGTACTGTGCAATAGCACGCGGTGGTTTACCCAGCTTCGGGGCTCTCCGGAGAGATAATACCCCTACTCCTGCATGTCTATATATATGCGGTATATCTGGTACGGAGTTGCTCCTGGAGCTGTATCTGAGGTCAGTGTCGTGGGCATCTGGCCTTGTATATATATGTGTGTGGCATGCTCTAGTGGCCAAGTATGGCCACGGCTTGTGGCCGTGAGTGGCCTTGTGGCCAAATGAATGGGTGTGTGCCCGTGCGATGAGTGGAGGGCTTGGTCCCCTTTTTATAGTGTGAGCTAGATTTGGATGTAAGCTAGGTCGTGGGCATGGGCATGGCGTGGTGGCTTGGTGCCCCATGCCCCTGGTGGTGTGGCGTGCGTACCGGCTTGTCCCTGGGGCACTATAAACAGTGCCCAGGGACAAGCATCACTATACATGACAATGCGGTGTGACATGTGCATAGTGCACTATTATTCATCAGCAGTGTACTGCTGCGGGGTTCGCGTGTGTCCGATGGGACGTCGTAGTTGACTTCGGCCAACCGGCTGGCTGGGGCAGCTGGCCGCTGGCGCGGGTGGAGCAGCCGGCCGGAGGAGCAGTCAGCCCGGGCGGGCGGGCGGGCACACCATCCGACTGCCATCTGGAGCGGCCGGGTGGTGAGCCGGACGGAGCAGCCGGACTGAGGGGCGTTGGCCGCCCTGATGTCTTGAATCATTGTTTCGCTGTCTTGGGCCTACCGGGGGTCATTCCCCCGACAATAATCGATCAAACATAAAAACTTGATCGAACGAATCAAGAAAACAGCCGGAGGAGGACGTGCCCAATCTTGACCTTTCCTCTTCTCTTCATAATTTTTTGTGCAGTTTAACCAAAATAAAATGACATCAGCGCCTTGGCATTTTTGTGACACTGTACAAAAAAATTGACTTATCTCATGAAAGTGAGGTATGTAATCTATAAGCATTACAGGGCAAAAATCTGAAGGTAGTAACAAGTTTCATCATTGGTATACTGGCTGTGCAACAGCATTAGAATGCCTTAGCTGAAAAATCTTTAATACATCCACAATCAATAGCTAACCCTGAAATAACCCAGTGACATTAAATGGCATTGCTTAAATTTATCGGTGGCATTAGACTGAATGCGGCATTAGTTAAATGTGGCATCACTTTAGCAGTAGCATTGCTTGACTTTACCGCTGGCGTTATACTAACAGCAAAAAAGTGGCAATAAGAGCATGGGAGGCCCATTCGGACAGTGGGCACACCAGTACGATGTACCTCCATGGACGCATAGAGTGGTGAGGGAGGTATGGTTGCCCGGAGCAACAAATATCCAGGCAGCATATATGGATTACGTCCCATTTTTGTTCTCTTTAGCCACCTTTTTCATATGTGAGGACAACAAACCAATCGACCGGGTCATTCTCTATTGCGTTGTCATGCCTTTCTACACTTTTTCACCCTTTTTCAACCAAGAGACACAAAACTCGTTCCTTAGCTACTGATTTCCCCTTTTCAACCTAGATGCGGGTTCGATGCCTAGTCTCTTCGACAGTACTTTCTCCCTTCCTTTCCTTATTCAACCCAGACATGGATTAGTCTGCATGAAGTAGGGTTTCCTTTAATAGTGCAAATTAAGGTTTTCGTCTGCGTGACCAGCAGAGCAGAGGATAGCAAATTGGGAAGATGGTGAAGTGGAAAAAGATCCACATGCAGCGACGTGGCAGATGGGGCAATAGAACATGGGGTATGGTTCGAAAAGAGGTAGCATACCTAAGGGTCGGCGGGAAGTGGCTTCGCTCGTGGTCGTCGTCCTCCGCACACACTACGGCGGCGAGCTTGGCGACGGAGGCCATCCCGTGCGGGCGCTAGGTCTGAGGGGACGGCCTTGTCGTCCGTGCGTGACCTCGCTCACCGACGACAATTGCGTCAATGCTGCACGTACTTTTCTTCCCCGGCGGATCTGTGACCACCGGTGAGGAGGGAGAGAGAGGGGCACTGCCGTCTTTTTTAGATCTGGAGAAAGGGTGATAGTGTGAGAAGCAAGCGGGCAGCCCTTAGCAAGCAAGCGTTGAAGCTCCAGCCTATTATATATCTTTTTTTATACTAGTACTAGAGGTGGAGTAGTGGTAGAGTAGTTTATATTTTCTCTGAATACAGTACCAATTAGTCGTGCTTCAAAACTGAATGGCACGCCATTAAAAAAATAAAGTCAAGAAATAATGCGGCACCTCGGGCCAACGCGGCTAGATCGCATTTTGCACGAGAAATAACACACCATGTTTCGTTGACATGTGGTCCCGTTCCAACATGTCAGTGAGACGACGGCAAGTCCTTTTGTACAATTTCCGAACGGACGTCTATGTAGGACGGGACGCCTCTTCCTGTATCGTGGCAACCGTCCACCACCTCTTCGCCTTTCCCTCTCGATTTGGAACTGCTGTCGCACGCTCTTCCTCTCTCCATTTGGCTTCACCCTTCCTTCTGCCATTGTTCGATCATCTTCTCCATGGAGGGAACAGGCTGGAAATGACCCCGTTATTCTTGCCCCGATCTGAAAGATGACGTGGTGGAGGAACTCATTGATCGGTGCGACGTCATCACCTCGGCTAGCATGGCAGGTTCGTTCAAGACCATTCTCGACTCAACAAATAACATCATTACAAAGAACCCAAGGGTTCAGGAGCGGTTTGATCTCCCCTATCTTCTTCGCCATGACCCTGTTCGCTGGCGCGGGGACGACGGAAGCCTCGCCTTGTGCAAGTTGATGCCGCTTGATAATGATACATGTGATGTTAAGATGCCATCGCTTAAGGGTAAGGCCTGGGCGGGCGCAAATGGAGATTGGGTTGTTTATATTGGGCACAACTGCGAGTGGGAACTTGTGATTGTGTACACTCGTCACCGGGTTCCACTTCCAAAAATCTCAGAGTGCCCTGAGGTTGAGCACACAGATGATCTACGTACGTTCAAATACGATCATGGTGACTGTCATCTACGGAAGATAGCAATTTGTCGAGTTCCCAACCGCTCTTGGGATTACACGAACTATGAAGTTGTTGCCATCTTCGACAAGCTTGTTGCAGTCCTTACTTCCACGCCTCGATGGATATTGCTCAAAAATCAATTTCTGTACATGGATGAGTACTGTGATGCAATTCAATACGAGCGTCTTGTGTTTGCTGCCACCACTCGTGGCACTGTTTTTGCATGGAATCCTTATAGTTTCGGTACGTTTGTCTTCCACCTTAATTAGAATTGTTTCATCCACATGCATGCGAGTTAGTATCCCCGTACTAATTAACCTTCTTGTGTTTCCAAGGTCCTGTGATCATTCCACCACCTATACTTGAAATTTTTTATAACCAAGGGGGAGATGACGATAGTGATGATCACGAGCAGGACCTACATACTCAGTGGCGCCTGGCAACTTATTCTGATGGATCACCTCTTCTTGTATGTATACAGGGCACTGCTGATGTTACTAAGGAAGCAAGTGTTGTCTCCCATGGTCGCACTCTTCGGACCTATTCCAACATCTGTTGCAGGGTATTTGGGATGGATACTAGTGTGCTAGCGCCAGCACCTTCTCCCTGGCTCAATATTGATAGTCTTGGAGAAAACTCGCTCTTGGACTAAACTATCCAATGATGGTGAAAGGCGATCCAGCTGCTGTTGGCACAACGTTACAACCATTTATGAGAAGCAATTGTATCTATACATCGGACATTGCTATGGTTCCCTACCCTGGCTATCACAATATGCGTCCTGATATAGGCCTCTTCAGCCTGGATGATGAGTCCTACGTTGGTCTTGATATTGACAATAGCTGGCCCTTCCCAGAGGCTTACTTATGGTTCAAAGCAAGCGTTTCCAACGCCGACGATTGGTTGAGCTGAAGTTCATTTCATTGCTTGTTTCTTTGTTGTGTGATAAAAATTTTAGTATGTACTTGAATGTTTTGTTGGAAATAATCTATAATCCAACATGTATCCTCGTTGTCGTTGTGTGTTGATGACTTGTTGTATGTAATGAATGGTACATTTGCATATGCATGTGATAAACTCAATTTATGAATGGTTTTCGAGTCACTTCTTGGAGTGTGAGTACCGTAGTAGTATAGCCAACAGCCGGTTATATGAAGTTGCCACATCACATAGAGCCAACCTAATAGTATGCTAGTACAATAGTTAGTCCTAGTAGTAGTATACTATCAACTAGAGCTAGGTGTCTCACGGAGGCCGAGAAATATGGTGATAGCGTGAGGTGGGCTTGTACAGTATGTAGTATGATGTAGGCACAGGGCTTGCCGTGTTTCCTACTCCTCCGGTCTAAATGTGGAGAAGATTTGGTCGAGTTCTTCCTCCTTTTGCCAACACGTGGGACATCCAGCATCCAGGTCGTGTCATGCAAGAAAATGGAGTGCTAGTTGAAGCCACGTGATGTGCATCTTGGGTTAAACTATAAATAGAATCTTACACCGGAGTAACTCCAAAAGCGGGCACCGAAGATCTTTATTGGATTTGTTTTTCATCACCAGCACGTTCAGGTGAAAGAAGTGCAGGTTCAGTGGGTCATCTTGCGTTTTCACAGACATGTGGGACCGCATGTGAGCAAACAGACGATGGGCACACTCCGCGCGTCTGCTGGCTGGCTGAGAAGAGAGAGAGAGGAGGGCTGAGCACGGACTCCAGGAAATTTCGCGACAATGTGAGTATTACTAGTGGTGTACCGTACTCCTGGAGAGATAATGTGTTCGCTCTACGTAACCAGCACCTCGATATAGTCGGGTGGCATGGGCCATAACTAGCATTCACGTCTAGCAGTACGGCACACGCCTCCCTCACGAGTCCCATCTGACACCATTTTTCTTGGAGTTCGTGCTACAACTATCTCTTCTTCCTCCTATTTTCTCTAACTCAGCCATCACGTGGTGGGCGGGGTGGGGGTTTGCCGATAGTTGGTTTGCTCAATTGCGGTCCCACTTGTAAGTGAAAATGCAACACAACACACATTCCCCCTTGAGCGGCGTGCCAGACCAACCGTGTGGGGGTGCGACGTGAACATGGCAGGCTTTTCCTTTTGAACTTGTAACTTGTAAAATTTGGTCCTGCTCCATCGCGCGACCGATAGATAGAAATAACGATTTTCCTAGTGTAATGAGAAGTTTGGTTCTGGCGCGGTTCATGCATGGAGTACGTACGAAAATTATGAAGTTGATGCGACAGGTAAGATAATTACTAGTACAATATACTACTACATGGAATTGACGGAAAGATAAAGATACATACGGATCCATCAACGACATCCTCATGCCCTAGTGCGCCGGGTCACCAACCGACGTGTGAGGAGCAGCGGTGTTGGCGGCGAGCTCAACGTGCTTCTGAACAATGCCGTCCAAGGTTTCCATGCGGTCCAAGAAGGCCAGCGTCCTATCATCCTCCTCTTGCACGTAGTAGTCCTTGTGGACGATTTGCGCGTAGACGTGGGTGATTATGTCGATGGTGTCTTGCTGCGCCAGGCGCTACGCAGCGAGCGCGACCCCGAGGTGGACATTCTCCAGCGCGACGGCGGGCAGTCGCAGGGCCACCAGTGCGTCGAAGAGGTTGTCACCATAGAGGCCGTTGAGGGTGGTGGGCATCGCAGAGCCTGGCGCATGGGCTAGAGGCGTACGTCAAGGTTGTCCACGAGCTTCTTAACGATGGTGAACTTGTCGAGGAAGCCGATGAGGACCTCATCGAACAAGGAGACGAAGTTGTCGTCCAAGAGGCCTCTCGCCTTGGCGGCCTCAAGCACGACCTGGAGATGTTCCTCGGTGCCGGGCCACAGGCCGGCGTCGTGGACCATCTGGCACAGCCGGCTGATGCTCGCGCTCATCGCCTCCATGGGTCTAGCTTCTAGTCAACTGATCTTACGATTTGAGTGATCACTCTTGCCCATGGTTAGGGTGCGTAGGTGCGTAGGATTTCGTAGATTGGACTGGCGGGGAGCCTCTATATGAGAAGTGCAGACTGCGTTGCATTCACGTGTGTGTTGGCCATCTACTCCTCGGCCCTCCCCGCCCTCCCTCCGTGCTGGTGCAGTATAGTCATCTCACCGAGACCAACTTGGGGCAAAATGAGAGAACTTTGATGTTTACTGGTTTATTGGTCCCCTTTGCATTTTTCGCCAAGTTTTGACCTTTGATTTAACTAATAAAATGTTAATGCGTGTAACCAAAAATAATATCATTGGAAACTATGTTCAAATACGAATCCAATGATACAATTTTTGGTGACATGCATTGTTATTATTTTAGTTAAATCTATGGTCAAAATTTGGCACAAAATACTAAGGGGACCAATAAACCAGGACTGAGGTAAGAGTAGTATTTTGTAATTAATGTCATTGCATAAGACTAGCCACAATGGGAGTAACTTCAGCAGTAACATTGAGTCCAACTCAGCAAATTTGCTTATGTGGCAATGAGTTAATGAGGAGAGAGGTAGTTTAAGTAACTTAGCTAGTTACTGTAACATCACATGTCCCAATGCAATATGAGTCTATAACCTAATAAATGAAGCTTTGCATGACACCACACTTATGTTACTACCCAATATGAAGGTAGGAATATAGTCTAGGGATATGTGTATGTTACCTTCCATTGTGGCTAGTCTAAAGATAATTGAGCACTGCATGTTGTGCTAAGTAGTCCCAAGTCATTGAATGCATACTCACCCCACGTCTCCTATTGGGTGATTTCTTTTTTCGTGGCAAAAAACAGGGAACGAGGTGGGTAGTTAATGCACTGCGCCTAAAAGTTTTGGGATTATTTGGTTTTTGTAACGTGACTAATGCACTAGTACGGAGGGAGTACAATAATAGTCTTTGATTGCAATTTTTTGCTGGTAGCTTACCAAGCTGACCGCTCGGTGAGTACAATAGTAGTCTAATTGATGAGATTTCATATTTGAGCCATCTACCGGAAGGGAGAGTGTATAATATCATCGGGAACTACGTTCAAAACCGAATAAAACAATACTCCATGTATTTATTTACAGAGGTAGTAGTATATTTTTTGTGACATGCATTACTAGATAATGCTAGTCAAATACTAAATCCAGACGGACATGGTAGTACTACTAAATCCAGATGATGGTGCTAGTACTAGTAGTAGTACTACCAATGTAGTAGTACTGTACTACCCACTGGTCAAATTATTACGTGCTGCTCCTCACAGTGAAGTGACAAGACCCTGCGCCGGAGATGACACTTGAGTGTAGGCGCCGTGTTCGGCATACCAAAGTCAGCCTCACCGTGTGCAGTCACTATCATCATGGCTGTAGAGCTAGCCTGCTTAATTTCCCGTGCGTTGCCACGAGTATCTCTACTCTTTTCTTATACGAGTAAGATGCCCGTGCATTGCACGGAACACCAAGATTGGGGGTGGACGGCGCCGGCAGCGGCCATCACGCCAGATTGTTCCATGGCCTTCTAGATGTGGTGGGGAAGAGATAAGGCTGATTGTGAGAGACACGGAGTTGTTTGTAAATAGGGAACAAGTGCGGGCATCTTTTTGCAAAACTACAGCAGTTTGCTTTGTATGCGTTAGATCTAGATCCGACGGCTATTGGTGAAAGATGGCAGGCACACCATCATCATCAACTCAGGACCTCTTTGATTCGCAGGATTTTGAAAATGCAGGAATAGGAAAAGTATAGGATTGGAGTGTCATGCCCACTTGAATCCTATAGGACTAGCAAGGAGCATTTGATTTCACGGGAAAAGCAAAGGAAGTGTAAAAAGAGGTTAGAGTGGATGTTAGATTTCCTATGAAATGTAGTACAAAAGATTCCATTGGAAAAAATCCTATGGGATTCAATCCTATGAATCAAAGGTCAAACGTAGGAAAATTTTCAAAGGATTTCAATCCTCCAAAAATCCTATAGAATTCCCTTGAATCAAAGGAGCCCTCAGGTTTTTATAGGAGTAGTATAGAGAAATAGAGAAACTCTTATAAAAAAGGAGTTGGTGATGATGGTGTGCCGGCCATCCTGCAATATAGACCGTCCGATCTATATCTGACGGATAGAAAGCAAACTATGGCAATTTTCCAAAAAGATACCCGCACCCCTCTCCACATTTGCAGATAAGGCCTTCCCTCGTTCATCTTCGTCTCCCACAAGATAAACAGCTCATATAAATGCATCTTGATGTTCCGTGCAACGCATGGGCCTCTTGCTGGTAATAATAAATATTGTACTCGAGTAATGGGTATATCGTTGCCGCACCTATGCACACGAGCATTTATCGTAACATAGTACTACCTCTTGCTGGATAGTCGTAATATTACAAGTTTCAAACTGATATTACAAATGTTAGCAAGTTTACGTAAGAACTTTTGTTACTTTAGGTGGATGCAGCATTATCGTACAAACTAAAATCCACCACCCTGACAAGTCACTAATGGGCAAATAAATTTTTGAGTCTCTGGCGACTTCATGTTTCAAAAACAAATTCAGCTTCTGCGGAGACTTTGTCATTTAGGCTTAGACGCTTGCGGTGATCAGCACGCCATTCATTATTGCGCCAGAGAACGCCAAACCTCATTACCTTGAGCACACTTGCCTCCAGAACAAAGAACCTGGCCAATTTAATCTCAGATGTGCTGCCTCGGTAGTCGATCAAATCAATTTCTGTAAGATGGAGATCAAGGCATTCGATGAGATTGTTATAGTGCAGCACATTTTTCACGTTTGGGTCTTTTTTTATCTGCAAAAGAAGAGAACATATTAGGGCAGCTGGCTGTATAAGATTGCCGTGTCATCAAGAGGTACCAATATCATTCGCTCATACGATAGGGTTGGCTATAAGATTGTCATGTCATCAAGGCAAGTGATATTTTTTCACTCTCTCTCTCTCTTTGTCTTTCCTCTCATTTAACTGGGAGCACGTGAAGAGCTTGGGCATTTGTTGCCTTCCACTATGTGGCCGATGCCATATTTCTAAAAAGTATGCCACATAATACGCATCGATGTCAAATCAAAAGATTTTGGCACCGCTCTAGGAATGTGAGAGAGTTGGCACCGCTGTGCACACAGACCCACATGTATAAACAAATCAATCAAATTAACTACACCAGGCTCTCCCTCTCCCAAACAAGTGTTTTTATTGCCTCGGTCCTCTCCCTCTCCCATGCAAGTGTTTTTTCATTGCGTGAGTTAATTTGGCACTGGAGCAAAGTAGGTGATCCAGATTGGGGCAACAGGTGAGCAATGGAGGGGCATCGATGCCAAATGCATCACAAGTGAATTTGGCACGTGTTTTGGCCTACATAGTGGAGGGCCGTTAATAGCCCACTTTTGTACTACCTCGTATTTAGTGTAAAATTTTGACCATAGATTTACCTAAGAAAATGTCAATGCATGTCACCAAAAATTATACCATTTGAAATTATGTTCAAATACGAATCCAACGATATAATTTTTAGTGACATGCATTAACATTTTGTTAGTTAAATCTATGGTCAAATTTTGATACTACAAAATACGAAGAGTAAACCAGGACGGAGGTAGTACTTGCTCGTAGGCTAACCATAGAGTTACTAGTCTAAGTTACTTGCCACTATGACTAGCCTAGGCTACTAGTAGTATAACAAAAAAATGATGCAGGTGATCATGTGAGAAAAAATACTAAAAACATTTCTTTCGGTGCAGTGCGTAGATGCAGTTTTGAACACTACACTTGTCTTCGTAATTTGGGAAAATTACGAAAAAATTGAGCTACGTTGTGATTACCGTTTACTAATAGGAAAGAAGTTTCACCTCGATGAGTAGCTTCTCCGTGCACGGAAAGCATGTAAGGAATCCAACAACTGGATCCAGATTGGGGCCGATAGATTTTATTGCCAAGATCTTCACTGTGCGCACAGACTGGGTCAAGCTTGTGGGAATCATTTTCTGGATGATAGTCGTAAATACATCAAGAAGAAATTTAAAAATGTGAATTTCAAGAAGACGGAGAATAAGATGAGTGTTGTACCTGAACGATTACGGATCCAATAAAGAGTTCGGAGAATTTGGCAGATGAGTACACCAACACTGTCAATTTCGGCGCGTCAATGACCTTGATTTTTGTTGGACCTTCTAGATCAGATACAAGCAATCTCTCAAGGAAAGGCGCATTCTCAATGACCATAAGTGGACCAGCTGGAGTGATCTCTTCCCAATTGATGTCGTGTTGCGGGGCCAGCAAGACACATAAATCCATCGGAGATTCGTCTAGGCGATGTGGAGGCTAATGAACCCGTGGATCTATCGAAGACGAAGGTACTCGAGCGCAGTACAGCTGTGAAGCAGGTGCTCCATAGCCTTCATCGAGATGCCAACGTCGAAGAGGTCGAGCTTCTTGAGTTGAGGGAGAAGAAGGGCGGGCACGACATTAATCTCGGGAAAATAGCAGGAGCTGAAGCTGGCGCGGTGCAGCATTGGCGTGAGGCGGAGCGCGGACGGCGGCAGAGAGCGACATCGTCCAGCTTCGAACCTGAGCTCCTCGAGCTGATCTAGGGCGGGGGATAAGAACCACTCGTAGAACTTGGCTTGGACCTTGTAGTTGGTACTGAACATGCGGATGTCAAGGCGTCAGGCTGGCCCAGGGTGCGATGAAAGGATCTTGGAGACTGCGGCCATGCGTTTGCATTCCCCATCACAGAGGCAGCTATCGACGGTGAGGTTGAGGGGGATGCGGCACCAGAGGGGGCGCCACCGCCGGGAGAGCAGGGTGGTCCGCACGACATATTTGGTGGGGAGGAGGCCGATGATGATGAGCAGCATGTCGTCGGGGAGGCTGCTGATGAAGTCCAGGCTCGTCGGATGTGGTTTTACCTCGAGCCGCCTCCGCTTGTTGGTTGCCTCGCCGTCCATCTCAGCCGGCGGTGACGCTGGTGTACACGTGTGCTGGTGTGTATTGTGTGCTGGGTGTGCGCGAGTGCGTCCTTGTGTGCATGCCGCCGCGCAGTGGTGAAGTGTGCGCGAGTGCGTCCTTCACGCGGAAGAAGTGTGCCCTCAATTTACTAGCGTGTGGGGTGCTACCGCGAGTGGTTTCAACTTTGTTTACTTCACCACGCATCAGATGGGCCTCTAGTTTACTTATTTTCACCCACTGCCACAGGGGCCAGCACACGAACATAGAGAACACGAGCTGACAAGGCAGCATGTGGACTGGTTGACCGGTCAACTTAACAATATACGGAGTTATACGCTGACACAGAGACTGTATAATCCCTCGGTGTAGAGAGTTCGAGTGAGAGGGGAGGCCCATGAGAGATAGTAGATAGAGAGAAAGAGCTACTCCCTCTATTCGATAATGTAGTGCCTTTATTTTTTTTTGAAGTCAAACTTTTGAAACTTTGACCAAGTTTATAAAGAAATTGCTTATATCTACAATACCAAAGATAAATGATAGTATGAAGTAAGTACATGTTGTGATGAATCTAATGATCGTTCCAGATGTAATTGTTTTTCTCCACATATACCTGGTCAAACTTTTCTGAGGTTTGACTTTTCAAAACATCCATATGTTTATGGACGTGAGAGAGCACCTAACTAGAGAGAGAGAGTGTGTGTGTGTGTGAAATAGAAAGAGTGAGTGAAAAAAGTGTGTGTGCGTGTGTGAAAGAGACATGGACAACACATGATAAAGTAGAGAAAAAGCGTGTGTGTCTTATGCAAACATATCACACATGCATCTTCGACAGCGGAAGCGAGGTGAGGAGATAGTGTGTGGTTGTTTGCAACCGAGAGAGAAAGACCCCTAGCACGTGGCCAAGAGAGGTGTGACAAACAAGGGAGAGAGGTCGAGAGAGACGTATGGAGAAAATGCAGACATGGGGAGGAGAGAGTGTATGTTTGTGACAAAGAGATCCCCTGGAGATCGTGATGGGACTACATGGGTGGGAGATCGAGTGACAAGGTGTGTGTGCGGTAGAAGATATCCCGAGAGATATTGAGATAGACGTATGGATGGAAGGAGACAATATGTGTGTTCCTGATGGCTAGTGAGAGATAGTCATACTTAGGGGGGAGTGCGTGCGCCTATGATGGAGTGAGGGATTATGGTACTTAGGGGGGGTGCGTGTCACATAGAGAGAGAACAAGGGTGGAGAGTGTTAGGTGGGTATATGTAGCGCGAGCGAGATATGTGTATGTGTGAACCAGGGAAATATAAAGTTTGAGAGAGATAGAGGAGCCCTGATACGGCTGAGTGGTGCATCAGATAGCTGAGAGGGGGAAAGAGATACTCCATCCGCTCGATAATGTAGTGCATATAAATTTTTTAGAAGTCAAACTTTGGAAACTTTGACCAGGTTTACGCAAATATTATTTATATCTACAATACCAAAGATACATCATACGAAACTACATCTCATGATGAATCTAATGATATATGTTTGCCGTTCTAGATGTAAATGTTTTTCTCCACGTACATGGTCAAACTTTGTGATGTTTGACTTTTCAATAAATCTATATGCTATGGACCGAAGAGAGTGCCTAAGTCGAGAGAGATCAAGTGCGTGTGAAGGAGAATGAGTGAGTGTGCAAAAAGAGTGTGTATGTGTGAAAGAGAAAGGGACAACAAACGATAAATTAGAGAGAGAGTGTGTGTGTTCGTTTCTTATGCAAACATATCACTCATGCATCTCCGAGATAGAAAAGCGAGGTGAGGAGATACACGAAGATAGCTAGTGCGTGATTGTTTGCAACGGAGAGAGACACCCCTATAGCACATGTCCAATAGAGGTCTGGCCAACAAGGGACAAAGGTCGAGAGGGACGCATGGAGAAGATGGATGCATGGGGAGGGAGAGAGGGTGTGTTTGTGATAGAGAGATCCCCTCGAGATCGTGAGGGGACTATATGGGCGGGAGATCGAGGGACGAGGTGCGTGTGCGATAGAAAGATGCCCCGAGAGAAATCGAGATAGACCATGCACATGTTTGTGATGGTGACTAAGAATTAGCTAGTCATATACATATAGGGGGGACTGCGTGTGCCTACAATTGAGTGAGAGACCATCATACTTGGCTAGGCGTGAGATTGTGTGTGTGTGCATGTGAGATGGAGAGATAACGAGGGAGAGAGAGAGTTTTAGATGGGTCTATCGAGTGCGAGTGAGATATGCATGTGTATGTGTGACCTAGGGAGATGGAGAGTTTGAGAGAGAGAGAGGGAATAGCTCCGAGACGGCAGAGTGGTGCGTGAGAGAGTTTCGGGCAACAAGCCAGGGAATTTGTGTGCGTACGATGAGTGCACCATGGATATTTAGCTTGGACTAGAGAATCATACATAGTGTGCCAGAGAGACCTATACATGGAGTGTGCATGCAAACTAGAAAGACCCCCCCCACACACACACAGAGAGAGGGGGAGGGTCCGACAAGGTTTGTGTTTGGATGCGTGCGATAGAATTGAAGATTGTCGGCGAGAGAGAGAACATGAGTCCGGGAGAGGGGGAGGTCGCGTTTATGCATCAAAGACTGATATAGACCATGTTTCGATATAAATTTGCATTCAAATATTTGAATTGGAGAACATGTTGTCTGCAATCCACACATGAACGGAGATATGCGTATCAAACAAGTTCATTAATTTGCCTTTCAACATGTTCATGGAGTACTATAATACTGTACAACATGCTACTCGATTGAGGTGTTCAATTTTGGATTTAGTTCACTATTTTGACCTGGTGAACGAGCTATTTCATTGAATCGAGATATTTCATTTTGGGTTTGATTCCTGTTTTTGAGTGGGTCAACTATTTGTCATATAGTAAATCGTTAGCAATGAGCATGTAAAAACACATTAGTCCCGAGCATCGTCTCACCATCTAAAAAAGAAGTGGCAAGCTAATATTTCAAAATTTGATTCGAATCAACTTGGTAAGGTAGACATGGATGCTCGTTCTCCCAAAATTTGAACGAACTGCTAAACACCCTCTGCTCGGTGGAATTCGCCCGAGCAAATAAATGGGAGATGCGAAATTACCGGCCTATGTGGGACATGCATCAATTGGCCCATTGTACATCGAGGGTAGGTTCATAACTTCATCCAAGCGCGCCTTCTCCTCGGCCGAAATGACAGGTGCCGAATAATTCATAAACCATGGGCGGCAAAACACCCTCTCCTCGCCCGAAATCGCTCGCGCCGACTATTTCAAAACACGCCCGAAATCGCTCGCGCCCACTATTTGAAAACACGCCCTCCTCGCTCGAAATCGCTCGCGCCCACTATTTCAAAACACGCCCTCCTCGCCCGAAATCGCTCGCGCCCACTAGTTGGGAGAAGCAAAGTTACTCTACTATCCCCGACCCTCAGTACACAGACCCAAGCCCAGAAGCCTAAAGGCAGGGGTAGAACTATAACTCCCCCCCACATTTCAGACAAATGCGTTCGTAAGACATGGTTCCCCCTCCCAATTCCCCATTCATACCTCGTGGGCGCCAAATCACCTTCTCCCCGGAAGCTCCCTTCTCCCCAGCCGCGAAACCTCAGCCCCTCCTCCATGGTGCCCCCACTGCACCAAATTCACCGCCGCCCTCCTCCCCAATGCCGGAGACACTGTTTGTTTGCCGTCATCCACTGGGCCATGTGCCTCTAACTCCGTGCTGCCGGAGCTGCCTCGACGACGGCCGCGTGAACCGTACAGGAGCCGATTCACTCCCGCCATTGTGCATGGCGCCGAAGCGGCTCCAACTTCGGATGCGTCCAGCGCCCCGGCGCTGCTTCCCCGTAGCCGTCGACCATCGCGACATCTCTGCTGTCCCGCCACCGGTAGCCACCGCCACCACGCCGGCCTCAACGACTCGGCAGCTGCAGCTGCCTACTTCACCGGGCCGCAAGATAGGTCGTAGACTCATCTCAAATCACTTTATTTAGGTGTCAGTTGTCTGAATTTTTATTCTGGGCCAATCGATTCCCAATGGGAAGCAGCACCCCTCGAGGCGGCGAAGCTCCTAGGCTGCCGGTTGGCTGGTGTCTAACGTAAGGGTGCGGGGCCACAAGTTTGCCGCGGAAGCCACGCTTAGGTGGCTATCTTAGAGTTGCGTGGGTTGAAGGTATTACCGCCGTCGGATATGGATGACGGCGAGTCTTTTTGGATTGGCTGGGGGCGGCGCAACCACGGCAGTGCGGTGGGGCCGGGAGCGAGGTTTTGGTCGGAGCTCTCACGGCCAGGGATGGCGGAGGCAGGCTGCTCTGCCGGTGGTCGCTGGCTCTTCAGGGAAGATTCTGAACAGTGCCAGCCGGGAGGCACAAGACGACCATCAAGCCATCCGGCGTAGATCGGAAAGTACCAAAATAAAATAAAATCGTGTGACCCCAATTTCGTTTTCAGTCAACAGACATGTGACCACTCTTGTACCTTACAGTTGATCTCTTAGGGTATTTCTTCAGATCAGAGATATGTGTCATTCTTAACATTATGCGTTTTCTGCATCTTCAGCCACACCGTCTTCCTTCTCACCACGGCTGCTCCAACAAGGGAAGCATACACCAGAAGGGAGCTATAGTCCCCACTCAACAGTTCCCTGCATCGAATGCGCGTGCCCGACATGGACAGCCACAACAACTGCAGGGCCATCGAGAAGTCAGCACGTGATGCTCACTCCTATGGATGGTGGCTAGATAGTTTGTACCCTCATCTTACTTGTGTGCAACATTTATGGCTTTGTTATTCATCTAAGCATGGAAAATAGATTATCACATTTCACTGTATATTCATGCTGATCTCTTACGGGTCTTGTTCAGGAGTTAACGCTGTTCCAAAGTTCAGATAAGAGACTTATTATTTAGGTAACGTTGTTCCATAGTTATCATCCATCAGCCAATGCTATCCCACAGGCTGGTGATTATAGTATTATACCACTTCTAGTATTACCTATGTTGTTCTTTAATACTTTTGTGTGCCATCTTGTTAATATTGAGTACAAACGATACATATTATGTAGCTTTCATCTGTGTTCTCCCTTTAGTTTTTGAGACCTGTTGCTGCTAGTTAACCCCAGTCCTACTATTTATGTCGTCTCCTACAGGCACTCATTACATATATCTAACTACTAGCTGTCTTCCATGCATGTCACATATAATTGCACACAGTGATATATCCACAACAACCTCACGGAGCAATGTAACGGCCAACAAACTTGACGTCAATGATACCCAATATGATGGAACATGTAAAGGCAGTTCTTCAGAAGACTTGCAGAAAGATGATGAATCCTATTCACCCAATAAGGTCCTTGCTCTAACTAGGCCCGTGATATGGGTTCAGCATGCATATAATGTCCTGGAGTGCATCTACTCTGTTACAATGCCATGTGCTTAGCCTGCTGATCATGCATGTAAATATGTCATGCCTTCCTATTTTTCAGTACCTATTCCGTTCATGATAACATGTTTTCAAATTCAAGTACTGTCATTCTACTCTATCGCAATGCCATCTGCTTAGTTTGGGCATCATGCTTCTGAATATCTTATGCATTGTTATTCATCAATATGTACTTCATCTGTCTACCATACCATGTTTTTTTTACATTGAAGTGTTGTTCTAGTGGTCTGTTGCAATGCCATCTTAGTTTCCCAATCATACATGCATATGTTGCCTTAGTGTTTTTCTGTATGTATTCCGCTATCATATAGTTTTACATTCAACTAGTGTTTTTTACTCTGTTATCCTACTGTATCCCTAGCTCTTACATCATACTCCCTCCGTCCAGATTACATGTCGCAGAAATGGATAAAAATGGATGTATCTATAACTGAAATACGCCTAGACCCATCCATTTATTTCCGGATGGAGGGAATACATGTCAATATGTCATGCCTTTCTATTCTTTAGTACCTATTCCATCTCTCTGATGTAGCATGTTTTATAATTGAAGCATCATTCTTCTATATAAGGCATGCAAGGGGAAGACGGCTATGTTAGAATCTGAAGGGTTATAAACAAGGTCTTTGCAAAAGATCCAAACGCCAGGAGATAGTAAACCAACTCCAATTTCATAGATACTGCTCCAGCACAGAGAAACCCAACTCCTACTGATAATAAGCGGATTCCAGTGGCCAAAGAACTAGTCCGCTCCAGTCCAGCAAAAATATGTCAACTCCATTCTAAGAAGCGTGTGCGTATCCTCGCATCATGAAATTTTATAGCATTCTGATCATATTTTCTACATGTTTCTTACCCATCTCTCTTTTACAAAATAAGCTTAAAGGATAGAAGACTTTCTATACTGGGATCGTATTCGAGGAAAGTATCTTGCGGGAATTCTCTGTGCTCCAATGCTGATGTAAGTACCTCTTGTATATCACTATATTTTTACATCGGCATGTATTTTGTTAATCGGCGTGAATCCGACCTTTATCTGATCTAAATTTAGTTGTAGCAAAATGTATAATTAAAGGCGACAATGTTGATTTTTGTAAGGAAAACTGCCTGGCAGTTTTGCATACTGAGCTGCATGAGTGTACTATCTCATATCATGCACATTACTAAATTGTAGTGCTGTTCTGGTTGCCCATTCATTCATTGTGTCAATGTTCACTAGTACAGCGAGGTGCTATACAAACGGTTTTAACCCCTTTCCGCGGCGGCATTTCGAACCGTCGCCAAGTAAGTGTGGGCGATAGGGGGGTCCTTCCCACATGACCCAGAAACCGTCGGGGATAGGGAGCCTTGATGCATACAGTTGTCCCTATATAACCGTTTCTGATATCTCGAATATCCCAAATGCTTCATCCTTGCTACTCGTTTGTGCTCGCATTGCCATCGCAGTTGGAGTTTTGTGGTTTTACCTAAAACCAGGCAGATTCCATGCACGGGAGTTTTCCAGGCACGTACCAAACTGGCTCTACGTTTACGATGCCTGGCACATCACAAACAGTTCATGATTATAAACCGTGTACGATAAGTAGACAATCACACACATTTAGTTTTCCCGCACCGTATGTGATAGTGTCTGACATCACACACGCTTTGCAAACGGCAACTGTGTGCATTGTTACACATGTTTCCTCTCCGTGAACCGTGTCAGATTATGATGTATATCGCACACGCTGTGCTTTATTGACCGTGTGCGTTGTAAAGACATGCACACCATAATTTTGCCCTAATTTAATTGCTGCTATTTAAAATTGTACCTAATTTGAAATTGAAAGTAGGCTATAGCTTTATTCATATCCATCAGGTTCAAACAACCAATGCATTATTCGATTCACAGGTACATAGTTTAAGAATTACATAAGCACCAAATAAAGAATGATGAACCAGGGTTCTATACTTGTACTATTACAGATGGTAAAGAAAGATGCGACAGGCATTCTGGTTGCTGAACAAGGTGAAGCGGAATGGCCCTATTGTGCTCTCCTGGATGCAGAAGGCACGCACGACTCTAGTCCAACCCTTTGTGATGGTTGGCCGCCAATCATGTAGTTTGAGAGGTAATCTTGAGTAAACTGCTTCAGGATCCACTTCAAATGAAAAAATATTTAGACATTGTCATCTAACACAACTCATTACGGGCAGTAAAAAGAAGGCTACAGGGTTCTTACTTACCATCCTGCAGTTCACTGTTGTCTTGCATAAAGTGTAAACAAATAGTTTGATTGACATCTTTTGACCCATTTTAATAACAATCTTTATCAGTTTCCTCACTTGATGCTGGTTCATCAATATCTCATTGCCCCATAGCAGAAAGGGTCGAAGTGTGGATCTTTGGCAATGACATATGTACATAAAAGCACCAAGTTAATATTAGAAGCTAAACAACAATTGCAAAATGATGTAGTACAACACTCCCTCCATCCCATTATATAATATTTTATTACATGTATATCTAGACATCATCAGAACATTAAGGTAACACTCTTCCTTGTTGCTATGTAGCCTGGGATTGCATATTTAGTCATTCGGTACGATGCATGTTGCTATGTAGCCTCAGATATATTAAATATGGCCCTAGTTAACCTACTGATAAATGGGTTACAGATATATTCAGTGAAATGTCCGATTCGACGATTAATCCCTTATCAGCCCCCAGGCTATATGGTACGAGCTACCGATATCCTGAACACTGAGTACATATAAGCAATGCGATGAAACTAACATCGATGGAAAACATCATTGTTCTCAATATTGTCCTGTATGAGTACATATAAAGGCATGTTAAGCACAACAGGCTAAACATCAACCAAATATATCCATGGTAGACAACATAATCTACAAATCATAGCTTCAGTGTGCAGGCTTAAGCACGCTAGTTAAGCAAAACAAGAAGTGGAAAGGTGTGTTAACTGCATCAGGCATAACATTTAAAAATAAGCAAATAGTCATTCAAACTGGTATTGCGCAGGTCTAAAGTACACTAGTTATTGTCAAAAAAACGAAAAGGCATGTTAACTGCAACATCCTTAACAGCAACCAAATATCGTAATTCATAGTGGTATTGTTGAAACTGTTATTGATGAAATTAAACTGCACGGCAAATAGTTGCACATATAGAGCATCACATTGTGAAGAACTGAAATAAACAAGGCATAAGGCCATCTCTAGCTGATCCTTTAAAAGTTAATAGACTAAAACCCTTAGTGGATATATATATATACTCCAGCAATTTTTGGCCGTTTCTGGTCGATCCGCTAAACTTAACATTGTAAACTTCAATTTGATCAAGTTCAAAGCAGGTTCAACCGAAAGTAGCATGCATTCAAACCTAAACATAAATAGTTTTGCATAACCGAACATAAAACATAAATTTAAACTAAGCTAAACTACTTTCGGTCGAAGTGGAGGTCGAGCCAATCCTTACTCGTCAGGTACGGTGTGCCGCGATCCGGGTCCAGGCCGGTGCCATCGTCGGGGTCGTTGGGGAAGACACTCCTCCACTCATCGACGTCGATCTCCTCGTCCTCACGGCCCACCTCGATGCCCTCCGCGCCATCGTCCTCGCCGCCTTCGACCTCGTCATCGGAGGAGAGCATGATAACCTCGCCGCCCTCCGCGCCGGCAAAGATCACCCGCTCCGCCTCCACGAGCTCTGGGTGCTGCCGGCGGAGCTCTTGCGTGTAGGCCTCGTCGGCGGCCTCAGCCTCGAGGTGCTCCCACGCCTCACGGTCCTCCGGCGCCATAGCCGAGCTCACCACCCCTGGCTCCGGCGGAACAAGGTCAACCGGACATGTGCCGAAGGGGAAATTGCGCCTAGCCGCCGCGCCGTGGTAGCGGACCTGCCAGCGGTGGTACTCCATGGCCGCGAGCTTGGCCGTGTGGAAGATACCGAGCCACCGGCGGGTGTGGGTCTCCCGATCCGTAATCTCGGCGACCCATGTCCCCCACCACCGCTGCCGGACCCTGAGGTAGGACCTCGTTGGCGGCTGGGCCCGAGGGAGGACGAGGAAGTCCTCGAACCGGCGTAGGGGCACAGCGGCAGGCGGATCGGGCGACCGGAGACAGCGGATCGATAAAGAGCCCGTGGAGGACGACGGGGACACCTCGGCGGCCACCTCGCCGGCGTCGAGTGAAGAGGCTGCGATAAACCTCTTTTTGGCCATTGGCTCCTCGAGCTCCCCGGCACACAGGCAGATGTTGAGGATGGAGGCGGCGGCGGCGACCTACCAATGGTTTCAAGCTAGGGAGGGGTGGTGTGTGTCTGTGTGAGCGGAGGTTTTGGGGAGTGTGTGGTGTGTGTGGAGGGGGGGCAAGGTGGTGTTTGAGGAAATACCGTGGCAACTAAAAATTTTACTAGGCGGGAGTAACAAGGCGGGGCTACTGAAAATTTGGATCAAGGGCGAGCAGATATTTTTGAGATTGCGAGGGATGTAGAGGCGGGAGTAAAATGCCGGGGCAACTGAAAATTTGAATCAAGGGCGAGCAGATATTTTTGAGATTGCGAGGGATCCAGAGGCAGGAGTAAAATGCCAGGGCTACTAAAAATTTGAATCAAGGGACTGAAGCAGAGTGGGAGTAACAGACATCGCACACGGTCCGCACATACTAATCGTGTGCTATCAAACATTAAAACCTTCCAGGCAGTAGATATTTTCGAGATTATGAGGCAGTAGATATTTTCAAGACCGGGAGGCAAGCCTCGTGGAGCCCAATCTACTGTGCTGATGTGAGGGACTGCAGGGCACGGGCGTGGCACACGGGTAGTCTGACCGAACCGTGTCTGTTGCGTACCCAATCGCAGACGGTTTCCACATCCAACTCGTGTGCTGTTTATAAATTTGGCAAAAAGAATAACGTGGGAGAGGGTCAGAACACGAACACACTTGCATGTGGACCAAATATATGTATGAAAAGGGTGGTTTGATGTTCGAATACCCAATGCACAACTTTGATGTGGCACCTGTCGCACAAAAGCACAGTATTGCTAGTCAGCCACCCCCTACGAACCCCACTTCATGTCGGCGGTAAGGGAATCCTAGCTACGAATGCATGCCCCCAAATAGCTAGGTCTGAAATCTCACCCTACCGTAACACAAAACCTATAGGAGTCCATCATATATATATGGTCAAACTTCCCCTTTCGCTTCCCGACAAAGGTGGACTGTGTGCCAACCCACAAATGTGTGCTTGTGGCGCGAGATGGGTGAGACCACATACGAACCACATGCGGGTGGCCCTACTATATGTATGAAAATGGTGTGGTGTGTGATATTTAACTACCATTCACAACTTTGATGTGGCACGTGTGCCTCGCAAATTAACCGGACTTCCCCGACCCCACAGAGGTTGCAGGTAGCGCGAAGTAGCACCCCCCCCCCCACACACACATCGGGGGGAGGGCATCTCACCAAGACGTACTGTAACACGGATCAAGCAGAATCCAACTTGGTCGTACAACTTCTCCCCGCTCATTGTTTATCTAAGTGATGGATGTCCACATGGCCCCACAAAATGGGCTAGCTTGTCACCGATAACCTCACGAGGGAGTACTGTATGAAGACAAACACACTCTATGCATGTGGCCCAAGTATGTATATGGAAGTGCTGTGTGTGGTGTTTGAATACCCAATGCGCAAATTTGATGTGGCACCATGCTTTGGAACAGTAAAATCCCCACACCGAGCGAGGGTTCACGACGCGCAGCATGTGCTCAGACTTAATTAGGCTTGGAATGGGTCGACCTACTATACGGTAACTCGAAGCAAAGAAGAAGAATCCACCCTGGTAACTTTCTCGTCATTGGTCGAAATGATGGACGTCCACGCGGGCCCACGAATATATATAGGCTTGCCGCCCATAACCAAGTGAGTGAGAGTGTGTCCAAAGACAACCATTATTGCATGCGTGTGTCCTGAACATATTTATGGAGGTGTGTGATGCATGCATATGTTTTGAATACCCGACCCAATGCACAACATTGATGTGGTGCATGCGTTGAAAATCGCAGAGGTCCCCACACAGAGCAAGAGGTTGTTCATGACGTGTCGTGTGCTCACCCCCCCCTTCGATCCAGCGTGATGGATTCATGTGTACAGATGCGCTATTATATATATATATATATAATCTCACATCATGATCTATATCAAGACAAAACAAAAAATTAATCCCCTCCTAAGTCAAATTAGTTAACCTCTCTCGTGCTATCGGTGAAAGTGATGGACCAAGCTAGTCACCCCCCCCCTCGGCACATACTATATATACACCTAGTAACACAGCCCTAAAAGAATTAATCCTCCTTGTTCGTCAAACGTACCTCTCTCTCGCTGGGTCAAAGTGATGGACGACGAACTCGCGGGCCCAACACAGAAGCGAAGCGTACATCGCACGCGAGTGATCATCCTATATAGGACTACGTACCGTCGTCTGCATGTGGCCCAAAGAGTTGTTTGTGTGATGTTTGAATACGCAATGCACAACTTTGATGTGGCACCACGTATATAGGAAACCAAAAAGTCCCCACAGAGAGCGCGAGGTTCATGACGCGTGGTATGTGCTATATGTACGCCGCCATTCGACGCGTGGTACATATGTACTTCTACTGTATAGCACAAACCAAAAAAGAATCATTCCTTGATGATCAAATTAACCTCTCTCTCATTGGGTCAAAGTGATGAAGGACAACCTTGCATGCCCACGGATGGAAGCGCCAAACTCGAGTGAGTTCCTATATATAGGGCAACCACCGCCTGCATGGTATTGCGTGATGTTTGAATACCAATATAATGTACAACTTTGATGTGGCACCTGCCTCGGGAACTGGAAAGTCCCCACATGGAGCGAGGTTATGACACGCATATATATTGAGTATTCATGTTGCCCCCTCTTTGACACGTACATACTCCTATACCGTGCATATACGTAACACAAACCAAAAAAGAACCATCCTTGTTGGTCAAATTAACCCCTCTCATTGTACGTTCAACTGGTCGACGACGACCTCGTGGGCCCACAGAGAGAGGCACATGCGAGTGACAAAACCACCGCGTGCATGCGCCCGTGTGTTATGTGATGTTTGAATACCCAATGCACAACTTTGATGTGGCACATGCTTCGCAAACCGGAAACGCACTACACCACGATGCGTGTAGCCCCCTCACTTCAAGCCGGTGGGAGTGTGTATGCACGTGCTCGAACTTTGATATGGAATCCCACCATGATCCACACCACACACATGCCAAGATGAATCCACCTTTTGGTCAAATGCCTCTCATTATCGGTGGAAACTGAAAACCTTTGCGGGCTAACGAATGGGCACGTCGCTGATAACCGCACGAGGGAGAGTGTCCGAGAGGACCACCAATGCATGCATGTGGCCCGAACATTATGCATGAAAGGGCTGTGTAATGCTTTAAATAACCAATTCATGACTTTGATGTGGCATATATGACTCACAAAATGATCAATAATCCCACACGGAGGTTCACGACTCGTAGTGTACTGCCAGACCCCTCCCCCCCACCCCCCACACACACAGACACACACATCCCGCACCACCACAGCCACTCTGAGGCATGTCAAACTTTTTCTGCAGTGAACATGTGACCAAAGGCGGTGTGTCGTGTTAAAATTTAAAAAAAAACAGACATCATTCGACCGTTTTTATACATTGA
Organism: Thinopyrum elongatum; assembly: GCA_011799875.1. Classification (NCBI taxonomy): domain Eukaryota; kingdom Viridiplantae; phylum Streptophyta; class Magnoliopsida; order Poales; family Poaceae; genus Thinopyrum; species Thinopyrum elongatum. The sequence goes on from CM022299.1 coordinate 443,599,016, forward strand.
TTGATTTCCTAGGGATTTAATGTGCAAAAATCAAATTTGAGCTACATGTGCACCAAAATGGGTTGCAAAATCATATGTGTCCCTGGGTGCATGTTTCCCTGTGCAAGAGATTTCAAAATATTGAGAATATATATTTTTAAAATTCAGTAAATTCAAAACTTAGTTGAAATTCATGAAACTTATCATGGTGTCATATATGGACACCAGTAGACCGTGATATTGTATTTTTTTCATCAATGAGACCCGTTTCGATATAATCTTCTTACAAACGGGAGATTATTAAAAACTGGCAACCAATATCTAATACGGATTATTTATTTTGGACCATGTGCGTTAGACCGTGCCATGCTTCAGTTAAGCAGTAAAGCGGCAGAATGAATCATCAATAAACCAAAAAATATATGTGCTTGCGAGCAGTCCGCCGCACAGGCATACCGGGAGGCGTGCGTGCAGGTGTGCGTATTGACGGGAGGCGTGCGAGTAGCTGTGTGAAATGATGGTAGGAATGGCAGAAGTCCGCCGCGCAGGCTCACCGGGAGGTGACACAGCTTTTGACTGCAGCCTGCCTCGCTCCCACTGGTCCGTATTAATTGCGCGCCCGAGCCGCCGGCCATAATACGCGGCCGCACCCCTGGTCCACAGTGGTCACCAACGTCTGGACTCTAGAGTGTATGAGGATGCCACCGAAGCGCACCATCGGAGGGAGTGGCGACGCCTGGGCTGGTGAAGCACCCGCGCAACGCGTGAAGCTAGGCACAGAGGTTACCGTCGCCGCCGACGAGGTCTCGCGCGGGCAGCAGCACGACCTTGACTTCGTCGGTGCCGTCGTGCCGCCCCAGCCGGAGCTGGAGGTCAACAGCAACTCCGGCAACGACTGCGACTCCGACGGAAAACTGGTTAGTCATCTATATACCCATTTATGCGGCAAACATATCATGTGTTTTCTCTGGTTACTCCCCCCCCTCTATATTTTTTCTGGAATACAAATCCTATGGTTATGTTCTCTCAGTCCATGAAATCAGAGTAATTAAGATCGGTTAGATGCACGTAGTGTATTGATTGTTTGAATGTTATCCGTATAGAGTTAGTGATTAATTGTTTGTTCTGTACAAATGATTTTTGCTAATAATCCGACTAGGGTTAGCTTGCGTGCTAATAATTCGTGGCCAGATCTTGAGAATTGATTTTGAATGTCCTACATATGAGTTTGTGCCTTTTTTCTTCCAGATCTTGAGAATTGATTTTGAATGTCCTACATGTATGTTTATGCCATTTTTTTTCTTTCTGATTGGTACGTACACAGTTGAGGCTCCGGCCAGCGCCGCCGCCGGATGTAGATCTTGGACCCGGCTGCATGGCCAGAAGCGGCCACGCCCCCCTGGACCTGAGGAACCAGTAGAATCTCCGGTGGACCGCATCAGCGATCTCCCGGACGGCATCCTTGGGGAGATCATCTCCCTTCTCCCCACCAAGGATGGCTGCCGCACACAAGTCCTCGCATCTTGGTGGCGCACTCTGTGGCGCGCCGTGCCTCTTAATCTCGATTGTTGTCAGCTATCTGTCGATGATGATTCTGAACTCCCCGGAGCCATCATCTCCTCCCACCAGGGCTCCGTTCAACGCATCTGCATCCCGGCATGCTACCTGCTGGACATACCCTGCACGGTGGCCGCCTGGCTGACATCCCGTCAATTCGATAAACTCCAGCAGCTTGAGTTCTACCATGACTATGTATGTAACATACCACGAACCGATGTATCTGTGCCCTCACCACCGATGTCCATCTCGTGGTTTTCCTCCTCTCTCCACACCGCTACCTTCGCCCGGTGCCATCTAGCAGACAATCTGGTACAAATGCTTCGACTCCCACTGCTAAAAAAACTTGTGCTTGTGATGGTTGATCTGTCGGAGGCCGCACTGCACAGCATCATCCACTCCAGCTGCCCTACCCTGGAGCGCTTGCTGCTTGTTTTTGGAATGGAAATTCGTATCCGTTGTCTCAAAATAAAGTCGCCCCACCTTGTAAGCATGGGAATTTGTTTTTTTGGACATGATCTCATCATCGAAGATGCCCCTTCACTTCAAAGGTTACTCCTTGATTCTGTTATAGTACCTTCACAAATAACTGTAGTCTCTGCGCCTAAACTGGAGACCTTGGGTGCAATTCTTGATCCTTTTAGATGGTTCAAGATGGTGTTTGGCTCCACACCTATTGAGGTACTGTATATTATTCACGTAAACTTTTGTAATCTGCTTTTTTCATTTGTGCGCATAAGTATCATCTTGGAGTACACTTTTGGTAGTAATATTATGTTCTATGCTCAATGAAGAGCTTGTCCATCCTATCAGTGCTGGTGGATTCTGTCAAGACCTTACATATCAGTATGTGGTGTTTTGATCTGAACACGATTATTGGCTTGCTGCAATGCTTTCCATGTCTGGAGAATTTGTATATAAAGGTGATGATTTCATGCACATTGAAAGCCCATATATAATGTACTATAATTAATCGTTCAACTATCACTCTTTCAACATAATATTTTTTAGACATTAAGTGTTTTCAATCTTCATCTCTATTTAGGCACTAACACATGGAGAAAAAAGTATAACCAATCGATGGTTCAAGAAGCACCGGGATTTTCTCAGATCTCATGACATTCGTTTGAAGACAGTAATGCTGGAAGGATATGCATCCAATAATGCAAACACTAGCTTTGTCACATTCTTCATGTTGAATGCGAGGGCACTATTGTCCGTGAGGATTAAGTTTTTCGACAAGAAATTTCTTATGGCTGCAAGTGTTGAACAGCATAAAAAGAAGTTTTAGGTGGACCTAAGGGCTTCTGATCGTGCTCGGCTTCTATTTACAACAGATTGTCATCATGGACCAGTAGAATTTTTGGCCCAGGATCTTGATTTTATGGATCAGACCGATCCATTTGATTGTGACTGCCGAAAACTTTGGTTGAGTTAGATGTCATTATCCTGTTCAATCTGGATTTTGTCTAAACCTGATGAGCAATTAATCCTCATGCTTTTGTACTGTTTGTAAGCTGGAGTTAGATATTGTTGCCCTTTTCAACTCGGCTTTGACCCATATTTTCTTTCATACTGGGCCAATGGCTTGCCATTTCTTTAATTAAGACATAAATATTATAAGCATTCACAACATAGGGAAAGAACCTCACTCTCGCGGGATCCTTGAGTTCTTTGTTCATTACAGAACCGCAAGTTCTTAGCGCCCACCAGCACCCACAAACTTATTTTCAGCTAGCACACCAAATGAGTTGTAATTCTTAATAAGAAAAGCTGCATGGTAGTTACAGATTTGGATTTGTCATTTGGGACCCACGAGGAAAAAGCCTCTCCAGGGCGGTGCCGACTCAACAGTAAACATTGAGAAACCTGGTTTTAAAATTACTGTAAATCCAAAACTCACCTCCAAATCATGAAACTTGGCATGGTGTTATGACATAGCACCAACATGCTGTGGTAAAAAAATAGTCCAATTTGGGACAAGTTTTGGTACAAAATTCTTACAAACCAGAGCTTCTCTCAAAAAGGCTCATGGTTCCGAGAGGAACCTTGTCACCTATGTGTGTGAAACGACATACGCTGTAGCTTCCCGCCTTGATTTATTTTACAGAGGCAACATGCAACTATAGTAGCGTCGTCCTAAAAATATGAAATTATTCATGGTTCGTTTTGCCTTTTTATACATTATTTGAGTTTTCTAGGCATTTTGGAACATACTTTTGCGTGTGCAAAGGTCATGTGTGTACTAGCCACATATGTAATTGGATGTTCAATCTGTTTATGGAATCAAGTCCTTATAAGTTATAAGTACATATGCTGTTGTTCCGTGTGCAATGACATCGCACACGGACCATACTGGGGAATCCATCGGTGATGATTTCATCAATCGCTGACAATTGTATACCACCAAGCGTTTGCCCACAACACACACACGGCTTATTAGCAGCAATTGTCTGTATTATTATCGCTCTTCGCACACATTTCTGATTACAGACCTGTTTGCCGCGTATCACACACATCCTGTTAAATTGAACCGTTTCTGTTCTCTTGGCTCAAAGCAAATAGTTCATCCAAGTGAACCGTATGCCGTATATCGCACACACCTTGATCTGGCTGACCGTTTCTTTTGTGTTGCCTAATCACAAACAGTTCATCCGAGTGAACCGTATGCTATATATCGCACACACCTTCATCTGGCTGCCCGTTTCTTTTGTTTTGCCTCCTCGCATACAGTTCATTCAACTGAACCGTATGCCCCTCATCGCACACGCAACTAAAATATGAACCGTGTTTGATGTATCCTTCATCGCAAACGTTTTGCATCTTTTTTGACGGTTATTTTACATCACCATTTGCGATTAATGCATCACACACAGTTTCGTCGAAGGGTCTCTGATCGTAGTGTCGCGTTAGCAGCATCCTGCAGTAGTGGTTGCTTTCGTATTACCTTACCTGGCTGATGATAGCTATGCCATATTGTGTTAATTTGGTGTAGGCTGGTGTGGTCTGGTTGCCCAAACATTTGTTGTGTCAATGTTGCTTTCCTATTATCTAACTTGGCAAATGGTAGCAATGCTAGTGTGCTAATTTGGTGCAGGCTACTGAAGATAAGAAGACAAACTCTGAAAACAGCAAGGCAACCCCATTGTTTCTTTCCAATAAATCTAGGCTAGGTAATATGGCAATAACTCTTGATTAATCTATTCAGTTCCCCTCCTAATTTATGTTATGATGCAGTGGTCGAGACACTCTCCACTATCAATAATACAAGCCTGCCAAAATCGCCATCTGAATCTGTTCAGTTTCCTCTGTCTCGAATGCAACGGAAAAAATATATGTTTGTGAACCAATTACTGGCTGAAGCAATGATGGAAATCATGGAGGAATCAGCGGTGCAAATGCTCAACATTCTTGCGCAACAACAATTGATCAATGTTTTCAGAGACAGTGTAGCAAAGAAGGAAGAACTTGCTCACATGCTTATGGGCGTCATCCGCACTGAGGTTGCAGATTGTGAGGTTGTAGATCATTAGGTTCTGTTCATTTATTTGCTCTGGCATCAATCTTTGATTGCCCAGTGGATGCAATTTCCTGTAATATATGCTGGATGTGCAACGTTTTTCCTTGTATGCCATACGTTTGCTTAGCGCGCCTCACATTCCAGCTAACTGGTCTCTAGGAAGCTAAAAAAGTAGTGAAATTATTAGTTAGCACGAATAGTCATGGGCCCTATATGAAGGAAGCAACCCACTGCCCTTAATGGGCTTCCCTAATGCGCTCGCAGGGGCCAAAATTTTCATAGGCCTTAGATTGATCGGTTTTGGTCCTGTTCATAATTGCTCGTCGTAATGGACTCAAATTATCTAATTGGGCCTACAGACATGTTCGAACTTTAGTGGGCTCATTAAGTTAATGGGCCGTAACTAGGCCGAAAGTACTATAATTGAAATGAGCCGACAGTTAATGCTCGGCCCTGTTACCTCCCGGGTCGTTAACAGGCCGACATCGAAGCGGACAACAGGTGGGCCCATTTGATTTCATGGGCCGTTAACAGGCTGATACTAAGGTCGGGCTACATATGGCCCAACTATACTGTGGGCCTTTAGCAGGCCGAAAGAGACAACGGGCTCGTACTGGACCATGAAGAGCATGGGCCGCTAAGAGGCCGAAAGTTAGGTCATACTGTATGTGGCCCAACTGTGTTGTGGGGCTTTAGCAGGCCGAAAGAGAAACCAGGCTGGTATTGGACCATGAAGAGCATGGGATGTTAAAAGGCCAAAACTCAGGTCCGACTACAAATGGCCCAACTCATTTATGGGCCGTTAACAGGTTGAAAGACACACTGGGCCGGAAATTGGCCCAACACTTAAATGGGTCGCTAAAAGGCCGAAAGACGTACATCCTGAAAATTGGCCCATCCCCTGAATGGGCCGTTAATAGGCCGAAACCACATCGGGCCGATATTGAGCCCAAATATATAGCGGGCTGTTAACGGGCTCGAACTGACGATGGGCTGCAATGGTGTCAAATCTTTAACGGGCCGTTGACGGGCCGAATTGGCACATCTCGCATGAGCCGTGGGCTTAAATGGACCTGACACAAGTAGGCCTTATATGGGCCGGCCTGCTAATTTTGACTGGGCCGACCATTTTCACCTGAATGGGACACTGTTGGGCCTTGCCACGTGCCGACGTATCATAGGCGCCTCCCGTACTATGAGTGGATAACATTTGTCCCAATGCTGAGCCAACACGTGGATCCTCCGGCGAATGAGAATTTTACACGTGGAATTTCCCCATTGGCCAGGGCTGTTAATGGGTTATCGGATCCAAACCGGCACCCGATAGCTTAACGACGACCCATTACGGTGGATGCCATGTGTCAGTCACCCTTGACGAAAACACTTCCATGACGCGCCATTTATCGTCATGGAAGTGGACACTTCTGTGATGATAATTTTGGTTTTGTCATGGAAGACTTCTACGACAGCACAGGTATGACTATCTTGATTTTGTCATAAAATCATCATGGATGTACATGCATGACAGAAAACGTGACCTACTGTGACAAACACGTATCATCACGGAAGTGTACTTTTTTTGTAGTGCATGCATGCCGTGGTGGACACCCACAGAAGGTTCACGGAGCTCTCTGGTGGTGTACACCAACAACCCAGTCTGGGTGGAGCAATCCATCCACATCATGGAGCTATTGCTTGCTGAGGAGAAGTACAAGGTGGTCGGGTTCGACCTCGAGTACACCCGCGCTCGTGCCGGGTCTCGTTCCAAGGTCACCGTCGCCTAGATGTGCATGCGCAGTCACGTCCTCGTCTACCACTACTGTCTTGCCACAAGGCCTTGCGAGCATTTAACCAGGTTTGGCAACAGCCCACACTACATGTTCGCTACGGTGGACATCACCAACGATGTAAAGTTGCTCAAGAATTCGGGCATCGCCTGCCAGAATCTTGTCAACATCCAGGGCCAATACAAGATCTGGGGTAGCAACGAGCATGAGAAGGACTCACTGGTTCACCTCGCCGAGGCCATCAGCGATCCCTTACAGAGACATGAAGGATTCCTGCAACAAGGACAAGCGTGCTTGGCACTCGGCCTAGATGGAGAAACTCGACAAAGCTCACGTCGTGTACACGGCCAAGGAGGCGTACATGAGCTACAAGATGTACAGGCAGATCGTTGACATGAGGAAGTGCCTCCTTCCCCAAAATGGCCAGGGATCCAGCCGGAAGCAGAGCAATGGCAAGCGTCATCGCAACAAGAAGTAGATGATTAGATCCTCGTTTCTCCTAGTTTAGTATGCATGTAATTGCTTACTTTGGTGTGTGGAAATGTTATGTGTGTAGTCACTTGTGTAATTGTATGCTTAATTTGGTTATGCAATGCTGTCTTTTTAAGTATATATATTGATGCTCTGTAGACAGAGCGTAGATGTTGTGCGGACAGAGCAAATCACATCGCACACGGACTAAACAATGGAACCCGTCGGTTATGATTTCATCAATCACTAACAATTGTATACCAGCAATCGTTTTCTCACAACACACACGGCTTGTTAACAGGAATCGGCTGTGTTGTTATCGGTCTTCCCACACATTTTCGATTACAGACCTGCTTGCCACGTATCACACACATCTTGTTAAGTTGAACCGTTTCTATTCTCTTGGCTCAACGCAAACAGTTCATCCGAATGAACTGTATGCCGTATATCGCACACACCTTCACCTGGCTGACCGTTTCTTTTGTGTTGCCTAATCACAAACAGTTCATCCGAGTGAACTGTATGCCGTATATCGCACACACCTTCATCTGGTTGTCCGTTTCATTTCTTCAGCCTCATCGCAAATAGTTCATTGGACTGAACCGTATGCCCAGCATCGCACACGCAACTAAAATCTGAACCGTGTTTGATGTATCCGCCATCGCAAACGTTTTGCATCTTTTTTGAAGGTTTTTTTACATCACCGTTTGCGATTAATGCATTGCACACAGTTTCGTCAAAGGGTCTCTGATCGTAGTGTCGCGTTAGCAGCTTCCTACAGTAGTGACACTGCGAGGCTCTTGTAATTAGCTGCTGTTTCACTCTTTTCGTTGTGCCATATTATCAGATCTATATTGACTTGTTCCAAATGTAGAGGAAAGCCTGCAAGGACCAAAATGTACCTGAACCAAATGTTGTGGAAATCTTCAAGGACTGTCACACCAGCAAGACGAAGGGCATGACTACACCAGTCAAAGCTGCTGTTGTAACTCCTTAATCCTCATGCCTTTTAACTACTACTTACTCTGACTTGTGCATTGAACTGCATGGTGTGCAGCCAATGTCTATTACTCTTTTCAATTTTATACACAATTGTCTTAGCGTATCATTGCGCCTTACAAGGTTTAAAAGAGAGGAGTGATGTTCCTTTGATCTTGATCTGTAATCTAGTTTCGTGCTGGACTTGTCTACACAACATTACAATTGCATGTTTGTCTGTTCTCAGTTGTTTTGTGATGTGAATGATGTCATACTATGCTTACCGTATTATAAACTTTGTCTCTTTATCCTTAGCTTTCAATACAATGTGAAGAAATAGACAATACATTAGCCATGGTACATGGTCATATGTTTGGAACCTAGTTTTATTATGTACTTTGCAGTAAAATACAACTAATATTTTACACGGGTTCACCAGAATAAGTTCTGTATATAGACCAAAGCTATTTTGTTTGGTTTTGCTACCTCCTTAATATCTTCTGTTCTTATACTACTAATGAACAAAATCAACTTTTCAGCAAGCTATGGAACAAATGGTGGAACCGCCACCTTCTGAAGGTGACGAGGCAACTATAACCGCAATGTCACCTCTTGCTGCAGTGGGTCAGTACTTGTCCACTAACAGTGCCAAAAGCATGTTCCTGCGTAATACTGGGTTGGTTGTTAAGTCAATCTTGTCCAAACTGCCTCATGATCAAGATATGCAAGCTCAAAACAATGTTATATCTGCGCTCCAGACACAAGTCCATTCCCTAACAGAGACCCTTTGTGAAACAAGGATAGCCATTGTTCGATGTCGTCAAGATATGCATTGTTTTGAAACCAGACTATCAGACATTTGCTATGTTGTTCATGAGCCTAGGAGAAATGAAGGCGAAGGTTATGGTGCTCCATCGGACAGTATAGCATGAAAACGTAACCGTCAGGTCAAATGAACTGAGCTTCTGAACTTCTGGTGGTGCATTTATCTGCCGGACTGTTAACTTTTATGCCAACCTTCCTTTTGTTTTATGGTTGTAATTTGTTTTGTTGCGATACAAAATTTGTTCTTAACGTGCAGCGACCGGCTGAAGAAAACAACAAGCCATTTTTGTATACTGTAGGGTGTTCCCTATATTTGCACTGCTGGCGAACTTTGATGTCCAGTGGATGTAATCTGTGCAATCGCCTTAATAGCCTAGCGTTAGTTTCTGGCTTATTTATTTCCCTGGTCTTCTTTTTCCTTGGTTTGCTAGTGGCCGCAACAACCATGGGCCAGATACGGACCGTGGTAACCTTGAGCCTGCTATGGGCCATAGGATCCATGGGCCTCCAACGGGCCATAGAATCAGTGGGCCTCCTACGGGCCGTCGGATAAATGGGCTGACATGGGCCGTAAACAGACGTAATTGGTATCGGGCCAGCACGGTAACGGGCCGTTAACAGGCCGGAAGACAGCAAAGGCTTAATTCTGTCACAGGCATAACGGGTCGTTAATGGGCCAGAATACATGATGGGCTGGAAACGGTGCAACGGGTTAACAGGCTACAAACGGGCTGATTCTAACCACGGGCTGAATTTGGCCCATTAGGGGAACATGCCAGTAACGGGCCGGAAGTAATCAAGGGCCAGAAAGGAGCCCAAGAATGTATGGGCCGTCAGTAGGCCGAAAGCTAAGACGGGCTAGAAACGGCCCATGTGAATCATGGGCCGTTAATGGGTATACAGAAATTTACTGTTTATTATGGGCCAGAGTCACCGCAGGCCACTAAAGGGCCCAAAGATACGAAAGGCCTCATATGGGCCGAAAGACGTCGTGGGCCATACATGGGTGATACGTCTCCAACGTATCTATAATTTTTGCTTGTTCCATGTTGTTATAGTATCATTCTTGGATGTTTTAGAATCATTTTATAGCAACTTTATATCATTTTTTGGGACTAACCTATTGACATAGTGCCTAGTGCCAGTTGATGTTTTTTACTTCACAGAAAATCAATACCAAACGGAGTCCAAATGCAGCAAACTTTTTGGAGAATTTTTCTGGATCAGAAGGAACAACTTGGGCCAAAGAAGTACCAGAGGGGTGCCCCGAGGGGGGCACAACCCACCTGGTCATGCCTGGGGGCCCAGGCGCACCCTAGTGGGTTGTGCCCACCTCGGTGGCCTCCCACACCGCCTCTTCGCCCTAAAAATACCCAAATATTCCAAAAACCCTAGGAGAATCGATAGATCAGAAGTTCCGCCGCCGCAAGCCTCTGTAGCCACGAAAAAACAACCTTGACCCCGTTCCGGTACTCCGGCGGAGGGGAAATCATAACTGGTGGCCATCTTCATCATCCTGGCGGCCACCATGATGAGGAGGGAGTAGTCCACCCTCGGGGATGAGGGTTTGTACCAGTAGCTATGTGTTTAATCTCTCTCTCTCTCGTGTTCTTGAGATGGCATGATCTTGATGTATCGCGGGCTTTGTTAATATAGTGGGATCATGGTGTTTCTCCCTCTCTATCTTGTTGTGAAGAATTGAGTATTCCCTTTGAGTTTTCGTTTTATCGGATTGAATACTTTTATGGATTTGAGAACACTTGATGTATTTCTTGCTATGAATACACGTGGTGACAATGGGGTATCATATTGATTCGCTTGATATGTGTTTTGGCACTCAACTCACAGATTCCCGAGGAGACATTGGGGTAATCTATGCATAGAGGTTGATGCATGTTCTCGTCTTTGTTACTCCGATAGAAATCTTGGGGCACTCTTTGAGGTTCTTTGTGTTGGATTGAGTATTATGAATCTGAAATTGTTTGTTGCATATCGTATAATCAACTCACGGATACTCGCGGTGACATTAGAGTTGGTTGATGTGTATCATATGGTGTTATTTTAGTACGAACTCTTGGATAGATCGATCGGAAAGAATAGCTAGGTGTTATTTTAGTACGAACTCTAGGATAGATTGATCGGAAAGAATAGCTTTGAGGTGGTTTCGTACCCTACAAACAATTTCGTCTTATGTTCTCCGCTAGATAGGAACTTTGGAGTTATTCTTCATCACACGTTGATGGATGGTTATATGATCCAATTATATTAGCATTGTTGAGAGATTGCACTAGCGAAAGTACGGACCCTAGGCCTCATTTTCAAGCATTGCAATACCGTTTGTGCTCACTTTTGCTACTCGTTGCATTGCTATTTTTTTATTGTTACCATTACAAAAATCAATATCTACTATCATTACTACACTTGTATCACCATCTCTTCGCCGAACTAGTGCACCTATACAATTTACCATTGTATTTGTTGTGTTGGTGACACAAGAGGCTCTTTGTTATTTGGTTGCAGGGTTGTTTGAGAGAGACCATCTTCATCCTATGCCTCCCATGGATTGATAAACCTTAGGTCATCCACTTGAGGGAAAATTGCTATTATCCTACAAAACTCTGCGCTTGGAGGCCCAACACGAGTCTACAAGAACAAGTTGTGTAGTTGACATCAATGGGCCAAAAATGAAACGGGCTGGTATTATACTAGGCGCCCAACATGACGCTGTTGGGCCGATTTTGGGAACGCCATAATGGGTCGTGAGTTACCGGGCCGTAAAATGGGCTATATATGAATAGACCATTAACAGGCTTTTCATGGGCCGGCCCGCTAGCTTTTGACCAAGTCAAACGGGCCGGCCTTTGTAAATGGGCCAGTGTTGGGCCGTTGAATGTGTCGACATATCATAGGTGCCTCTCTGGCCCAATGATGAGCTGACACATGTTTCCTCCGGCCAATGAGAATTTTACACGTGGAAAATCGCCATTAGTCGTTGCTGTTAACGGGTTATCGGATCCAAAACCGGAACCGAGAGCTTAATGGCGACCCGTTACGGTGGATGCCACGTGTCGGTTACCCTTGACGAAAGCACTTCCACGACGCATCATTTATCGTCATGGAAGTGGAAACTTCCATGATGATAATTTTGGTATTGTCATGGAAAACTTTGTCGGCGTTCTGGGAACCAGGGTACCCAGACTTGCCTGCCTGCGGCCCACGGCGTGGCTCCTTCGACAGCCTGCTACGGCCCATCTGCAAGACCGCCAAGACAAGACCCTCGTGAGGTGCCAAGCATCGCGAGGTGGACGACACCAAGACCTCCCGAGGGAGCGGCCTCCCCAGGCGGCCTCCCGAGGAGCGGAGATTTCTCTGCAGGTACCCAGCCTCACGAGGCTACCATGATGCAAGCCATGACGACCAAGGCAGGCGGGCACCAACGGGCGCAAAGGAGGCAGTTTCCTCTTTGGTGCCAAGGTTTCCATTCCGGTGCAACAAGACCAAGACCACCAGCACGGCAGGACAGATGTCATCGCCGAGCCCACCGTTGCGTCACAACCAGAAGCTTTGCAGGCGAAGACCACCTTTCGTCAGGATAAGATGTACTACTTGTCCCCTTTCAAATTGGCCACTGTGGGATCCCATCCCGCCTACGTTTTGGGGGAAGAGGACCGAGGCCACTATAAATATAGGTTAGCCACCACCGTAGAAGAGGTCGACTCATTCCTCACCCCTGAGGGCGCCCTAGCGGCCGCACCAACCTCAGGATAGCCTGCTTGGCCCTTCGTATGGTCTTATCGTGCAGCTTTCCCCACGGGAAGTACGCGCGAGGGGGCTGGACACGGGGGCTGTGCTCAGGCCAGGCCTGGCACACGCCACCCTACCAGGTCCGGGTACCTGGTCTTCTCGCGTCCCCCCCAGGCGAAAGCTGGCGAGAAAAGGTATGGAGGACTCCGGATTAGCTTAAACGCTGCTCGCGTTTCCTTCATGAGGGATGTTTGTTGTAACATCCCCAGCCTCACACCACAGTGATCACTCTCTTATCGTGCCAAGTCACCCTGGTTAACTATGCTTGATCTTCATTGCATAATATCTCATTTCAAATTCCACCACTTAATTCAAATTCAAATCACAAGTGCAAAATAAACTTGCCCAAAAGTTGCTGAGAAAATGTTCATCATCTTGCAAATAATCCAAGACAACTATGTGCTAAGGAACACAACATCACCCTTGAGCACAGATGAGCTTTAGCAATTAAAGCAGCACCATTCCAGCCTTTTTAAATGCTAATTTATTTATGAAAAATTCCAAACGAAGTCCACTGGCCTCCAAATTATTTGTGGCAGTGCCAAATATTGTTAAGGAATTGTGTGACTTGGCTTCACATTTTTCAGAATAATTTTGGATGCCCAAATAAATCCTTTTCCCTCTCTGTTAAATAAATAAAAGTAAAACAGAAAATAGAAAAGAAATAAAAAGAAAAGGCCAAAAGGCCACTTACCTGTCACTGTAGACGAGGCCCAGCCCAACTCACCGGCCGCCTGAGTCTTCTCCCTCCTCCCGCCTCGCTGTCAACGCCGTAGCCGCCCCGATCGCCGTTGACGCATGCGTCGTCCATCCGGTCCCCTCTCCGATGGATAAGAACGCCCCAGCGCTCTCTCACCCCCTCAAACCCTAGTTCCCCTCCAGTTCCTCCCCTCGCTCAGCTCTCTCCCTCCCTCTCTGTCCCGACGACGTCGCCGCCGTGCCCGGCGCCGATCCACGGCCACCGTGCCTCCCCTGCTTCCCCGAACGGCTCATCAGCTCCGCCGTCGCCCCCTCCTTCTTCCTCGACCACGCGTGCAAGCCCGAGGCCGTGACGATGGCCGAATTGAGCCGGCGAATGCCGTGGATCGCCGGAGCACCGCAGCTCCGTTCGTCGTTTCCTCTGCGCTCCCGTTTTCCGCAGGGCCTCCGTGAGCCCGCACGATGAGCCTCACTCCTCCTCTCCTCGTCCGATTCTTCTTCCCACGCCCGTAGCTAGCTAAACACCGCCGCACCATCGCCGGAGCTCTAACTCCACCGATGAGCTCACCGCCGTCACTCTGTTGCACCTCACACCACGTTAGCACCACCCCCGAGCTCCTGGAGGTCCCGCACATCGTGTGCGAGCGCTTGCTCGACTGGGGCGAGCTCATGTGCTCGAACCCGAGCACGACCGTCCCTGTCCGCTGCCCGACGCCGACATCCTGCTCTTTGCCGGCCACCCCCGTCCAAGCAAACACCACAACAAGATGCGCGACACCACGCTCGATCGAAAACACCCGGCCGCGTCCCAAATGGGCGTCTGTGCCGCTTTTCCTATCAACTCCGGCGAGGAGCCGCTGTAAACAGGGCCGCCGGAGCAGTTCCGGCGTGGCTCCGGCCGGCGCTGACGTGTCCTGGCCAGTGGGCCGCCCTGAGTCGCTTGCAACTGGGTCCCGCGGACCCAGTTGACCGGGTCAACGGGCTGACGTGGCCCCCACAGTCACTGACATGTGGGCCCGCTTCGATTAGTTAACTAATTAAACTGATTTTTATTAAAACTAAATTAATTAAGTTAATTAGTCACTGACAGCCCGGGCCCACTAGCTAAACCCCTCTGTTAGTTTAAATTAAATGCTGATTAACCCCCCTGAGGCTGACAGGTGGGCCCCACCTGTAAGTTTGACCAGTCAGCGTCTCTGTTGACTGCTGACATCATCACCTAGTCATGCTGACATCATAAATCAATTCTGTTAATAAAAATAATTCTAGAAAATTATTTAAACTTTGAAAATTAATAACTTTTAAACCGTAGCTCAGATCGAAAAAGTTAAAACACGAAAGTTGCTCAGAACGACGAGACGAGTCTGATTGTGCCGTTTGTTTCCTTGTCGGAACCCCCTACGTAGAAGAACTTGTAACTCCAAGCTCGATTCCGGCCGATGAATAGTGCACACACACCGATTAATAATCCCCGGTTAATTCTAAAAATAACCAAAATGACTTAGAATCATATTTAGGCAACCCTGCACTGCATCATAGCATCACACGCACCGTGTTGCATCTGTTTGCATTATATTTACTTGTTTCCTCCCCCTCTTCTCTTTCGGTAGACCCCGATGTTGCCGTAGGTTCTGAGGCAGACGCCGCTCCAGAGTACGACTACGTCCCCGACGACCCTACCCTTGCCGTCGAGCAGACAGGCAAGCACCCCCATTTTGAGCATTCCGATATCACCTAATCTCTTCCCTCTTATGCTTGCATTAGATGTTACTGCTGCTGTTACCATCCTATATCTGTTGCATAGCCAGTTTAATTGTAGCCTACTGTTGATACCTCTCTGTTATCCTAAACTGTTTAGATAGGATGGGTAGAGCCTGATCAGAGACCCACTTGTCCCGACTGCCCCGCTGGACTCTCAGAAGACCCGAGCAACGGGATTGAAGATTATAACCTGGCACCGCATGTCACTTCCCCTAAGATGCTCGACACTACTGGGTTACTATCAAGTGCCGAGGGTGATACCTCGTCAGCACTTATGATGATAACCTTGTACGTTAGTTAATCAGTCGTGGTAAGCGAGGGTGATTCCTCCTACACCACCCCCGATAACAGCGTCGTCGTGCAACTTCTCAAGTGTGGACCTCGAGGGTGATTCCTCCTTCATTCACCTTGATGATAACATTGAGCGGGAATTCCATCGAGGGTGATTCCTCAGGGTTCCCTTCGGTGTCAGACACACAGTTACTTTGGATACTATGACGGATTACTGAACTTTGACACTAAAGATGGGTCGGCCCTGTGGGGTACCCGCGCGAGCATGAATGCGAAGTGATGTGGAGTCGGGTTGACCTGAGAGGTGCCCGCGAGATAACTACGAGGCGTGGCCAGGCATTCTTAGCCCTTGCCGCAAGTCCTCGAGATGGGGCGACGGGGTCACATCGATCGTGAGTCTCTGCTCGTTTCTGCGCGCTCCTAATCCACTACGGTTTGGATATTTGATCCGAGGGGCCTCTGGCCTGATAGCACTAACCATCACGTGGGCATAGTATGGGCGTTCTGCATCGTATACATCAGCCGAAGCTTATTTGACGTCAGTAAGGAGCGGCGTACGCCGAGTTGGACTGGGAACGCAACCGCACTTGTATAAGGGGTTGCTTGGTCTGCTCTCGGTGGCCCCGTAACGTGCAGGAGTTCCCGGGGCGATGGCCCAAGACCCCTGGGGGCATAGGTTTAGTCCGGCGTGCGGACCTCTCTTATAAGCCTAGGTCGGGTTGCGGCGTGTTGCTTAGCCGAGGTCGGGCATGACCCAGAAAAGTGTGTCCGGCCGGAGTTAAGCGAGCGTGGTGGGTAAGTTGGTGCACCCCTACAGGGAAGAAACTTCTATCGATAGCCTGTCCTACGGTAACAGACACTCGGAGTTGTATCCCGATCAGTACAACTAGAACTTGAGATGAGAACTGGATAGTACGGCTCTGGGATTGCTTTCTCGCAGGGAGTCGAGAAAGGATCTCAGGTCGAGGTTGATGATACTACTACTACTTTACTTTATGCTTTTCTACACTCTTCTAATGCTGCAAGACAGCTGAAGATGCTGAAGATGCTAGTCTTCGATAGGACTAGGCTTTCCCTCTCTATTCTGGCATTTCTGCAGCCCAGTCCACATATACAGCCTCCTTTTGACAATGTTGCATATGTAGTGTAGATCCTTGCTTGCTGAGTACTTCGGATGAGTACTCACGTTTGCTTTACTTTCCTTTTTCCCCATATCCTTTTGATGCCACCAGACGACGGAGCCCCTGAGCCAGTTGCCCCCGCCGACGGCTACTACTACGACCCGCCCGGCGAGTACTAATACTACGAGGAGCCGACTGACGACCAGGAGTAGGATCGGAGGGTCCAGGGCAGGAGGCCTACGCCTTTCGATCGTAGTATTTTGTTTTGCCCCGCCTCTATGAAGGCCTATCTCTCTCTCTGTAATATATCTGTACTCAGATATCTGTTGCTTCCGCTGATGCTTGTATGCCATTCGAGCTATGTATTCGAGCCCTCGAGGCCCTGGCTTGTAATATAAAGCTTGTATGACTTTATTTATGTTTTAGAGTTGTGTTGTTATATCTTCAAGTGAGTCGTTAGGCTTGATCGTGCGCATTTGCGTGTATGATTAGTGCACGATTAAGCCGGGGTCATCACAGGTTGATATCAGAGCTGACTGCCTCTAGGAATCCCCCTATCCGATGGCATCTTCGTAGAGCCTCCCGACAAATGTGATGTGATCATCGCCCATATTTGACTTGTTCCAAGTTATCGATTAAATTCATGGTGAGAATTATCATCCTTGCTCTTCGATGATTTGTGTTATCATCGATGACATCCTTGACTTTCGACCAACACAAACCTGGTTGTGTTCGGTTATTCCTTACGTTCCGAGATACCCTTGTAATTGTTTCTCGGTACCTCTTGAGATCTTCGAACCCAATCTTTACTTGACACCATATCATTACTGCCTCAAAGCATGACTGTGTTATTCCGAACTCCAGCATGAACGTTGGAAGCATATTGCCAAGTGCTTCTCGATCTATTATCCGGACACCATTGTGCGGGTAACATCTTGATTTTTCCCTCGCCCCTTTATCCAAATGGTTTTGTACCGGCTGAACTGTTCAGGTATGTCATATTCTAATTTTCCCTGGAATGGATATACCCCTAATTCTTGTGTATAGGCACATCTTCCTTTTCATTGGTCTGTTGAGTCCGATAAATTCATTTTCCTTTCCATTGTTTTGTTTAACCTTTCTTGTGATCTCTATAAGCAGAATTAATTCCCTGCTTATAAAACCACCGGTCTTCAACTCCGCCAGTGAGACCCTGCTACTATTGTTGATAACATTCCGGTAACCACCGATGGATGAGAACTTTGCCTATTGGTCCGCCTCGTTCAACGAGCAGGAAATGGTTCTCTTCGTCCCTCGCCCTTGGTACCGACGTTGTTGCCAACATAGTGACAGACTTTCTTCGGACATACCTTGTTGTCGTGACCGGTAAGACGTCACCATTCTCCCTACTTTCATCTACACCCCTCCACAGTTCCACAGGATCGGAACCTGACTCTCCTGTAACATCCTTGATTCTGAAGCATCCTTTGCCCTTGACTTTGTGAGTTATCCCGAGCCACCCCTCAAGAGATGATCTACTCCCGATACCTTGAACCCCTTTCTCGCTCTTGTTCAGGTATCGATCGAATGTCCATTCGATTGATACTTCTTATTGTACCTTCAAACTTTGCTCTCGACGTTTCCTAAGTTTCAACTCGGCAGATACTTCTACCACATTTCCTGAATTGTTCGTCAGATATTCGACCCTATAAAGGTCAGTTCTTCCGCAAGTTACCCTTACGTCCCCACTTAAATCTCAGGACGAGATTTCTTGTAGTGGGGGAGATTTGTAACATCCCCAGCCTCACACCACAGTGATCACTCTCTGATCGTGCCAAGTCACCCTGGTTAACTATGCTTGATCTTCATTGCATAATATCTCATTTCAAATTCCACCACTTAATTCAAATTCAAATCACAAGTGCAAAATAAACTTGCCCAAAAGTTGCTGAGAAAATGTTCATCATCTTGCAAATAATACAAGACAACTATGTGCTAAGGAACACAACATCGCCCTTGAGCACAGATGAGCTTTAGCAATTAAAGCAGCACCATTCCAGCCTTTTTAAATGCTAATTTATTTATGAAAAATTCCAAACGAAGTCCACTGGCCTCCAAATTATTTGTGGCAGTGCCAAATATTGTTAAGGAATTGTGTGACTTGGCTTCACATTTTTCAGAATAATTTTGGATGCCCAAATAAATCCTTTTCCCTCTCTGTTAAATAAATAAAAGTAAAACAGAAAACAGAAAAGAAATAAAAAGAAAAGGCCAAAAGGCCACTTACCTGTCACTGTAGACGAGGCCCAGCCCAACTCACCGGCCGCCTGAGTCTTCTCCCTCCTCCCGCCTCGCTGTCAACGCCGTAGCCGCCCCGATCGCCGTTGACGCATGCGTCGTCCATCCGGTCCCCTCTCCGATAGATAAGAACGCCCTAGCGCTCTCTCACCCCCTCAAACCCTAGATCCCCTCCAGTTCCTCCCCTCGCTCAGCTCTCTCCCTCCCTCTCTATCCCGACGATGTCGCCGCCGTGCCCGGCGCCGATGCACGGCCACCGTGCCTCCCCTGCTTCCCCAAACGGCTCATCAGCTCCGCCGTCGCCCCCTCCTTCTTCCTCGACCATGTGTGCAAGCCTGAGGCCGCGATGATGGCCGAATTGAGCCGGCGAACGCCGCGGATCGCCGGAGCACCGCAGCTCCATTCGTCGTTTCCTCTGCGCTCCCGTTTTCTAAAGGGCCTCCGTGAGCCCGCACGATGAGCCTCACTCCTCCTCTCCTCGTCTGATTCTTCTTCCCGCGCCTTTAGCTAGCTAAACACCGCCGCGCCAACGCCGGAGCTGCAGCTCCGCCGATGAGCTCACCACCGTCACTCTGTTGCACCTCACACCACGTTAGCACCACCCCCGAGCTCCTGGAGGTCCCACGCATCGTGTGCGAGCGCTTGCTCGACTGGGGCGAGCTCATGTGCTCAAACCCGAGCACGACCGTCCCTGTCCGCCGCCCGACACCGACATCCTGCTCGTTGCCGGCCACCCCCGTCCAAGCGAACACCACAACAAGATGCGCGACACCACGCTCGTTCGAAAACACCCGGCCGCGTCCCAAATGGGCGTCTGTGCCGCTTTTCCGATCAACTCCAGCGAGGAGCCGCCGTAAATAGGGCCGCCGGGGCAGTTCCGGCGCGGCTCCGGCCGGCGCTGACGTGTCCTGGCCAGTGGGCCGCCCTGAGTCGCTGGCAACTGGGTCCCGCGGACCCAGTTGACCGGGTCAACGGGCTGACGTGGCCCCCACAGTCACTGACGTGTGGGCCCGCTTTGATTAGTCAACTAATTAAACTGATTTTTATTAAAACTAAATTAATTAAGTTAATTAGTCACTGACAGCCCGGGCCCACTAGCTAAACCCCTCTGTTAGTTAAAATTAAATGCTGATTAACCCTCCTGAGGTTGACAGGTGGGCCCCACCTGTAAGTTTGACCAGTCAGCGTCTCTGTTGACTTCTGACGTCATCACCTAGTCATGCTGACGTCATAAATCAATTCTGTTAATAAAAATAATTCTAGAAAATTATTTAAACTTTGAAAATTAATAACTTTTAAACCGTAGCTCAGATCGAAAAAGTTAAAACACGAAAGTTGCTCAGAACGACGAGACGAGTCTGATCGTGCCATCTATTTCCTTGTCGGAACCCCCTACGTAGAAGAACTCGTAACTCCGAGCTCGATTCCGGCTGATGAATAGTGCACACACACCGATTAATAATCCTCGGTTAATTCTAAAAAAACCAAAATGACTTAGAATCATATTTAGGCAACCCTGCACTGCATCATAGCATCACACGCACCGTGTTGCATCTGTTTGCTTTATATTTACTTGTTTCCTCCCCCTCTTCTCTTTCGGTAGACCCCGACGTTGCCGTAGCTCCTGAGGCAGACGCCGCTCCGGAGTACGACTACGTCCCCGACAACCCTACCCTTGCCGTCGAGCAGACAGGCAAGCACCCCCATTTTGAGCATTCCGATATCACCTAATCTCTTCCCTCTTATGCTTGCATTAGATGTTATTGCGCTGTTACCATCCTATGTCTTTTGCATAGCCTGTTTAATTGTAGCCTACTGTTGATACCTGTCTGTTATCCTAAACTGTTTAGATAGGATGGGTAGAGCCTGATCAGAGACCCACTTGTCCCAACTGCCCCGCTGGACTCTCAGAAGACCCGAGCAACAGGATTGAAGATTAGAACCTGGCACCGCACATCACTTCCCCTAAGATGCTCGACACTACTGGGTTACTATCGAGTGCCGAGGGTGATACCTCGTCAGCACTTATGATGATAACCTTGTAGGTTAGTTAATCGGTCGTGGTAAGCGAGGGTGATTCCTCCTACACCACCCCCGATAACAGCGTCGTCATGCAACTTCTCAAGTGTGGACCTCGAGGGTGATTCCTCCTTCGTTCACCTTGATGATAACATCGAGCGGGAATTTCATCGAGGGTGATTCCTCAGGGTTCCCTTCGGTGTCAGACACACAGTTACTTTGGATACTATGATGGATTACTGAACTTTGACACTAAAGACGGGTCGGCCCTAAGGGGTACCCGCGCGAGCATGAATGCGAAGTGATGTGGAGTCGGGTTGACCTGAGAGGAGCCCGCGAGATAACTACGAGGCGTGGCCAGGCATTCTTAGCCCTTGCCGCAAGTCCTCGAGACGGGGCGACGGGGTCACATCGATCGTGAGTCTCTACTAACCATCACGTGGGCATAGTATGGGCGTTCTGCATCGTATACATCAGCCGAAGCTTATTTGACGTCAGTAAGGAGCGGCGTACGCCGAGTTGGACTGGGAACGCAACCTCGCTTGTATAAGGGGTTGCTAGGTCTGCTCTCAGTGGCCCCGTAACGTGCAGGAGTTCCCGGGGCGATGGCCCAAGACCCCTGGGGGCATAGGTTTAGTCCGGCGTGCTGACCTCTCTTATAAGCCTAGGTCGGGTTGCGGCGTGTTGCTTAGCCGAGGCCTGGCATGACCCAGAAAAGTGTGTCCGGCCGGAGTTAAGCAAGCGTGGTGGGTAAGTTGGAGCACCCCTGCAGGGAAGAAACTTCTATCGATAGCCTGTCCTACGGTAACGGACACTCGGAGTTGTATCCCGATCGGTACAACTAGAACTTGAGATGAGAACTGGATAGTACGGCTCTGGGATTGCTTTCTCGCAGGGAATCGAGAAAGGATCTTAGGTCGAGGTTGATGATACTACTACTACTTTACTTTATGCTTTTCTACACTCTTCTAATGCTGCAAGACTGCTGAAGATGCTAGCCTTCAATAGCACTAGGCTTTCCCCCTCTATTCTGGCATTTCTGCAGCCCAGTCCACATATACAGCCTCCTTTTGACAATGTTTGCGTATGTAGTGTAGATCCTTGCTTGCTGAGTACTTCGGATGAGTACTCACGTTTGCTTTACTTTCCTTTTTCCCCATATCCTTTTGATGCCACCAGACGACGAAGCCCCTGAGCCAGTTGCCCCCGCTGACGGCTACTACTACTACCCGCCCGGCGAGTACTAATACTACGAGGAGCCGACTGACGACCAGGAGTAGGATCGGAGGGTCCAAGGCAGGAGGCCTACGCCTTTCGATCGTAGTATTTTATTTTGCCCCGCCTCTGTTAAGGCCTATCTCTCTCTCTGTAATATATCTGTACTCAGATATCTGATGCTTCCGCTGACGCTTGTATGCCATTCGAGCTATGTATTCGAGCCCTCGAGGCCCTGGCTTGTAATATAAAGCTTGTATGACTTTATTTATGTTTTAGAGTTGTGTTGTGATATCTTCAAGTGAATCCTTAGGCTTGATCATGCGCATTTGCGTGTATGATTAGTACACAATTAAGCCGGGGTCGTCACATTTGTAGTCAAGGGGGACCCCTGAGCATCGCGACTCAGGGGCCTCACTAGTCACGTAGCCCCTCGCCCCTTGGTCTCGTCCTGGTGATCTGGATGCCCCAACGGCGGTCGAGGTATGCACGTGGCTGGGCCCTGCCGACGCAGAACACTAAGGCAAACATGAAGGAAATCAAGCACGGAAAGAAAATCACGGAGTTCTAGCAATTATTACAAAACACGCATTGTTCCACAAATTCAAGCAGAAGTCTTTACGCCTCCACGAGGCACGGTGTAAATGTTGCTGGTTGAAACTAGGAAGAAGCGCCACCGCAGCCTTGGCCATCACCATCGCTTGTCCTGGTCACCGGGAGCCCGTCGTCGACGTCGCTGCCACCATCCTCGCCGCCGCCAGTCTCCGTCGCTGGAGCCCCGGGAATGGGGACGCAGAGGAACTTCTTCAGCAGGGCGTCTACCTGATCCTTCATGGCCTCCACGGCAGCGGCGCGGGACTCAGGAGCCACCGAGTGGATCAGCGTGTCAAGCTTGAAGCCTGGGTCCTGGAGGTAGAGATGGCTGAAGACGCGCGTCGCAGCCGCGGTGAAGAGAGAGCGACACTCCTCCTCCAGGAAGGAGTCCACTTCAGTGGCGGCACCCTTAAGCGCTTCGGCCAGCTTGGGGAAGAGCCCTGCAAGGCCATCTTCGGGTGTCGCCAGTGGCTCTTCGTACCCTCCCCTGTGGATGGAGCGCAGCGCCTCACGAAATCTAAGCTCAAGGGGGAGGAAGGCCTCACATCCTACGGCCGCTTTCTTCTTGGCGGCGGCAAGCACCATCTCACTGGCCTCCAGCTGGGTTGCTGCCTCGGAGACGTGCCGAGCGTGGGCTGCCTGGGCGTCGGCCACCTCTTTCTTCAGCGCGTCCAGGTGGCCGCGCTCCGCGGCCTGGTCGGTGGCCACCTGGGCCAGCTCGGCGTCGCGATCGGCGAGCTTTGCCTTGCGGGCCTTCAGGTCCTCCTCCTATTGCTGGAGCCTTTGGATGCACGAGGCTTGTTCCTCCTGGAAGGCCTTCAGCTTGGCCCCCGCCTCGGTGCGACGCTCCTCGGTGGATGCAGCATTCGCCAACGCTACGTCACGAGCCTCCTGGGCTTCGACGGCCTCCTTCCTGCCTTCAGCGGCGGCGTCCTCAGCTCGACCCCAGGCCGTCCTCGCGGACGTGTCAGCCTGGAGCCACCCAGAGATAAGCCCTAGGCGCTCCCTCGGAAGGTACCTGTCGGCATCCTGAAGATCGGCCCGGAGCTGCTCGAGCACGGCATGGGCATCGTCCAAAGCGCCTGGCCTGATGAGGGGGCCGCAGTCCGCCAGCGCAAGGGCCTGGGGAGGAGGCGGCACTGGTGCATTGGCCGATGCCATCATCGGGGAGGCAGTAGCGAGGACAGCTTGGGGCGCCGGAGGCTCCGAGCCCCCCTCGGGCATGACAGGGATGGACGGTTCCATGGCTTGCTGGCCCGTGGGGGCAGGCTCCTCCCGAGGCTGCACCACCATGTCCTGAGGGGCCTCCTCTGCCGCGAGGAGACGAGGGACGGCCTCCCTCGCCTGTGCTGGAGTCGCTGCAGCTATAGCAAGAGGTGGCACCTCCGGAGTCCGGGCTCCTTCCTTCCTCTTCTTCACCACGACGCCCATCCTGGTCATCAGGAGGGAAGCGTTGTGGGCACGGTGCTAGTGTGCGCCAAACAAAAGCAAGGTAAGGTACTTACTCGTCGGGGTCGATGTACGCCCTCTTCTCCTTCCTGGCCGGGGCTGGGGCACCTCCGCTCTTCCTGGGCGTGGCCTTTGTCGCGCTTGGGGAGTTGGCGGGGCACTCTTTGGCCGGCCTCGGCGCGGCGCCACCGCTTGGCGAGGCAGAGGCGTCGCCCTGAGGGGGGGTGCCGCCCTGCCCTTCTTTGGGGTCACCTGGCCTGACCTTCGCAGGGCCCGAGGAGTGGCCCCTGACCTCGTGAGGACCCCAGTGGAGTGTGGGGATTCCATGGTCGGGGGCTCGTCGGCGTCGTCGTCATCGGCAAAGTCGTGGAGAAGCTCGCTCCGTGATGGGGGAGAGATCTTCGCCATGTCATCCTTGGTCGCCTCGGAGTCCTCCTTGCCCTCTTCGCCGACGCGGTCGCTGGAGGACACCGGCACCGGGGAGTTAGGGTGCTCAGGCGACGTGAGCCCCAGCTCATTGAAGACAGGCATGGCGGCGATCAACGCCTCCCTGTTGGCACAGCGGTATAGCGGGGGTGTAGGCCTCTGGGAGGTCACCTGGCTCACCGCAAGCAGGGTGTTCATGGCCTTGTCCAGCTCCTCGCCCGTCAGGCTTCCAAGACGCAGCTTGATGTCATCCTCTGCACCCTGGAGCTCCCACATGGGGCGCATGTGCAACAGGAGCGGAGCCAGGTGCTGCCTCAGGAACTCCTTCACGAGCATGCCCCCCCGTCAGCGCCCTGGTATCCATGTCTGAGGTCATCTTCCTCAGGACAGGCGCCGCCCGGGGGTCGGAGAACTTCTCGTGGCTCCACCTCTCGAGCCGTTTGGGCACTGCGGTTGGCAGCTCCAGCCGCTCGTTGAATCCCTTGGTGTCCACGAAGACCCAGCGGCACCGGAAGTTTTCCACCTTCTTCCCGGCCCTCATGAGCACGTTGTTCTTATGGACCGCGATGAAGGACATGCAGCCGGAGTGCTAGGTCGCATCGTGCAGCCGCAGAGAGAAGAAGTGCCGGAGGAGGGGCACGAAGGGCCTAACGCCCACGAAGGCCTCACAGTAGAAGGCAAAGATGGACAGGAGGAGGATGGAGATGGGCTGAAAATGCAGGGCTTGGACCTGGTAGTGGTTGAGGACTGCGGTAAAGAACTCGGAAAGAGGGGGCACGAGCCCTGCGAAGATGCTGTGGAGGAAGAAGGGGTAAACTGTCTGCGCCAGGGTTCGCTGCTCGGTGGAGCCGGCCCAGATTACGGTCTCCTTTCACTCGTTCTCATCGCTCGCCGTGTATGGGAACATGAGGGCAAGGTGCCCCTCCTCGGTGATGGAGGACGCGTTGAGTGTAGACGTAGGAGAGGAGGAAGAGCTTGCGGCATGCGCCGCGGGCTGCGACTTCTTGGGAGCCATCAGCGAAGTCACCGGCGCCGGAGTTGGAGAAGGAAGGGGAAGCCGAGCTCAATTGGATCTGGAGAGGTCCTTGGTGGAGGAAAGGGGATCTGAGGCGAGGCAAGAAGGAGTAATGATGGCCTGGTGGGGTGAGCCAGTCTTTTGTCAGTCCGAGCAGTTGCTGAGGCGACGTGGGGGAGCGGAGGCATCTGCGCCCTGCTGAGCACCACGCGTCAGCCTGGCCCGCAGGTGATTGGGGCCCGCGGTGCTTCGCCCTGGCCCTTTGGCTTCGCCTCGAGGCCAAGCCCGAGCGCGCCTTGGGCCCGGGGGCTACTATCAGCGTTCTGGGAACCAGGGTACCCAGACTTGCATGCCTGCAGCACATGACGTGGCTCCTTCGATGGCCTGGTATGACCCATCTGCAAGACTGCCAAGACAAGACCCTCGCGAGGGGCCAAGCCTCACGAGGTGGACGACACCAAGACCTCCCGAGGGAGTGGCCTCCCCAGGCGGCCTCCCGATTAGCGGAGATTTCTATGCAGGTACCCAGCCTCATGAGGCTACCATGATGCAAGCCATGACAACCAAGGCAGGCGGGCGCCAACGGGCGCAGAGGAGGCAGTTTCCTCTTTGGTGCTATGGAGGCAAGGATTTGCGTGGGTTCCCGAGGAATCTGGCAAAGGTTTCCATTCCGGTGCAACAAGACCAAGACCACCAGCACGGCAGGACGGATGTCATCGCCGAGCCCACCACTGAGTCACGACCAGAAGCTTTGCAGGCGAAGACCACCTTTCGTCAGGATAAGATGTACTACTTGTCCCCTTTCAAATTGACCACTGTGGGATCCCTTCCCGCCTACGTTTTGGGGGAAGAGGACCGAGGCCACTATAAATATAGGTTAGCCACCACCGTAGAAGAGGTTGACTCATTCCTCACCCCTGAACCTCACGAGGTTGTTCATCCTCTGTACTAGTTCATCCTCAGCCCCTCGTGAGGCCAATCCTCCACAAAGCAGGAGTAGGGTCTTACACCGCAAGGTGGCCCGAACCTGGGTAAACTGCCGTGTTCATCTTCTTCCTTGCTCACGTGAATCGGGCTAGGCTGTGGGGCGATGATTTGGTAGGCTTGAGAGGTTGAGTTCTTCGCACACGCCCCAAAGTTTGAACCTTCTTGGGTCCGCGGAGCCCTGAATCCGACACACTTCTATGATAGCACATGTATGACTATCTTGATTCTATCATAAAATCATCATGGATGTACATGCATGACAGAAAACGTGACCTACTTTGACAAACACGTATCATCACGGAAGTGTATTTTTTTGTAGTGTAGAGTTGACACTCTTCCAAACCAACTTTCAATATTATTGCAAACACCATTATCAATATCATATTCATCATGAGTGTTAAATAAATTTTCAAGATCATAAGAATCATTATCACCCCAATCATGATCATTGCAATAAGTAGTGGACATAACAAAACAAGCATCCCCAAGCTTGGGGTTTTGCATATCACTAACACAATTGACATTAATAGAATTTATAACAATATCATTGGAATCATGCTTTTCATTCAAGGAGCTATCGTGAATCACCTTATAAATTTTTTCTTTTAACACTTCATCCCAATTTTCAGATTCACGAATCTCAAGCAAAACTTCATAAAAATAATCTAGTGAACTCAATTCACTAGCAATTGGTTCATCATAATTGGATCTTTTGAAAAGATTAGCAAGTGGATGAGGATCCATATCAATAGATTTTTAGCAAGCGAAGATGCAAGCAAATAGAAGACACATGGCAACACAAGCAAACAAAAGATCGAACGAGAAAAAGGCAAACGAAAAGAAGGCAAATTTTTGTGAAGTGGGGGAGACGAAAATGAGAGGCAAATGGCAAATAATGTATATTGCAAGGTGATGAGATTTGTGATTAGGAACCTGATAGATGTTGATGATGTCTCCCTGGCAACGGCTCTAGAAATTCCTTTGACGTGGCTAGACTGCGTCGGTATTTCCCCAAAGAGGAAGGGATGATGCAGCACAACGACGGTAAGTATTTCCCTCAGTTGTGAAACCAAGGTATCAATCCAGTAGATGAACCAAGAAACACTATGTAAACGGTACCTGCACACAAAGAACAAATACTTGCAACCTCATGTCTACTACACAACTTGTTCTTGTAGACTCGTGTTGGGCCTCCAAGCACAGAGTTTTGTAGAACAGTAGCAAATTTCCCTCAAGTGGATGACCTAAGGTTTATCAATCCATGGGAGGCGTAGGATGAAGATGATCTCTCTCAAACAACACTGCAACCAAATAATAAAAAGTCACTTGTGTCCCCAACACACCAAATACAATGGTAATTTGTATAGGTGCACTAGTTCGACGAAGAGATGGTGATAAAAGTGTAGTAATGATAGTAGATATTGATTTTTGTAATAGGAACAATAAAAAACAGCGAGGTAGCAATTGATAAAATGGAGCACAAAAAGTATTGCAATGCTTGAAAATGAATCCTAGGGTTCGTACTTTCACTAGTGCAATCTCTCAACAATGCTAATATAATTGGATCATATTACCATCCCTCAACGTGCGATGAAGAATCACTCCAAAGTTCCTATCTAGCGGAGAACATAAGTAGAAATTGTTGGTAGGGTATGAAACCACCTCGAAGCTATTCTTTCTGATCGATCGATCCAAGAGTTCGTACTAAAATAACACCAAGTTATCCTTTCCGATCGATCTATCCAGAGTTCGTACTAAAATAACACCAAGTTATCCTTTTCGATCAATCTATCAAGAGTTCGTACTAAGATAACACCAAATATATTCAGATTCATAATACTCAATCCAACACAAAGAACCTCAAAGAGTGCCCCATGATTTCTACCAGAGAAACAAAGACGAGAACGTGCATCAACCCCTATGCATAGATTACCCCAATGTCACCTCGGGAATCCGTGAGTTGAGTGCCAAAACACATATCAAGTGAATCAATATGATACCCCATTGTTACCATGGATATTCATAGCAAGACATACATCAAGTGTTCTCAAATCCATAAAAGTATTCAATCCGATAAAACGAAATCTCAAAGGGAAAACTCAATTCATCACAAGATAGAGAGGGGGAAAACACCATATGATCCAACTATATTAACAAAGCCTGCGATACATCAAGATCATGCCAACTCAAGAATATGAGAGAGAGAGATTAAGCACATAGCTACTGGTACAAACCCTCAGCCCCGAGGGTGGACTACTCCCTCCTCATCATGGTGACCGCCGGGATGATGAAGATGGCCACCGGTGACGATTTCCCCCTCCGGCAGGGTGCCGGAACAGGGTCTAGATTGTTTTTTGTGGCTACAGAGGCTTGCGGCGGCAGAACTTCTGATCTAGGGTCGTTTCTGGGGGTTCTGTATTTATAGGATTTTTGGCGTTGGTTTCACGCGAAGATGGGCCTCGAGGTGAGCACAACCCACCGGGGCAAGCCAGGCCCCTCTGGTGCGCCCTGGTGGGTTGTGCCCCCCTCGTGGCTCTTCTGACCCTCCCACGAAGCCTCTAGGGCCTCTTTTGTTCTAAAAAAATCGTCAAAAAGTTTCGTTGCATTTGGAGAACTTTTATTTCTTCACAAAAAACAACACCATGGTAGTTCTGCTGAAAACAGCGTCAGTCTGGGTTAGTACCATCCAAATCATACCAAAACCATATAAAATTATTGTAAACATGGCATGCATACTTTATAAATTATAGATACGTTGGAGACGTATCACAACCCGACGCGTAAGAGGGGTTGTCAGTCCCTCCTCGGGAAAAAGATAGATCGGTTTGTATGAGTTTGGATAAATAGATCTCGCTAAAACACAAAATAAAATAAGTAAAGAAAAAGTGCAAGAATGTATTTTTGGTTTTTGGAATAATAGATCTGAAAATAAAAGAGGCAAAAATAGATCGGAAAGCAAATATGATAAAAGATACACCTGGGGGCCATAGATTTCACTAGTGGCTTCTCTCGAGAAAATAGCGCACGGTGGGTAAACAAATTACTGTTGGGCAATTGATAGAAGAACAAATAATTATGATGATATCGAGGAAATGATCAATATATAGGCATCATGTCCAAGATTAGTAGACCGACTCGTGCTTGCATCTACAACTATTAGTCCACACATCGACCGCTATCCAGCATGCATCTAGTGTATTAAGTTCATGGAGAAACAGAGTAATGCAATAAGAACGATGACATGATGTAGACAAGATCTATTCATGTAGGAATAGACCCCATCTTGTTATCCTTAATAGCAATGATTGCATGCCTCACTGCCCCTTCTGTCACTGGGAGAGGACACCGCAAGATCGAACCCATCACAAAGCACCTCTTCCCATGGCAAGAAAAATCAATCTAGTTGGCCTAACTAAACCAAAGATTCGAAGAAGAAATACGAGGCTATAAATAATCATGCATATAAGATATCAAAGAAGACTCAAATAACTTTTATGGATAAAAATCTGATCATAAAGTCAAACTTCATCGGATCCCAACAAACACACCGAAAAAAGTCATTACATCAAATAGATCTCTAAGAGACCATTGCATTGAGAATCGAAGAGAGAGAGGAAGCCATCTAGCTACTGCCTACGGACCCGTAGGTCTATGGTGGACTACTCATGCATCATCGGAGAGGCACCAATGAGGATGATGAACCCCTCCATGATGGTGTTAGATTGGATCTCGTGGTTCTAGAACTTGCGGTGGCTGGAATTGTTTTTCGTCGACTCCTCTAGGGTTTCTGGAATATTTGAGAATTTATAGGACGAAGAGGCGGTGCAGGAGACCTCTGTGGGCCCCATGATACATCAGGGCGCGCCAGGGGCCTTTGGCACACCCTGGTGTATCGTGGGCCCCATGAAACTCCTTCCAGGTGCTTTCTTGGTCCCCAAGGTGTCTTCTAGTCCCAAAAAAATCTCCAAAAAGTTTCGCTGCGTTTGGACTCCGTTTGGTACTGATATTATGCAAAGTAAAAAACAAGCAAAAACAATAACTGGCACTGGGCACTATGTCAATAGGTTAGTCCCAAAAATGATATAAAGTTGCTATAAAATGAATATAAAACATCCAAGAATGATAATATAACATCATGGAACAAGCAAAAATTATAGATACGTTGGAGACGTATCAGGAGACAACCCAATATTTTTTATTTTATGTTTTACGAGTATACACATTATTACTTCTGTAGTAATTGTGTTTTAGTGTTTTAATTAGTGTTTTTGCCAAGTAAGACCTTTGGGATGGTCATGGTGATAGTTGATTTGATTCTGCTGAAAAACATAAACTTTTGCACCCAATAATAGAATTGATCTATCCTTCTGGAGCCATGAAAAATTCTGATTTTTTTTCACTTTATTGATATACAAATTTCCTATATTTTCCTAAGTTTTCAGAATTTTTGGAGTTACAAAAGTATATGAAATTTCCAGATTACTACAGACTGTTCTGTTTTTGATAGATTATGTTTTCTTTTTGTTGTTTGTTTATTTTGATGAATCTATGGGTAGTATCGGGGGGGGGGGGGGGTATGAACCATGGAGAAGTTGGAATACAGTAGATATAACATCAATATAAATTTATAATGAGTTCACAATAGTACCTAAATTGGTGATTTATTTTATTATACTTACGGATCTCACGAGTTTTCTGTTGAGTTTTGCGTTGTGAAGTTTTCAAGTTTTGGGTAAAGATTTGATGGACTATGGAATAAGGAGTGGAAAGAGCCTAAGCTTGGGGATTCCCAAGCCACCCCAAGGTAATATTCAAGGACAACCAAGCATCCAAGCTTGGGGATGCCCCGGATGGCATCCCCTCTTTCGTCTTCAATCCATCGGTAAATTTACTTAAGGCTATATTTTTATTCACCACATGATATGTGTTTTGCCTGGAGCGTCTTGTATGATATGAGTCTTTGCTTTTTAATTTGCCACAATCATACTTTCTGTACACACCTTTTGATAGGGACACACTTTAATCATGAATTTATTAGAATACTCTATGTGCTTCACTTATATCTTTTGAGCTAGGTAGTTGCTCTAGTGCTTCACTTATATCTTTTTAGAGCACGACGGTGGTTTTATTTTGTAGAAATTGATGAAATCTCATGCTTCACTTATATTATTTTGAGAGTCTTAAAATAGCATGGTAATTTGCTTAGGTTATGAATTTGGTCCTAATATGATGGGAATCCAAGAGGGATATAATAAAAACTTTCATAAAGAGCATTGAATATATGAGAAGTTTGATTCCTTGCATTTGTTTTGAGATATAAAGATGGTGATATTAGAGTCATGCTAGAGAGTAATTGTGGATTGGTATAAATACATGTGTTAAACTTTGTGATTCCTGAAGCATGCACGTATGGTGAACCGTTATGTGATGAAGTCGGAGCATGATTTATTTTTTGATTGTCTTCCTTATGAGTGGCGGTCGGGGACGAGCGATGGTCTTTTCCTACCAATATATCCCCCTAGGAGCATGCGCATTAGTACATTGCTTCAATGGCTAGTAAATTTTTGTAACAAGTATGTGAGTTCTTTATGACTAATGTTGAGTCCATGGATTATACGCACTCTCACCCTTCCACCATTGCTAGCCTCTCTAGTAGCGCGCAACTTTCCCCGGTGCATTAAACCCACCATATACCCTTCCTCAAAACATCCACCCATAGCTACCTATTGTGGCATTTCCATAGCCATTCCGAGATATATTGCCATGCAACTTCCACTGTTCCGTTTATTATGACACGCACCATCATTATCATATTGTTCTCATATGCATGAGGCATTCATATAGAGTCATATCTTTGTTCCAGTATCGAGTTGTAATTCTTGAGTTGTAAGTAAATAAAAGTGTGATGATCATCATTATTAGAGCATTCTCCCATGTGAGGAAAGGATGATGGAGGCTCTGATTCTCCCAAAAGTTGAGATGAGGCTCCGTACTTGAAAATAAAAAAGAGGCCAAAGAGCCCAAATAAAAAAAAGGCCAAAGAGCCCAAAAAGAAAATAAATATACAAAAACAGAGAAAAAGAGAGAAGGGACAATGTTACTATCCTTTTCCACACTTGTGCTTCAAAAATAGCACCATGTTCTTCATGATAGAGAGTCTCCTATTTTATCACTTTCATATACTAGTGGGAATTTTTCATTATAGAACTTGGCTTGTATATTCCAATGATGTGCTTCCTCAAATTGCCCTAGGTCTTCGTGAGCAAGCAAGTTGGATGCACACCCACTTAGTTTTTATTTTGAGCTTTCATATACCTATAGCTCTAGTGCATCTGTTGCATGGCAATCCCTACTCACTTGCATCGATATCGATTGATGGGCATCTCCATAGCCCATTAATTTGTCTAGTTGAGGTGAGACTTTCTCCTTTTTTGTCTTCTCCTCACAACCACCTTCTATTCCACCTATAGTGCTATATCCATGGCTCACGCTCAAGTATTGCGTGAAAATTGAAAAAGCTTGAGAACATTAAAAGTATGAAACAATTGCTTGGCTTGTCATCGGGGTTGTGCATGATGAAATACTTTGTGTGATGAAGATAGAGCATGGCCAGACTATATGATTTTGTAGGGATAAGTTTCTTTTAGCCATGGTATTTTGAGATAACTTTCTGGTAACTGCCTTTTACTTATCTTTTATATCTATCTCTGTTAGATCTCACTCTTGCAAGTGACCGTGAAGGGATTGACAACCCATTTTTCGCGTTGAGTGCAAGTGTTTGTTAGTTTGTGCAGGTGCGTATATTGGGGCCTTGCTTGTGCCTCCTACTGGATTGATACCTTGGTTCTTAACTGAGGGTAATACTTATCTCTACTTTGCTGCATCACCCTTTCCTCTTCAAGGGAAAAATCAACGCAAGATCAAAAGTAGCAGTTACCTTTTACATGTCATCCCAGTCTTGGTATTCTTGTGGATCTTGGATTCCTTCTTGTTTGAAGTCTTCTTGTGTTATCTAGCCCTGTTTTTTCAAGATTACATAGTCTAGAATTAGCTCAAGAACCACATGGTAAGTATATGCATCACACTCATGTGCATGATGCTCTCTTGCTTTTGCGCATATTGTTTGCAAGACGAATTGATACGTCTCCAACGTATCTATAATTTTTTACTGTTCCATGCTATTATATTATCTGTTTTGGATGTTTTATATGCATTATTATGCTATTTTATACTCCCTCCATTCCACAATGTAGTGCCTATAGATTTTTCTGAAAGTCAAACTTTGCCAACTTTGACCAAGTTTATAGAGAAAACCGTATACATCTAGAATACCAAACATGTACATTCTGAAAATATAAGTCATGATGTATCCAGTGATGTGCATTTGGTATTCAAATTGTACCTATTTTTCTCTACAAATATGGTCAAACTTTGTAATGTTTGACTTTTGAAAAAATCTATAGGCACTACATTATGGAACGGAGGGAGTATTATTTTTGGGACTAACTTATTAACCTAGAGCCTAGTGCCAGTTTCTATTTTTTCCTTGTTTTAGAGATTTACAGAAAAGGTATATCAAACAGAGTCCAAACGGAATAAAAATTTACGATGATTTTTCTTGGACCAGAAGACATCCACGGAACTTGGAGATGAAGTCAGAAGAGTCCCGAGGGCTCCACAAGCCCTCAAGGCGCGCCCTAGGGGGGCGCCCCCTGGCTTGTGGGCCACCCGAGAGTCCACCGACCTCCCTCTCAGCTCTATAAACTCCCAAATATTCCCAAATCAACAAAAGCTTCCACCAAAATACTTTTTCGCCGCCGCAAGCCTCTGTTTCCGTGAGATCCAATCTTGGGGCCTTTTCCGGCATCTTGCCGGAGGGGGATTCGATCACAGAGGGCATCTACATCAACTCTATTGCCCTACTGATGAAGCGTGAGTAGTTTACCACAGACCTACGGGTCCATAGCTAGTAGCTAGATGGCTTCTTCTCTCTCTTTGATCTTCAATACAATGTTCTCCTCGATGTTCTTGGAGTTCTATTCAATTTAATATTCTTTTGCGGTGTGTTTGTCGAGATCTGATGAATTGTGCATTTATGATCAGATTATCTATGAATATTATTTGAGTCTTTACTGAATTCTTATATGGATGATTTGATATCTTTGTATTTCTCTTCGAATTATCGGTTTGGTTTGGCCAACTAGATTGGTTCTTCTTGCAATGGGAGAGGTGCTTAGTTTTGGGTTCAATCTTGCGGTGTCCTCACCCAGTGACAAAGTAGGTGTAGCGAGGCACGTATTGTATTGTTGCCATCAAGGGTAAAAAGATGGGGGTTTCGTCATATTGCTTGAGTTTATCCCTCTACATCATGTCATCTTACTTAATGCGTTACTCTGTTCTTATGAACTTAATACTCTAGATGCATGCTGGATAGCGATCGATGTGTGGAGTAATAGTAGTAGATGCAGGCAGGAGTCGGTCTACTTGACACAGATGTGATTCCTATATTCATAATCATTGCCTTGGATATTGTCATAACTTTGCGCTTTTCTATCAATTGCTCGACAATAATTTGTTCACCCACCGTATTATTTTCCTTCAAGGGAGCAACCTCTAGTGAAACCTATGCCCCCCGGGTCTATTTTCCATCATATATTTTCAGATCTATAAACCAAAAAACCCAAAAATACCTTGCTTCAATTTATTTACTTTTATTTTGTTTTACGTTTTAGTAATCTTTTATGTCTATCTCTATCAAATCTCATCCTTGCAAGTGACCGTGAAGGGATTGACAACCCCTTTATCGAGTTGGGTGCAAGTGTTTGATTGTTTATGCAGGTGCATAGATTGGAGACTTGCATGTATCTTCTACTGGATTGATACCTTGGTTCTCAACTGAGGGAAATACTTATCTCTACTTTGATGCATCACCCTTTCCTCTTCAAGGGAAAAACCAACGCAAGCTCAGGAAGTAGCAAGAAGAATTTCTGGCGCCGTTGCCGGGTAGATCTACATCAAGCCTACCAAGTACCCACCATAAACTCTCATCTCTTGCATTACATTATTTGCCATTTGCCTCTCGTTTTCCTCTCCCCCACTTCTAAAACATTTTCAGAAAAACACAAAAAGATTTGCCTTTTTATTCGCCCTTCTTCCGTTCATCTTTTCGTTTGCTCGTTTGCCCTATGGCTCAACCCAAGAGTTTTGATCCCTACTATAGGAAGTTGGAAGAGATTGAAAATAATGATAAAAGTTTCATGTCCTTACAATTTGAGCATAATAGTTTCTTTAGGAACGAACTTAAAGAGCAAAAAGCTATGGCAGAGTATATTAATAAAGAGCTTGCTGATGTTACTAAGGAATTCTATGGTCTTAAATCTCAATTTTCTCATCTTGAAAATTTAGTAGGCCAAATTTCCGACAAGCAAACTACTTTGATAAATAAGATGGC
Organism: Thinopyrum elongatum; assembly: GCA_011799875.1. Classification (NCBI taxonomy): domain Eukaryota; kingdom Viridiplantae; phylum Streptophyta; class Magnoliopsida; order Poales; family Poaceae; genus Thinopyrum; species Thinopyrum elongatum. The sequence goes on from CM022299.1 coordinate 443,635,242, forward strand.
CGCTAAACCGGAGTCATGTGAGAATAATGATGAAGATCTTAAAGTGATTGGTGTGACTCCTATTGAATCTTTGTTTTCTAATATAAATCTTGATAAAGATGGGACTGGAGATGAGTAAACTTTATCTAGAAGGCGTCCCAATGATTCGGAGTTTATAGATCTTAATGCAAAAAATGATAAAAGTGGGATTGGAGAGGTCAAAACATTAAGTAGTGATGAACCCACTCTTTTGGATTTCAAGGATTTTAATTATGATAACTGTTCTTTGATAGATTGTATTTCCTTGTTGCAATCCATGTTGAATTCTCCTCATGCTTATAATCAAAATAAAGCTTTTACTAAACATATCGTTGATGCTATGATGAAATCTTTTGAAGAAAAGCTTGAATTGGAAGTTTCTATCCCTAGAAAACTTTATGATGAGTGGGAACCTACTATTAAGATTAAAATTAAATATTATGAGTGCCATGCTTTGTGTGATTTGGGTGCAAGCGTTTCCACGATTCAAAAAACTTTATGTGATGTGTTAGGTTTCCGTGAATTTAATGATTGTTCTTTGAATTTGCATCTAGCGGATTCCACTATTAAGAAACCTATGGGAAGAATTAATGATGTTCTTGTTGTTGCAAATAGGAATTATGTGCCCGTAGATTTCATTGTGCTTGAGATAGATTGCAATCCTACATGTCCTATTATTCTTGGTAGACCTTTCCTTAGAACGATTGGTGCAATTATTGATATGAAAGAGGGAAACATTAGATTTCAATTTCCGTTAAGAAATGGCATGGAACACTTTCCAAGAAAGAAAATTAAGTTGCCATATGAATCTATTATGAGGGCTACTTATGGTTTGCATACCAAAGATGACAATTGTTATGACCAGCATATTAGGGGCTTAGCCCAGTTAGTTGTGGCCCAGTCTATCTTATCGTTATTAGGGGCTTAGCCCAATTATCTTGTTAGGAGGATTATATAAACTCATGTACGGACCCGTTTTGAGATTAAGGAAGAAGCAATCATAATTGCTCGGCTTCCTTAGGGAGCCGGGAGACCTAAACCTAGCCGCCTCCTTCTCTGTGCCATCTCCCTCTCAGCCGCCGCCTCCTCGCGCACGATGGCGCCCAGCCACCGGCGGCCGCGTGTTCATCCATGACCTCCCTCCTTCCCCTATCACCTCAGGCCTAGACCCGGTAGAACCCTAGTTTCTACAAGTTTGGTATCAGTTAGCTCCGGTTTGATCATGTCTTCACCGCCGCCCACACCATCCCTCCTGCTGCCGACCTCCACCACAGCGTCGCTGTCCTCCACCACCGCGCCGCTACTCTCCGCCACCGCGCCGTTGTCCTCCACCACGCCGCTGCTCTACACCACTGCACCGCTGGCCCCCATCACCGGCGCCCCCACCTTACAGATGCCGGCACCCTCCGTCGCGCCGGGCGCCAGAGTCTACTCCCCGGCGGAGGTCACCGGGATCCTCCACGACCTCGTCGCAGCGGTCCAGGGGATCCGGCTGTACTTGGCCAGCCCCTACGGGCCGCCGCCACCCCCACCGCCGGCCGCCGCCACCGGTCCGCCGGCCCTGCCGTGGTCCTCGCCTCACTCGGCGGCCTCCGCGGCGTTCGCTGGGGCGCCGCCCGTCACCACCCCGCAGTGGCCACAGTGGTCGTCGCCGGCTCTCGCGGCGGCCCCCAACCCCCCCCCCCGCCCCGCCCATGGCCGCCACCACACCGCCGTGGCTGCTGTGGCAGCCGCCGCACCAGGCGGCCTATGCCGGGCCACTGCAGCAGCCGCTGTAGCTGCCATCCACCGCCACCACCGGCCCGCCCTGGCTGCAGTGGCAGCCGCCACTCCTGGCGGCCTCCGACGTGCCCGGCGCTCCGCCGCAGCAGCCGCTGCCCAGCGCGACACCGCAGCAGCCGCTGCAGCTGCAGCAGCCACCGCCGGTCAGCTCCGGTCCCGCATCGACCGCGCTGGCGGGAGTCCCGATCCGCCAAGTCCGGTTCCCACCCTCGCCGTCCCTGCTACCGGCGTGGTTGACCGAGTCATCATCTCTGCCGGTCTACACGATGGCCTCGGGACCGCCGCACGTGCAGTCACAGCAGGCGCAGTACGGCGGGTCCTCCAGCTCCGCGGGCCCCTACGTTGGCCTCAACGCGCCGCCGTTCCACGCGGGGCCCCCTGTGATCACCGACCCGGCGCCGCTGCTCCGCACCGCCGAGCCGTACCCCCACGGTGGGCATACCCAGACGGCGCCGCGCTTCGCCATGCTCGCCTTCGCCACCTACGACGACACCAAGGACCCCCTCAACTGGCTTAATCAGTGTGACCAATTCTTCCGGGGGCAACGCACGCTCGCGTCGGACCGCACCTTGCTCGCTTCATATCACCTCCGAGGCGCCGCACAGACTTGGTATTACGCTCTCGAGCAGGACGAGGGCGGCATATCACCATGGGAGCGTTTTTGCGAGCTCTGCCTCCTTCGCTTCGGGCTGCCAATACAGGGGAGCCGGCTAGCGGAGTTGGGCCGTCTCCCCTTCACCTCTACGGTGCAGGACTTCACCGACCGCTTTCAGGCCCTGGCGTGCCACGCGCCTGGCGTGACGGCTCGCCAGCGGGCCGAGCTCTTCGTCGGCAGTCTGCTGGATCATATCCGCGTGGACGTGGAGCTGCAGGGACCCCAGGACCTCCAGACGGCCATGTACTACGCCCGTGCGTTCGAGCATCGCGCGGTTGCCATACAGGAGGCGTCACCATCCCGGGCTGCTGGGCCGCCACCCTGGTCGGACGTTCCCGTGCAGGGTTGGCCTGCTCAGGCTTCCGCGACACCCCTCGCCGCGACCGCGGCACACCTGTTCCATCGGCTCACCCTGGCCGAGCAACTCCAGTGTCGCCGCCAAGGGTTTTGCTTCAACTGCGACGAGCCCTACGTGCCCGGCCACGCCCGCGACTCTTCTACCTGGAGGTTGCGGACTACATTGAGGAGGACACCGCCGCCGCCAGGCTCGGCGACCTGCCCGCCCCAGCTGCCGCGGAGGTGTTTGGTGACGGTTGGTCACCTTGAGGAGTTCCGCAAGCGCTTTCCGCCTTCCAGCTCGAGGACGAGCTGTTTGTGCTGGCGGGGAGAAATGTTATGACCAGCATATTAGGGGCTTAGCCCAGTTAGTTGTGGCCCAGTCTATCTTATCGTTATTAGGGGCTTAGCCCAATTATCTTGTTAGGAGGATTATATAAACTCATGTACGGACCCGTTTTGAGATTAAGGAAGAAGCAATCATAATTGCTCGGCTTCCTTAGGGAGCCGGGAGACCTAAACCTAGCCGCCTCCTTCCCTGCGCCATCTCCCTCTCAGCCGCCACCTCCTCGCGCACGACGGCGCCCAGCCGCCGGCGGCCGCGTGTTCGTCCATGACTAGCTCCCTCCTTCCCCTATCACCTCAGGCCTAGACCCGGTAGAACCCTAGTTTCTACCAACAATACTTAGATCTATGTTTTATGCCTAGCTAGGGGCGTTAAACAATAGCGCTTGTTGGGAGGCAACCGAATTTTATTTTTATGTTTTTTATTTTTGGTTCTGTTTTGCAATAAATACACATTATTACTCTGTAATAATTGTGTTTTGGTGTTTTAGTTAGTGTTTGAGCCAAGCAAGACCTTTGGGATGGTCTATGGTGATAGTTGATTTGATCTTGCTGAAAAACAGAAACTTTCACGCTCATTGAAGAAAATTCAATAAATCACAGAAGTGTTCTTTTGATATGACTTTTTTACACAAGATTGATATACAAATTTCCCAGGTTGTCCTAATTTTTCAGAATTTTTGGAGTTACAAAAGTATACGAAGTTTTCAGATTGCTACAGACTGTTCTGTTTTTGACAGATTCTGTTTTTCTATGTGTTGTTTGCTTATTTTGATGAATCTATGGGTAGTATCGGGGGGTATGAACCATGTAGAAGTTGGAATACAGTAGATATTACACCAATATAAATAAATAATGAGTTCACAACAGTACCAAAAAGTGGTGATTTATTTTCTTATACTAATGGATCTCATGAGTTTTCTTGTTGAGTTTTGCGTTGTGAAGTTTTCAAGTTTTGGGTAAAGATTTGATGGACAACGGAATAAAGAGTGGCAAGAGCCTAAGCTTGGGGATGCCCAAGGTAATATTCAAGGACAACCAAGCATCTAAGCTTGGGGATGCCCCGGATGGCATCCCCTCTTTCGTCTTCGTCTATCGGTAAATTTACTTGAGGCTATATTTTTATTCACCACATGATATGTGTTTTGCTTGGAGCATCTTGTATGATATGAGTCTTTGCTTTTTAGTCTGCCACAATCATCCTTGCTGTACACACTTTTTGAGAGGGACACACATGAATCGCGAATTTATTAGAATACTCTAGGTGCTTCACTTATATTTTTTGAGCTAGGCAATTTGCTCTAGTTCTTCACTTATATCTTGTTAGAGCACGGCGGTGGCTTTATTTTATAGAAACTAGCGGGGTCTCCCGCGCATTTGCGCGGCTAGACTTGTTGCTTTCATTCCTTTTTCTATTTTAAATATATGTTAAAATCTGCTTTATTTGGCAAGTAAAGTTTTTATATTCTATTAAAATAAACATTTAATCCATGTTCCATCATGCGTCAAAGAAATTGGATTCATTTGTGAATATATGTTAGAATTTTAAAATTAGGAATGGTTGATCAATAGCTTATTGTATATTACAGTTGCAAGTCTCATTTCGTATGAGTAAGGTTATATGTTGCTCAATTAGTTAAATGCTCATTGGTTCTTAATTATATGATGTTCATCACTTAGTGGAGACCACGTTTAGATGAAATAGTTATTACGTCTTTATTTGTATTTTATAGATAGTTATAATTCCATAGCTATATTGTTACTTGAGAAAAGTGGTTATATTTTTCTTTCTTGTAAACCATCCATAGGCTGAGTAGCACGCTCATACTCACGTTCTTTCTTTCTCTTATGTTTTTGTATGGACCAAACACATAAATTGTTTTCTTCATCATAGACAATTTATTATTCCCCCAACAAATCTGACGTGGTTTTCCTCTATTGGATCCTTAGCCCTCTCACATGATCTGGATTAAACTTTTTTGAATCAAATAAATTTCATAGTAATTTCAAAGGACTTGAGCTCACGAAATTTAGAAGTGCACAGTCTAGATTAAGCTTTTTAAAACTTCATGCATGCATTTCCTTTTTTTTCTTTCATGCATGCATGTGCTGCCTGGTTACGTGGGTAGGTGTAGCCTGCATGCATGTATTTCTTTTCTTTGTCTAAAATCTATATGCATTGTTCTGGTTTGATGTGTGTCCTCGTCCTTGTTGTACATGTTTTCTTAGATTTCCTTTCTTTTCGAAGATGCTTGTTGTGGCTAAGTCCTTGTGCAGTTGTGATCAATGGATTGACCTTTCATTTTGAACAGGTTATTTACATGACAGTTTATAACAATTGCACCTCATGTAGGTTGTGTGTAACTTTTAGACCTTTATATCTCGAGTGTTATAATCGAGATCAATGGGTAAAATAATTTTGCCTTATGTGGACAAATGTAATGGCTTGTTTGTTTATTGCTTAGACCATTATAATAATAGCTCTCCTCGATGAACGATACATCTCATGGTTAGTCGCACCCCAAAATAGCTTAGTTGTTGTCCTGGGTCACACATGATTCTTGCACTCATTCAATATAGTCTCTTCAATCATAGAGTTGAACCATAAGCCCGATGGTCAATTTCTTGATGGTGCCATACATTGCCAGGTTCTTCAACCATGACTCTCTAATTATGGAGCTAGTTGCGGTGGTGATTATAGATCTGAAGTATTCACGATTTGTGCTTTCCATCTCAATACATTATTTGCTCCTACGGAACAATATAGGTGATGATGTCATTAACGCCTAGTATGATGTCCTTATGCATATTTTTTTTGATTTTGTCTCTTGCTTTAATTACTTAATAATAGCTCTCCTCGATGAAGAATACATCTCATGGTTAGTCGCACTCCAAAACAGCTTAGTTGTTGTCCTGGGTCACACACCCTTCTTGTACTCATTCAATATAGACTCTCCAATCATATAGTTGAACCATAAGCCGGATGGTCACTTTCTCGATGGTGCCATACTTTGCCCAGTTCTTCAACCATGACTCTCTAATTATGAAGCCATTTGTGGCACGATTATAGAGCTGAAGCATTCATGAATTGTGCTTTCCATCTCAATACATTATTTGCTCCTGTGGAACGATATAGGCGATGATGCCATGAATGCCTAGTATGATGTCCTTATGCACGTTTATATATTCTTCATTAGTCCTAGTGCCACTTTTTTCACACATTAATTCTTTTGATTCGAGAGGTCGAGTACCAGTTGTCCATGACAATGCTCGTCTTTCTCCCTCTCCGAATTTTCATTTTTTTCCTAATCTGAATTATTACTTTTAGAGAGATCGCATGTCATTTTGATTTTCTTTCGTTCATATATGCTCTTGGATCTTCACAATCTATCAATTCTCTTTGACTTATAACATCTCTTCTTAAAGATGGAGTCTGACCGACATTTTTTGCATGACTCAAATCATCTATTTTCTACTCCATATTTTATTTTATTTTCCTGTTCCAAAATTTCTAACATAATGATACATAAAAGTCATAGAACGAAAGAAACAAATTTTATTAAATTCGAGATTGTTGGGCGCAAGAGAATTAAGTGGACTGAATTAACAATTGTATTTTTTCTTGGCATTCATGTGTTTATGCCTCAAAAAATATGTATTTATTCCTGCATGGGTGTACCTATCCTTAGTGCAGCTCCGGTGTTTTTTTAGAGAGAAAACAGTACAAGTTCATATTGAGATATAATTTAATTGTCTATTCTGCAGATGTCATCATAACATTAGTGGAAGCATGCATCCTGCCAGGACTCTTTATCTGGTGCAAGTGTCCGACAGGGACACGCTTTTTTAGATACTACGGACATGTGTTTACGTCCTATGTTTTCCTAATTGAACACAATCTTTTCTGTAACATGCGTACGTGACTTGCTTTCGTACTATTTTGACGTACAATATAAAAAGAAAAAAGAGACTATTTTAACGTGTCAATGATAAGTTTACCTGTACATGATAGATATTGTGCATAACTTTCTCATCTTTTAATCTCAACCCTTATAATTACAATCAACGGATAATATATTTTTAGCCTGTGTGGATAAACATGATGGCTTGTTTGACTTCTATTTTAATTATATAATAGATTGTTGAACTCTCGTGCTTCACTTATATTATTTTGAGAGTCTCTAAACAGCATGGTAATTTGCTTAGGTTATGAATCTAGTCCTAATATGATGGGCATCCAAGAGGGATATAATAAAAACTTCCATATAAAGAGCTATGAATACTATTAGAAGTTTGATTTCTTATGATTGTTTTGAGATATAAAGATGGTGATATTAGATTCATGCTAGTGAGTAATTGTGGATTGGTAGAAATACTTGTGTTAAAGTTTGTGATTCCCGTAGCATGCACGTATGGTGAACCGTTATGATGAAGTCAGACCATGATTTATTTTTTGATTGTCTTCCTTATGAGTGGTGGTCGGGGACGAGCGATGGTCTTTTCCTACCAATCTATCCCCCTAGGAGCATGCATGCAGTACTTTGTTTTGATAGCTAATACATTTTTTCAACAAGTATATGAGTTCTTTATGACTAATGTTGAGTCCATGGATTATACGCACTCTCATCCTTCCACCATTGCTAGCCTCTCTAGTACCGCGCAATTTTCGCTGGTGCATTAAACCCACCATATACCTTCCTTAAAACAGCCACCATACCTGCCTATTATGGCATTTCCATAGCCATTCCGAGATATATTGCCATGCAACTTCCACCGTTCCGTTTTATTATGACACGCACCATCATTGTCATATTGCTTTGCATGATCGTAAGATAGCTAGCATGATGTTTTCATGGCTTGTCCATTTTTTTATGTCATTGCTACGCTAGATCATTGCACATCCCGGTACACCGCCGGAGGCATTCATATAGAGTCATATTTTGTTCTAGTATCGAGTTATAATTCTTGAGTTGTAAGTAAATAAAAGTGTGATGATCATCATTATTAGAGCATTGTCTCATGTAAGGAAAGGATGATGGAAGCTATGATTCCCTCACAAGTTGGGATGAGTCTCCGGACTTTATAAAAAATAAAAGAGGCCAAAGAAGCCCACAAAAAAGAGAGGCCAAGAAGCTCAAACAAAAAATGAGAGAAAAAGAGAGAAGGGACAATGTTACTATCCTTTTTTTCACACTTGTGCTTCAAAGTAGCACCATGATCTTCATGATAGAGAGTCTCCTATGTTGTCACTTTCATATACTAGTGGGAATTTTTCATTATAGAACTTGGCTTGTATATTCCAATGATGGGCTTCCTCAAATTGCCCTAGGTCTTCGTGAGCAAGCGAGTTGGATGCACACCCACTTAGTTTCTTTGGAGCTTTCAAACACTTATAGCTCTAGTGCATCCGTTGCATGGCAATCCCTACTCACTCACATTGATATCTATTGATGGGCATCTCCATAGCCCGTTAATACGCCTAGTTGATGTGAGACTATCTCCTTCTTTTTGTCTTCTCCACAACCACCATATTCTATTCCACCTATAGTGCTATATCCATGGCTCACGTTCATGTATTGCGTGAAAGTTGAAAAAGTTTGAGAACACCAAAAGTATGAAACAATTGCTTGGCTTGTCATCGGGGTTGTGCATGATAAAATACTTTGTTTGATGAAGATGGAGCATAGCCAGACTATATGATCTTGTAGGGATAACTTTCTTTGGCCATGTTATTTTGAGAAGACATGATTGCTTTATTAGTATGCTTGAAGCATTATTGTTTTTATGTCAATATTAAACTTTTGTGTTGAATCTTATGGATCTGAATATTCATTCCACAATAAAGAAAATTACATGGATAAATATGTTAGGTAGCATTCCACATCAAAAATGCTGTTTTTATCATTTACCTACTCGAGGACAAGTAGGAATTAAGCTTGGGGATGCTTGATACGTCTCCAACGTATCTATAATTTTTGATTGTTCCATGCTATTATATTATCTATTTTGGATGTTTTATATTCATTATTATGCTATTTTATATTATTTTTGGGACTAACTTATTAACCTAGAGCCCAGTGCCAGTTTCTGTTTTTTCCTTGTTTTTGAGATTTACAGAAAAGGAATATCAAACGGAGTCCAAACGGAATAAAACTTTATGATGATTTTTCTTGGACCAGAAGACATCCATGGAACTTGGAAATGAAGTCAGAAGAGTCCCGAGGGCTCCACAAGCCCTCAGGGTGCACCCTAGGGGGGCTGGCTTGTGTCGGTGTTCTGCGACCCAGGGTACCAAGACTCGCCTGCCTGCGGCCCACGGCGTGGCTCCCTCGATGGCCTGATACGGCCCATTTGCAAGACCTACAAGACAAGACCCTCGCGAGGGGCCAAGCCTCGCGAGGCAGACGACGCCAAGACCTCCCGAGGAGCGGCCTCCCCAGGCAGTCTCCCGAGGAGCGGAGATTTCTATCCAGGTACCCAGCCTCACGAGGCTGTGATGACGTGAGCCATGATGACCAAGGCCAGGCGGGCGCTAGCGGGCGCAGAGGAGGCAATTTCCTCTTTGGTGCTAAGGAGGCAAGGACAGGCGTGGGTTCCCGAGGAATCTCCCAAAGGTTTCCATTCCGGTTCTACAAGACCAAGACCACAGACTCGGCAAGGCGGAGTTCATCACCGAGCCCACCGCTGCGTCACGACCAGAAGCTTTGCAGGCGAAGACCACCTTTCGTCAGGATTAGATGTACTACTTGTTCCCTTTCAAATTGGTCGTTGTGGGATCCCTTCGCACCTAAGTTTTGTGGGAAGAGGAGCAAGGCCACTATAAATATAGGTTAGCCACCACCATAGAGAGGGATCCGGATCCGATCCTACCCTTTCCACCCTTACCAGAGCAGCCCTCGCGAGGTTCTATCCACTGTACTAGTTCATCCTCAGCCCCTCGTGAGGCCAATCCACCACAAAGCAGGAGTAGGGTTTTACACCTCAAGGTGGCCCGAACCTGGGTAAACTGCCGTGTTCATCTTCTTCCTTGTTCACGCGAATCCGGCTAGGCTAGGCTGTGGGGCGACGGGCTCTGAGCTTGAGAGGTTGAGATCTTCGCACACGCCCTAGAGTTCAAACCTTCTTGGGTCTGCGGCCCTGAATCCGACATTTGGCGCGCTAGGTAGGGGCTTGTCGAGCTCCTCTGTCGAGTTCCGCTCTGTTCCACTACATCGCCTCCATGGACGACGCCCGCCGGGTCCGCGCCGAGTGCCGGGCTGCTCGCGTTTCTACGACGGCGCCTGTGGGCCGCGGCGCCCCGCGCCATTCTGCTTCCCCAGTGGCCAACGCTGCCACCGACCCTGCCTTCCACGAGCAGCAGGATTCGTCGCTACCACCTTCCGTGCGGCATGACAGCCACACCACCACTCCATCGCCCACTCAAGCCATGGCGTGGTCCTCCCATGCTCGCCGCGGGCCGGCGAACGCGCAGGCTGCACTGCTCATGGCGCGCGAGCTGCTGCGCTACCGCCCCGCTGATGACCGCTACGATGACTGGCTTGGCCGCATCGCTGAGCTCGTCAGCACCGCGGGCGAGGCCCCTGCGCCATCCCAGGCGGGTGACGTGGCCCACGGCGCTCCTCCTCCTCCACCTCTGTGCGGAGCTGACCCACGAGGCGCCTGCGCACGATGAAGCAAGCTGCCAGGTGGTGCTGCGACCCCAAGGAGATGCGCGCATGCTTCCTACGCCGTCGCGTCAGGACCGCGCGACGCCGGAGGCGGTGGCGCGTGGGCGCCAAGACCAAGCTCCGCCCATGCGGCTGGTACCTATGAGCGCGGCAGGCTGCCGTGCCTTCACCCCAGAGCTGCACCGCGTCGTCTGGCCCGGGAATTTCAAGCCGGATCTGCCTCCACATTACGACGGCACCCCTGACCCCGCGGAGTTTCTCCAGCTCTACACGCTGAGCATCGAAGCGGCAAACGGCGACAACAAGGTCATGGCGAACTGGTTCCCCATGGCCCTCAAGGATGGCACGCACTCTTGGCTCCTGAACCTCCCGGTGGGGTCAATGTCCTCCTGGGACGAGCTTCGCGAGCGTTTCATTGCCAACTTTCAGGGCACCCGCGACCGTGCTCCTGCAGTTGGCGACCTGCGGTGCGTGAAGCAGCAGCCGGGCGAGACCTTGCACAAGTACATACAACGCTTCACAAATGTTTGCCTCAGGATCCCGAAGGCATCTGATGAGGCCATCATCTCAGCATTCTCTGAAGGCGTCCGGGATGTCAAGATGAAGGAGGAGCTCGCCATCAACGAGGACTTGTGCTCGGCCCTGGAGATGTTCAACCTGGCAAACAAGTGCCCTAGGGCCGAGGAGGGTCGCCTCTCCCTCTTGGAGCTTCCTGAGGCCGACCCAGAAGATAAGAAGGCCAAGGCTAAGGAGGCAAAGCGCAAGGGTCCTGCCGTGCTCGCGGCTGAGCCTGAGATGAAGCGTGGCCGCGACCATGATGAGCCTCCTAGGGGCAACCGCCCGTTCTGCATCTTCCACAATGTACACAACCATAACACCAACGACTGCCAAGGGCTCAAGGCCCTCCGCGATGGGTGCCTTGGTCGCCGCCCCGAGCATGGTGACCGGGGCTACGGCCGTGGGGGAGGCCGCTGGGACAACTGTGACCCTCGTCAGGACTGGCGCGATCAGCCTCGAGAGGACCTCTGGCGCGACGAGCCTCGCGACGGGTTCTGGTGTGACCAGCCTCGAGAGGCCCATCCTCAGGGCAATGCTGGCCTACCTCCGCTTCCACCGCCGCCAAGGAGGAACGACGACAACCGGCAGGACGACGCGGCTGAGGGCTTCCAAGAACCTCGTGCTATCGCCTGCATCTTGGGTGGTGCACAGGCCCCGGCCTCACAACGCATCTTCAACAGTTCGCTCGTGAGGTGAACACGGCCCTCCCGAGGCTCGAGGCCGCGCTTCCCCTCAAGTGGTCGCAGTACGCTATCACCTTTGACTCCAAGGACCACCTCAAGTTCTCGACCGCCGGAGGCGCGCTCCCCATGCTCTGCACACCCACCATCAGCAACGTCCTCGTCACCGAGACCCTCATCGACGGTGATGCGGGGCTCAATGTTCTCTCTGTCGAAACATTCAAGACACTCCAAGTGCCCTATGATCAGCTTCTTCCAACCAAGCCTTTCTCAGGGGTGACCGACGGCTCCACCATCCCCCTGGGACAGATACGCCTCCCAGTCACCTTCGGCAACCGCAACAACTACCACACCGAGCTCATCGACTTCGACGTCGCCCACATCAGCCTCCCATACAACACCATACTAGGGTATCCGGCCCTTGCCAAGTTCATGGCGGCAACTCACCATGGCTACAATGTCCTCAAGATGCCAGGGAGCGGCGGTATCATCACGGTTGCCTGCGATGAGAAGGATGCGGTGTGCTCCCTCGAGCGCGCCTACCAAGCCGTGGCGGCTGACAACCTAGACGATGAGGGCGCCATCCTGCCTCCTGAGACCACACCCAAGAAGAAGAAGCAGCTCCTCCTCATGAGTCATCAGGGAGCTGGCGCAACTGCCGATGGTGCTTCGGGCCCCACACCCGCTGCTCGGGCGCCTCTTCCTCCCGCATAGGAAGGTGGGAAGGCGCGCCCGACGCCTCCCTCAGGACGGGCTTGGGGGCTCCTATCTGGAGAGCCTCTGACTTGACCAATGCAAAGAGGAAGGTGCTCGAGCACCATTTGGAGGCGTGCCTCGATGCGCGCCGATGTGAGCAATGTGCACGGCGTGAGGTGCCAGATGCGCGAGAGTTCATCATCAAGGCGATCGAGGAGCTTCAGGAGGCAAGGGCCATGCGCGGCGAGCGTCGCCCCGCACGGCCTCCGAGTGCAGCAGCGGCCCTCGATGTGGGCAGCGGGCTGCGCGTCTGCGTCAACATACCGGGTGTCAGTGCAACAAACCCTGGGTCTATTGCCCAGACTGTGCACAGGCACGGGGACGAGATTGAAGCACCAACCCATGTCAGAATACAAGGGACTAAGAGGTTCAAAGGACTAACATGCATATCAGAGGGACCAAGATCAAGCCAAAGAAGCAAAGCACCATCAGGAGAAGGGCCTCCTTTGCCAGGCAGGCGAGCTCGGCAACGGGCGAGGCCACCCCCGGAAGACGACGTCCAAGACGTCCCGGCAGGGCCTGCCGGGGCACACGGAGGCAAAACCACCTCACCAACTACTCCACCACGACACACGTCGTCAATCAGTGCGGTGTCAAACCGCGGAGTGACTAAGTGGCAGCAATTCACCACATGGCAGCCTCTCCCTACAGGAAACACCTGCAGATGACACCCATCCTGCGACGTGTCAAGCGAGCAGACGTGGAGCTGGCGAGATAGCCCGGCAAGCCTTGCCGGGCAACCAACGATGTGATGTTGATCGGTGCATTTAATGCGCCCTGTCAGCCCGCAGAGTTAGGTATGATAGCACTGTTTGCTATCTTATCAGTGCATAATGACTGTTTTGCCATTGTGGTGACCCTTAATCTATAAAAGGAGGCCCATGGCGACCGTATAGAGGGTTAGAAGGTTGGGTAACTCAGACCCCCATATGCGCGTAGCCACTGCCGCCCTGAGGCAACCCTTGCCGGGCAAGTGTACTACGCTCCACCACCACCTTTCCACCATCAATCCACCAAAGCAGGAGTAGGGTTTTACGCCTCATGGCGGCCTGAACCTAGGTAAAAATGCCTGTGCGATCTCTGCCGTGCTGCCACACACTCGTTTGCTCTTTGTGCAATGTGATGCCCCCTGCCGAACCAGCAAGGGGCCTCTTGGTCCCATAGGTGGCCGTGGTTTCCCGCGACATCTTTGGCGCGCTAGGTAGGGGGACCGCTTGCGCGAACCTGAAGGCGTGTGTAGCGCGTCACCTTCATCACCATCAGCATCATCGACGACGCCATCGACCATGGCGCCCAAGAAGAAACCTGGTTCTTCGGCTCGTCCTTCCACCTCGAAGGCTCCGCCGCCCACGGCCTCTAACACTGCAGGGGGTGCGGAGACATGCGAGGACGTGGACGCTGCTGGGGATGTGGTCGGAGCAGGCGGCACCGTCACCACTTCCCCCGCGGCCGACGCAGGAGTAGGAGACATCGAAGAAGAGCAGCATCAGCAACATCCCGACGGCCACGCTCCACAAGGTCCGAGTGGAGGGGTTACTCCATCTGCGCCCCTTTCGCCCGCCGATGGGCAGAGCCGAAGCAACGGCGCTCGGGCCGGGGCGAATCGTCGCCCTCCGACCGCTCCCACCACGGGTGCGGTCGTAGCACGTGCACCTCCCCCGGGACGGGTCGGCCAAGCCGCTGCGCCCGACGGAGCCACTGGCCCTCGAGCGCCTTCGCCGCACCACCCTGCCATCCAGATGGTCGCCCCGCAGCAGCGGGGCGCAGTGCTGCCGCCACTGGCACCATCAGGAGCCGAGAGACGATACGATCAACCTCATCATCACCCATGCCAAGTACAACCTCGGAGGCCATGGCGCATGCTCAGCTGCTGCTGAGGTTTCCGCCAGCGGCCGAGCAAATGGACGAATGGCATGCCACCATCCAAAGTCTACTCGGTTTCGCCGAAGCTGGGGGCTCACGGCGAGCTGGCCCGCCACGGCCGCCCCAAGTGACAGCAACGGCTCATGCTGCTGATCGTACAGAAGGGGCCGTCCCCACGGTGCAGTCCCCGCCACGGCAGCCAGCGCGAGCGCAACAGAATCAAGACCCCGACGGCGTCTCGATGGCCTCTTCTGACCCTCGAGCGCGTCCAGGCCAATGATGATCCCCGGAGGATAGGCGGAGAGGAGACACGCGCGCCATTGTCGAGCAACGCCGCGATGACCTCCACCAGACCGATGAGTACGACGGCCCCGGCGTCGACGAGCCCGTGCTCGGTATTGGCGGGTACCTGCCTTTCGAGGTTGGCTGCCCTGCCTTTACCCGTGAGCTGTGGCAAGTCCGTTGGCCGTCCGTTCGCATGTTCAAGCCAGAGATACCTGAGAAGTACGATGGGAGGCTGAACCCGGCAGAGTTCCTGAGCATCTACACCATCGCTGTTCAGGCTGCCGGGGGAAGGAATGAGAAGGTGTTCGCCAACTACTTTCCTTTGGCCCTCAAGTCCAATGTGAGGTCTTGGCTGATGCACCTGCCGGAGAACTCCATTTCGTCATGGGCAGACCTGTGCCATGAGTTCATCGGTGCCTTCACCGGTGGCCACCAAGAGCCAGGCCGACCCAGCGACTTGCAGCTTCTCCAACAAAAGGAAGGAGAGACCCTCCATAAGTATTTACAGAGATTCAGCAAAGTTCATAGAAATATCCCAAATATCCATCCGGCAGCCGTGATAGCCGCCTTCCAGTCCAATGTGCGCAACCGCCGGATTCATTCCAAGATGAGCGTACGGTTGCCCAAGACTGTGAAGGAGCTCTGCACATTGGTGGATAAGTGTGCTCGGATGGAGGAGGGAAGAAAGTTGCCCGGAGAGGAAGATTGCACCAATATTGATTCAGAGGATGAGGATGAATCAACCAGTCAGAAGAAGAGCAAGAAGCGCAGTAAGAAGCAAAGGGATAAGGCAGTAATGGCTGTTGAAGGATCGGGTACACCTAGTACTGGCAAGAAGGCCAAAGCTGAGGCCCCCGGCAAGGAAGCTGCCATGTGCGCTGACTGCCGGGAAGCCGCTGCTGCCGAGAAAGCCGGGAAAGGTGATGGGCCGTATTGCAAGATTCATCGGACCAAGGGCCACGACCTTCAAGAGTGTTATCAGGTTGAGCAGCTTGTCAAAAGACAGAAAGCAGAGTATGAGAAGCGTGACAAGGAAAAGGGTCATAATGTTGCTGGCGGCAAGGGCCGAGGTGGTGAAGTAAATTGCCCCGGCAAACCCTTTCGGAACCAAGGAAAACCCGCCAGAGGTCGAGAGAAGGAAGCCTGTGGTGATGAGAGTGATGGAGGGGATGAAGAGGAAACCAGTGAGCAAGAGTTTCAGAAGGCCACTGACGCCCTGTGCATTGACGGGGGTGCATCTCTGCACACCTCTCACCACCAACTCAAGCGGTGGGCCCGAGAAGTCAATGCCGTTGAGCCAGCGCCCGAGGCTCGGAAGCCGCTCAAGTGGTCCCGTACGCCCATCATCTTTGACGAGAAGGATCATCCTAGCTGTACCACTGCGGTAGGGTGTTTGCCATTGTTTGTCTCCCCAACAATCCGCAACCTCAAGGTCACGAAGATGTTGGTGGACGGCGGGGCCGGGTTGAATCTGATTTCCCCAGCAGTTATCAGCAAGCTTCAGATAGCAAAGGAAGAACTGGAGGTTACCGGCACGTTTCAAGGAGTTAATCCCGGCAGGAGCCGTCCTAAGGGAAAGATCACGTTGCCGGTAACGTTTGGGGGAGAACTGAACTACCGGACTGAGAGGATTGTGTTTGATGTGGTTGATCTCCCCCTGCCATACAATGGGATTCTTGGACGCCCGGCCTTGGCTAAGCTCATGGCAGCATCTCACTATGCCTACAACACCTTGAAGATGCCTGGGCCACATGGAGTCATCACCATCCCATCAGATGAGAAGGATGCAATCATTTGTGTGGACAAGATGTACCGGGATGCGGTCGCAGCAGAGGCAGCGGCAGCAGCAGCTCCCGCTAAGGAAAGCAAAGGAAAGAAGAGGGATTACAGGGACTCCGGCAAAGAGTCCGGGAAGCGTGCCCCCACCGAGTGCACGGCACCCGTTGACGACGTGTCGGAGTGTTCCAATGGCAAGAGATCCAAGGTCGCTGCACCCCAAGTGAAGAAGGTCCCGGCAGGGCTGGCTGGCGTTGATGGTACTTTCACTATCAGCGCCACCCTCGATGACAAATAGGAAAGCGCGCTCGTTGCCTTCCTGCGGGCGAATATCGATGTGTTTGCCTGGCAACCATCTGATATCCCCAGTGTTCCCAGGGAGGTAATCGAGCACCACCTTGCTGTCTGCCCACATGCCCGACCTGTCAAGCAGAAAGTCCGGAAGCAGGCCTTGGAGAGGCAGCAGCTCATTGTAGAAGAGATCAAGAGACTAGAGGCAGCTGGATTGGTCAGAGGAGTACTACATCCCATGTGGTTGGCAAACCCAGTGGTAGTCCTGAAGGCCAACGGGAAGTGGAGGCTTTGCATAGATTTCACAGATCTCAACAAGGCTTGCCCGAAGGACCCGTTTCCCTTGCCGCGTATCGATCAGATTGTGGATTCCAATTCAGGTTGTGATTTGCTGTCCTTTCTGGATGCGTATTCTGAGTATCACCAGATCTTCATGTCCAAGGAAGATGAAGAGAAGACGTCGTTCATCACTCCATGTGGTACGTACTGTTTTGTCCGCATGCCATTCGGATTAAAGAGTGCCGGGTCCACTTTTGCAAGGGCAGTCCAGATTGGTTTTAAGCCACAGCTGCACAGAAACATAGAAGCCTATATGGATGATATTGTGGTCAAGACCAAGGATAGGGCCACCCTTATTCAAGATTTGGAGGAGACGTTTACTAATCTGTGCAAGATCAATTTGAAGCTCAACCCGGAGAAGTGTGTATTTGGTGTTCCCTCCGGCAAGTTGCTTGGGTTCTTTGTATCCCATCGCGGGATCGAAGCCAATCCCGACAAGATCAAGGCTATTGAGCAGATCCAAGCACCAAGGACAGTTAAGGATGTGAGGCGTCTGACAGGATGCGTTGCCGCGCTAAGCAGATTCATCTCCAATTCTGCCGAGCGCGCCCTGTCGTTCTTCAAAATTTTGAAGAAGGCAGGACCCATGAACTGGACCCCGGAAGCAGATGCAGCTTTGCAAGAGTTGAAGGCCTACTTGTCCTCCGTGCCTACCTTGGTCGCTCCCAAACCCCAGGAGCTGTTGCTGTTGTACCTAGCAGCAACCAACCAAGTAGTCAGTGCAGCTTTGGTAGCGCAGCGAGAAGTGGATGAGGCAGAGAGTGAGCAGAGACCGGCAGAGTCAGAGAAGGATCAGGACAGCAATGAGCACGGCAACGAGAGCAACCCCAAGCACGCGGCAAGGAAGAAAGTGGTGCAGCGCCCAGTGTACTTCGTTAGCTCCTTATTACAGGGGGCTAGATTGAGGTACTCTGGCGTGCAAAAGTTGACTTTTGGTCTCGTCATGGTCTCAAGGAAACTGCGCCAGTACTTCCAAGCCCATGAGACCACGGTTGTCACTCGTTTCCCATTGCAACGGATACTCCGAAACCCTGAGGCTACCGGCAGAATAGTGGAGTGGGCTTTGGAGTTATCCAGTTTTGGTTTGAAGTTTGAAAGCACGTTAACTATTCAGAGCAGGGCATTGGCAGAGTTTATTGCAGAATGGACGCCAACCCCTGATGAGGAAGTGATGGAGACAGCTATCCCCTGCAAGGAATCACCCCAAGAATGGATTATGTATTTTGATGGTGCTTTTTCCCTACAAGGTGCAGGAGCTGGCGTGCTTCTTGTTGCCCCCTCCGCGGAGCACTTGAGGTACGTCGTCCAAATGCATTTTGCCCGGGAAGAAGCAACCAACAACACAGCAGAATATGAAGGGCTCCTTGCCAGGATCAGGATTGCAGCTGAATTGGGAATTAAGAAGCTGATCATTCGAGGAGATTCACAGCTTGTGGTGAGACAAGTTAACAACGATTACCAAAGTCCATTGATGGAGGCATACGTCGAGGAAGTGAGGAGATTGGAGGAGCACTTTGACGGATTGCAAACAGAGCACGTACCCCGCGCGGAAAACAACATAGCTGATCATCTGTCAAAGTGTGCTGCGCAGAAGCTCCCTATGGAACCAGGGACTTTTGTTGTCCATCTCACTCAGCCCTCCGTATCCCCAGCAACAATGGCCCGGAAAAGGAGAAAGTTGGACTCCGGTAAGCCTCTCCCGGTAGAGCCGTCCGCTCCTGGCAGAGACCCTGCCGGAAACAACTCCTCGCAGTCTGCCGGGCCCATGGACCCCGCGAACGAGCCATGTGCTCCCGCAGCAGAGGAGGTGCCGCTAGTCCTCGTTGCCGAGCCCCAGGCTCCAACTTGGGCAAGGCACATTGTCCACTTCCTCCAAATCGGAGAGCTTCCCGGCAACCAAAATGAAGCTGAAAAAGTAGCCCGGAGGGCCAGTATGTATCAGTTTGTCGATGACACTCTGTACAGAAGGAGGCCCAATGGTGTGAAATTAAAGTGTGTCTGCCGAGAAGAAGGAAAGGAACTGCTGGCTGAGATACACAAAGGCATGTGCGGCTCCCACATTGGATCAAGGGCACTAGTTGGGAAAGCATTCCGGCAAGGATTCTATTGGCCCACAGCCCTCCAAGATGCAGTCGAGCTAGTCACCAAATGTGAAGCCTGCCAGTTCCATTCCAAGAAAACACACCTGCCTGCCCAAGCTCTTCAAACAATCCCTCTATCATGGCCATTTTCGGTCTGGGGGCTCGATATCCTTGGCCCCTTCCCCCGAGCAATCAGGGGCTTTGAATTCTTGATTGTTGCTATTGACAAGTTTACAAAGTGGCCGGAAGTGAATGCCGTGAGAAAGGTGACTGCTCAGTCAGCTATCAAGTTCTTGAAAGAATTGATGTGTCGTTTTGGAGTTCCGGCAAGGATCATTACCCACAACGGCACCCAGTTCACGAGCCGCGCCTTCTTGCAATACGTTCATGCCCTCGGATGCAAGATCTCATTTGCCTCTATGGCACACCCCCGGAGCAATGGGCAAGCTGAGAGGGCGAACGCTGACGTGCTGCGTGGACTCAAGATGAGAACCTTTGATACGCTGCAGAAGAATGGCATGCGGTGGATCGAGGAGCTGCTGGTAGTTCTCTGGTCCCTCAGAACGACATCAAACCGAGCTACCGGGCAGACTCCCTTTTCCCTCGTCTATGGGGCAGAAGAAGTTATCCCCACGGAACTCATTTATGGGTCGCCTCGAGTGCTTGCCTACGATGAAGTAGCGCAAGATCAGCACCGGCGTGACGACGCTGTGCTATTCGAGGAGAACCGTCTCCGGGCTGCTACGCGTGCTGCACGCGATCAGCAAGCCCTGCGTCGCTATCATAGCCGCAGGGTTCACGCCCGGTGTTTTGAGGAAGGTGACCTTGTCCTTAGACGCGTTCAGTCCGCCAAGGGTACAAACAAGTTGTCACCAAAGTGGGAAGGCCCTTACTGGGTAGTACGAGTCACCAGACCTGGTGTAGTCCGTCTAGAGACTGGAGATGGCATTCAGTTGCAAAACTCATAGAATATTGAGCATGTCCGCAAGTTCTACCAGTAAGGCATGGCTGTCGGGCCCTGCCCGGCAGCCACCCTTTTGTACAGGCCTTGCCTCAGCTGCATGTAACCCCTTGTACAAAGCCAGGGCGATGACCCTGTGCAAGAGAAAATAAAGAAACACTGTGGGGGGCCCCCGACCAAGATTGCATGCATGCATGAGCATTCCAAGATCACTGCATAAGAATTTCATGAGCATTTGCATATGCATATAGATAGGATCGCATCCTACATTCATTCTCATCCGCATGAAGCTGCAGGTTCCTGCCGTGAACTTGGCTTTGACAAGGAGTTGAGAAGATTGCCCGGCACTGCGATCCCTGGCAAGCCAAATAGATAAGTTCTACCTCCTGTCCATTAGTGTTCTGTAAGTTATAACTTGTGCATAAGAAAACCCCGCCACTCTTTTGAGACTTTGGTGCTCCCATCCCTAACTCGAACGTTGCTTCGGACAGGATGGTCGTAGTGGCCTTTGGTAAAAAGAAGTTGGCGGGGGGCTGGCCCCTTTGCCTGTTGCCCGGTAGACACAGTTCTCCGGTAGACAGAAAAGGTGCCGGTAGGGTAGCCTGCCGGGGAAAGCTCATTTATTTACACTAAAGAGGCATCTCGCCTCTGCATGGACATTCACATGCACGGGTTCCCGGCAAGGTTCATCTTTTTCATTAATATGCTGATACAAGTACAAGCATTATAGAAAACAAACATGGACTTGAGAGATTACATTATTTGAATTAAAATTTGGCAAGTGCCTGCAGATTTAAGATTGAAAAAAGATAAGTGCCCCGTAATGCCTTTGCCCCTGTCCATCTCCTACAGGAAGAGGTCAAAGAGGCCGGAGACGGGCGCAACTGGGATTCGGTGCCTCCCTAGGATCAGGATGGCACCGCTCCCCAGCAAGGAGGAAGAAACCGGAGGGCAGGCATAGAAGGTGACGCTGCAGGAGGACCAGATGGGGGACTCGGAGTCACCGGCAAACACGACTCGTCAGAGCGGTCGTCCCCGTTCTTGACGTGTCGTGGGTTGCCGCTGTCGTCCGCATCACTACCACCAGAAGACCTCGGCACGGCCATCGCGTCGGGCACCATGCTCTTTGGGTCTTCCCACAGAGAGCATGGTCGTCCCCAGGAGCCCTGGCGTTAGAAGTCACTGCACGTCCCGGGGACGTATGTGAAAGCAAGGAGCCCTCCCGCACGACAAAAGGACGGCGCCCGGGAGAAGTCAGATTCACCTCTACTAGCGGCGAATCTCTTCCGTGATTCCTCCTCAGCGTCGCAAAGGGAAGAAGAATGGGGGTCGGGACTAGTGGGGTCACTGATAGGTCTCTACCCAGCCTATACTAAGCAGTTTAGGATATGCAGGTAATTATCAACAGCAGGTTACAATAAACAGGCTTTGCATCAGAATAGGTAAAGCAGCAGCAGCAGCAATTCTAATGCAAGCATGAGAAAATAGAATGGGCGATATCGGGATGGTCAAAAGGGGGGGCTTGCCTAGTTGCTCTGGCAAGGAGGGGGTCGTCGGTGACGTAGTCGATCACAGCGGCATCAGCAGCGGTCTCGGGGTCTACCGGAGAGAAGAGGGGGAAGAAACAGTAAATATAAAGCAAGCAAGTGCTACACAATGTATGACATGACAATACGCAGTGCCGGGTGTGACCTAACATAAGGTTGCACGTCACCGGGGAAGGGGGAAACCATCTGGGAAAGTATTCCCGGTGTCCGGCATTTCAGACAGACGAAAAGAGGGGAACAGATGCACGTTCGCTCCGCTAGGGACATGTGACGGACGAACGGACCGCGTATTCGGATTCGTCTCGTCGTTCTCAGTAACTTTCATGTACAAAGTTTTTCGATCTGAGCTACGGATTATTTTATATGATTCTCTAAAGATTTTAGCAATTTCTGGAATTTATTTAATTATTTAAATTCAACATTATCCGAAATAGTGATTGATGACCGGTCAACCTGACATGTGGGGTCCACCTGCCATTGACTGTTTAGTTAAATAGGGATTAGCAAATTAGTAACTGTTTAATTAAACTAACTAATTAGATTAATTAAACATGATTAACTAATTAATTAATTAATTAATTATTTATTTTATTAATTCATTTTCAAATTATTTTTTTTATATTATTTTTTTTACACGGGCTAGGGCGTGGGGCACCGTTGTCAGTGGCAAGGGAGGGCCGGGCCCATACATCAATGGCCCACAGGCCACTACGGGCGCGGGCGCGCGCGTACTGGGCTTGGGCGCCCGATGGGCGCTGCGCCGGCGCCGACAGCCACGTCGCCGGCCAGTAGGGGTGGGCGAGCCGCGGTGGAGCCGGGGCAGCAGAGCTGCGCGCGCGCTAGTGGTGGTGGTGGCGGTGGCGGCGGGGCCGCGCGGCTGCGGCGCGAGGCGAGTGGCGAGGCAGAGGCGAGGCGGGGCGGGGTGAAGCCGCGGCAGGCGCGAGCGGCGAGGCGAGGCGGTAGCCGGAGCGGGAGCGAGGGAGTGCGGGGGGTGGCGACAGAGGGGAGGGGAGAGGAGGCAGCGGCTCACAAGCGGAGAAGAGCGCGAGGGGCGGCGAGGCGTGATGGAGCCGTTGGGGACGGGCGCCGGCGACGTGCGGCGTGGCTGCGGGCGGCGACGGCGGTGTGGTCTAGCGGGCGGCGTCGAGGGAGCTCCTCCCTCCCGATCCGATCTGGATCGGGCTGAGGGGAAGTGGGGATCGAGGTGGGGGTGGGCTAGGTCACGGGGGGAGTGGGGGGGCTATGTAGGGGGGGGGGGGCGCTGGCCATGGCCCGCGGGGGGCCGTGAGGGTGGGGGGAGTTATTTTCTTTCTTTCTTTTTCCTTTTGTTTTCTTCTTTTGTTTTCTTTTTCTTTTCTGTTTCAAAAATGTTTAGGCCACTAAATGGTTTATTGCAAAATATGAGACCTAGCCCTTAAATCTCAGTGCACTGAATGCCACTGCAATAAATGGTTTTGAGTCCAAATGTTTTCTGTTGGATTTTATTTAAATAAATAGGTATTAACCAACCCTGTTTTGTGGTTGTTAGAGTCACATAATTTATTAAGTATATGTTGAATATAATTTTAGAAGTGTCTCTGGATTATTTACAATAATATGAACAATTTAGTTTTCAAATTTGAACAACTTTTATTTTCACTTTTATTTGAATTTCCATTTGAATTTGAATTTGAAAAGAGATATGTTCCAAATGATGTTTAAGCACTGTTGATCATGATGACATGGCATTATCAAAAGGGGATTACTGTAGCTTAATACATGGGGTGTTAGAAATCTCCTCTACTAACAAGAATTCTCGTCCCGAGAATTAAGGGGTAGAAGGAAAAAGTTCGGGGTATTCCGCACAAAGATTATCCTCGCGTTCCCAAGTGGCTTCATCTTCAGTATGATTTGACCACTGCACTTTGAGGAACTTGGTAACCTTCTGACGGGTCCGACGTTCAGCTTCATCGAGAATGCGGATCGGATGCTCCTTATATGAAAGATCATCATGCAATTGGAGTAATTCATGATCCACAGCTCGGTGCGGAGATTCCTTCAAGCATTTACGGAGTTGTGACACATGGAATACGTCATGGATATGAGAGAATTGCGGCAGCAACTCCAATTTATATGCCACCTGACCACGTCTAGCAGTAATGCGGAAAGGACCAATGTAGCGCGGAGCTAGCTTGCCCTTGATTCCAAAACGGTGAGCGCCTTTCATCGGGGTGACTCGCAGATAAGCCTGATCACCAGGTTGATAAGTCAAACCCCATCATTTACGATCATAGTTGCTCTTCTGGCGGTCCTGAGCCGCCTTGAGATTTTCCCGGACAATACGAACTTGTTCTTCGGCGTGTTGAATAATATCCGGACCCACGAGCGGTCGTTCCCCAGTTTCTGACCAATTCAGAGGGGTTCGACACTTATGTCCATATAGAACTTCAAAGGGAGCCATTTTCAAACTGGCTTGATAGCTGTTGTTATAAGAGAACTCGGCATACGGGAGAGATTTTTCCCACTTCTTGCCGAATGGAATAACACAAGCCCGAAGCATGTCTTCAAGCACTTGATTGACTCGCTCGACTTGGCCTTGGGATTGGGGGTGATAAGCTGAACTCCAGGTAATATGAGTTCCCATAGTTGTTTGGAAACTTTCCCAGAATTTGGAAGTGAAAAGGCCGCCACGGTCCGAACTGATCTCCTTCGGAATACCGTGGAGTGATACAATTCTGGAGATATACAACTTTGCTAACTGACTAGCAGTGATAGTCTCTTTGACAGGCAGAAAGTGTGCAACTTTAGAGAGTTGGTCGACGACGACAAGAATAGCATCGTGACCCTTCTGTGACCTGGGAAGTCCTTTAATGAAATCCATCTGAACCTTATCCCATTTCCATAGAGGAATAGGAAGCGGTTGCGGAATTCCAGCTGGTTTCTGATGTTCTGCTTTAACGCGACGACACACATCACATTCAGCAACATAACAAGCAATGTCCTGCTTCATTCTAGACCACCAGTACCTTTGACGGAGATCACGATACATCTTGGTGCTACCCGTATGAATAGACAGCTGGGTATCATGTGCCTCCTTCATGACCTTGTCGGTCATAAGCTCGAAGCGAGGTACGACAATGCGGTTTCTGAAATACAAGGTTCCATCTTCAGACAGCGAGAAATCCCTGTACTTTTGAAGGTGAAGATCTTTCTTCATGAGATCAATTTCAGCATCTTTAGCTTGCGCATTCTTAACAGCTTTCTCGAGATCTGGTTGTATCACAAGGTTATTAAGAGAACCCAGTGGAACAATACGTAGATTCAGCTTGCGCAGTTCTTCAAAAAGACGAGGTTGAGCTCGCCTAACCATGAGGTTGTCGCAATAGGACTTGCGGCTTAAGGCATCAGCCATCACGTTAGCCTTGCAAGGGGTATAGGAAATACCCAAATCATAGTCCGCAATGGCCTCCATCCATCTTTGATGACGGAGGTTTAGAGATGGTTGAGTAAACAAGTACTTCAGACTTTTATGATCCGTGTATATCTCGCAACGATTATCGAGGAGGTAATGCCGCCACAACTGCAGTGCATAGATGACAGCAGCTAGTTCTAGATCATGTACCGGATAATTCTCTTCATGCGGACGCAACTGTCGAGAGCCATAAGCAATCACTTTACGCTCTTGCATTAGGACACAGCCTAATCCTTCATGGGATGCGTCACAATAAATCACAAAGTCTTTGCGGGTATCTGGAGGAGATAGTACTGGGGCAGATGTCAGCTTGTCTTTGAGTGCTTGAAAACTTTCCTGGCATTTTTCTGTCCATTCAAATTTAACGCCCTTGTGAAGCAGATCAGTCAGGGGCTTAGCAATCTTTGAGAAATTCTCGACAAAACGACGGCAATAACTTGCAAGGCCGAGAAAATTTCTCACTTGCTTGACGTTCTTCGGAGGAGTCCAGTCAAGAATACCCTTAACTCGTTCTGGGTTAACGGCAATGCCATCTTTCGAAATCACATCACCAAGGTAGGTTACTTCAGAAAGCCAGAATTCACATTTGTAGTATTTGGCATACAACTGGTGTTCTCGGAGCCTTTCCAGTACAAGACGGAGGTGTTCGGCATGTTCTTCCTTATTCTTCAAATATACCAGAATATCATCTAGATAAACCATGACGAACTTGTCGAGGTAATCCATGAAAATGTAATTCATCAGACGGGAGAATGTGGCTGGAGCATTTGTTAAGCCAAATGACATTACAGTGTACTCATAAGAGCCATAGCGAGTAACAAATGCAGTCTTCGGAATATCCTCTTCACGAACACGGATCTGATGGTATCCCAATCTCAAATCAAGCTTAGAGAATACTGAGGAACCAGCAAGTTGATCATAAAGATCATTGATTCTGGGAAGCGGATACTTGTTCTGAATTGTTGCTTGGTTGATAGGTCGGTAATCCTGAACCAATCGGTTAGTTCCATCCTTCTTCTTAACGAAGAGTGAAGGTGCTCCCCAAGCAGAGGAACTGGGGCGGATGAAACCTTTCTTAAGTGACGTGTCGATTTCTTCCTTAAGCTCAAGAAGATGATGCGGAGGCATCTTATAAGGGCGCTTCGCAATAGGGGTAGTGCCGGGCTTCAAGTCGATGACGAACTCAACAGCTCTAGCAGGGGGTATTCCTGGAAGTTCTTCTGGAAAGACGTCTTGAAAATCATGAACAACTGGAATGTTCTAGATGCCTTCAAGAGGTGAAGCATTCAATGCATTCAGAACATATATCTGGCTCTCAGCATCCTGAGCTATTCAGGCTGAGTAATTGATCACCTGACCAGAAGGGTGTGTGAGTTGGACTGTCTTAGTAGCACAGTCAATCAAAGCATTATGGGCTGTCAACCAGTCCATACCGAGAATGATGTCTATGCCGGAAGGTCCAAGAGCAATAAGGGAAGCAGAGAACATCAACCCTTCAATTTTGATCTGATTGTTGTGACTTACCATCTTGGTTTGCCACCTGGAACAGGGAGTGATAATCTCTAATGGTGTGGGCAATAACTCTAGAGGTAGCTCATGTCGCTGAGCAAATTGTTGAGACACAAAGGAATGTGATGCCCCGGAATCAAAGAGAATAGAAGATGCAACTGAATTAACTGACAGAGTTCCCATCACGATTTTTGGAGACTCACGAGCTTCTCCCATTTTGACGTGAGTAACCTGGCCTCGGTCCATAGCAGACATCCTGGCCTTACGATTTCTGCAACGATGGGTTCGATGGCCCTTCATACGGCCATCAGGAGGACGTGGTACATCCTGAGGAGAAGCCATAACATTAGGCGGTCCATCATGAACCGTTAGCTGTCTCGGCGGTGAAGGCAGTCGAGGTGCAACATAAGACGGCCTAGGTGTTGGAGCAGGTCGGTGGTAAACATTGTGCGGAATCCACACTCGACGGTTCTGAACATTCTGACCCGAGGATGAGCCAGCTTCATGAGTGCGCTTGAGCGACTCCTGGTACTCAGTCAGAGCTGTTTCAACTTGGAAAGATTTGCTGACAAGCGTTGCGAAGTCTGTGAAATCATGGAGAGCAAGTGCAAGTTTTATATCAGTACGTAGTCCTTCACGGAATTTCTCCTGCTTGCGAGTGTCGGTGTCGACGTCATCCGCAGCATAGTGGGATAATTCAAGGAATTTCCTCTGATATTCATCCATAGTCATTTTACCCTGAGAGAGTTTACGGAACTCCTGCTTCTTCTGGTCCATCAGACCTTGAGGAATGTAACGTGCATGAAAAGCTGACTAAAATTCCTGCCAAGTGGTTACAGTTTCAGCAGGCAACATACCCTTGTGGCTTTCCCACCATTGAGCAGCGGGACCCTTCAAGTGGAATGTCGCAAAGGTGACGTAACTGTCAGGGGCAACATTAGCTGACTCCATCTCAAACAGGATGTCACGAAGCCAATCATCAGCATCCATAGGATTGGTGGAGTTGCGGAAAACGGACGGATTGAGGCGCACAAATTCTGGCAGCGAGATCGGTCCAGGCTCTTGACGAGCCTTGTTGCGTTCGAAACGTCTTACCAGACTCTCGTTGAGCTGACGGTTCAATTCAAACTACTGCATCATTGCGGCAATATAGGGTGGAGGTGGAGGATCGTCAGCCATCCTGCCAAATCAACAGGGGCAGTTTAGCAAGAAAAAACTACAGGTGTATGGAATAATTCATGAAGTAACACGCACAACAGAAGGAAGTGCAATAGATACTTCATCATATTCGCACCAGACATTCGAAGCCACACATAGCCTCGGATAGTATCCGGCATTACGACAGTTGAAAGGGGAGGCTAGACAACTAGGCGGCGCGCAGGCACGTGATATGGAAGTACACAACGAGACATAGCAAAGGCTACATCAACGTCGGAGAAAACTATTGGAGCGAGGAATCTGTAAGTGACAAAACAGGGTGCCCTCGATAAGAGGATCCTGCGAACAGAACCTGGCCCGCAATTCTTGAAGGAAGGGGGGAAATTTTCAGAACACCGGGTGGATGTGATCACGAGAACCTAATGTTGGAGTTAGTAAAGTTTTAACCCGAATAGAAGAGAGTTCAGAGTCCCAGAGTATAGACGAGGAATAAAAGATACTAATACCACCCAACTAGCGACGTGGGCCCGTAAGCCACACAGCCAAGTTAGTAAAACAGTTTTCGGTTACTAGACTCAACTTCGGCCAAGGAGTTGGAAAGGGGGTTCCTACAGGCAGTCGGCTCTGATACCAACTTGTGACGCCCCCGGCTCAATCGTGCACTAATCATACACGCAAATGCACACGATCAAGCCTAAGGACTCACGGGAAGATATCACAACACAACTCTAAAACATAAATAAAGTCATACAAGCTTTATATTACAAGCCAGGGGCCTCGAGGGCTCGAATACAAAAGCTCGCATACAAGTGTCAGCGGAAGCATCAGATATCTGAATACAGATATAAAAGAAAGCACAGAAAGGCCTTTAGAAAGGCGGGGCAAAATAAAACTCTATGATCGAAAGGCGTAGGCCTCCTGCCTGGGACCCTCCGATCCTACTCCTGGTCGTCGGTCAACTCGTAGTAGTATCCACCCTCGGGGTCGAAGTAGTAGCGATCGTCGGCGGGGGCAACTGTCTCAGGGACTCCGTCATCTTGGTCACGTCAAACTGATATGGGGAGAAAAGGAAAACAAAGCAACCGTGAGTACTCAACAAGCAAGGATCTACACTACATATGCAACATATTCAAAGAGAAGGCTGTATATGTGGACTGGGCTGCAGAAATGTCAGAATAGAGAGAAGGCCTAGTCCTATCGAAGACTAGCATCTTCAGAGGTCTTGCAGCAATAGAAGAGAGTAGAACAATACAATATAAGGTAGCAGTATCATTAAGTCTCATCCTCACCTAGAGATCCTTTCTCGACTCCCTGCGAGAAAGCAATCCCAAAGCCATACAGTCATCAACCTCTTCCTGAGATCCCTTCTCGACTCCCTGCGAGAAGCAATCCCAGAGCCATAGTATCCAAGTATCCAGTTCTAAAATGTATCAATCAGGATACAACTCCGAGTGTCCTTTACCGTAGGACCAGCTATCGATAGAAGTTTTCTTCCCTGCAGGGGTGCACCAACTTACCCAACACGCTCGATTAACTCCGGCCGAACACACTTTCCTGGGTCATGCCCGGCCTCGGCCAAACGACACATCGCAACCCTACCTAGAGCTCAGCAGAGAGGTCCCCGTCGTTCTACATCCTAAGCGCTCAGAGGTCTTGGGCCATCGCCCTGTGCACTCCGAGTCGTTGCGTGCAGGGTGAAGCCAGGCACCAGGGGGCGCCGGTCCGTCCCGGCCGCAAGGCTGAACTAGACGTCTGACAGAGCTTTCGGCTGATGCTACGATGCAGAATGCCCATACTATGCCCACATGATGGTTAGTGCTATCAGGCCAGAGGCCTGCTTGGATCAAATATCCAAATCGCTAGTACCTTGGGCTTGCGGTAACGAGCAGAGACTCACGAAAGATGTGACCCCGTCGCCCCGTCTCGAGGACTTGCTGCAAGGGTTAAGAATTCCTGGCCGCGCCTCGTATTCATCACTCGGGCACCACACAGGCACCCGTCTTCACAACACTCGCCTCTTAGGCGCACGCGGGTACCCCTTAGGGTCGACCCGCCTATCCAAGTAACAGTGTAAAGTCCAAGTATCCGTGTGTCCATAACATCAGGGGAATCCGAGGTATCACCCTCGTTGGATTCCTACTCGATGTATCCGTCAAGGTGAACTCGGAGGAATCACCCTCGCTGGGTTCACACTTGAGGTGTTAGACGACGGCGTCGTTATCGGAAGCGGTGAAGGAGGAATCACCCTCGATGACCATGACCGAATAGCTACTCTACAGAGTTAACATCAGAAGTGCTATAAGAGGTTTCACCCTCGGCACTCGATAGTAACGCTGCAGTGTCGTTACAACTAAGGGGGGTGATGTGCGGTGTCGGGGCCTGGTCTTCAATCCCGTTGATCGGGTCTTCGGATAATCCAGCGGGGTGGTCGGGACTAGTGGGGTCACTGATAGGTCTCTACCCAGCCTATACTAAGTAGTTTAGGATATGCAGGTAATTATCAACAACAGGTTACAATAAACAGGCTATGCATCAGAATAGGTAAAGCAGCAGCAGCAGCAATTCTAATGCAAGCATGAGAAAATAGAATGGGCGATATCGGGATGGTCAAAAGGGGGGGCTTGCCTGGTTGCTCTGGCAAGAAGGAGGGGGTCGTCGGTGACGTAGTCGATCACAGCAGCATCAGCAGCGGTCTCGGGGTCTACCGGAGAGAAGAGGGGGAAGAAACAGTAAATATAAAGCAAGCAAGTGCTACACAATGTATGACATGACAATACGCAGTGCCGGGTGTGTCCTAACGTAAGGTTGCACGTCATCGGGGAAGGGGGAAACCATCCGGGAAAGTATTCCCGGCGTCCGGCATTTTGGACAGACGAAAAGAGGGGAACGGATGCACGTTCGCTATGCTAGGGACGTGCGACGGACGAACGGACCGCGCATTCGGATTTGTCTCGTCGTTCTGAGTAAGTTTCATGTACAAAGTTTTTCGATCTGAGCTACGGATTATTTTATATGATTTTCTAAAGATTTTAGCACATTTTGGAATTTATTTAATTATTTAAATTCAACATTATCCGAAACAGTGAATGATGACATCAGCATGACATCATGCTGATGTCAGCGGTCAACCTGACAGGTGGGGTCCACCTGTCATTGACTGTTTAGTTAAATAGGGATTAGCTAATTAATTACTGTTTAATTAAACTAACTAATTAATTAGATTAATTAAACAGGATTAATTAATTTAGTTAATTAATTAATAATTATTATTTATTTTATTAATTCATTTTCAAATTTTTTTTTTATATTATTATTTTTATAGGGGCGTGGGGCCCCGTTGTCAGTGGCAAGGGAGGGCCGGGCGCATACGTTAGTGGCCCACAGGCCACTACGGGCGCGGGCGCGCGCGTACCGGGCGTGGGCGCCCGATGGGCGCGACGTGCGGGGCTGGCCCCGGACGCGGCCAGCGGCGCGGGCGCCGGCTGCCATGTCGCCGGCCAGTAGGGGTGGGGCGAGCCGCGGTGGAGCCGGAACAGCAGAGCTGCGCGTGCGGCAGCGGTGGTGGTGGCGGCGGGGCCGCAAGGCTGCGGCGCGAGGCGAGTGGCGAGGCAGAGGCGATGCGCGGCGGGGTGAAGCAGCGGCAGGCGCGAGCGGCGAGGCGAGGCGGTAGCCGGAGCGGGAGCGAGGGAGTGCGGGGGGGTGGCGACAGAGGGGAGGGGAGAGGAGGCGGCAGCTCACAAGCGGAGAAGAGGCGAGGGGCGGTGAGGCGTGATGGAGCCGCTGGGGAGGAGTCGGGGATGGGCGCCGGCGACGTGCGGCGTGGCGGCGGGCGGCGACGGCGGTGTGGTCTAGCGGGCGGCGTCGAGGGAGCTCCTCCCTCCCGATCCGATCTGGATCGGGCTGGGGGGTAGTGGGGATCGAGGTGGGGGTGGGCTAGGTCACGGGGGGGAGTGGAGGGGCTATGTAGGGGGGGGGGCGCTGGGCCAAGGCCCCATTGGGCCGCGGGGGGGGGGGATTTTCTTTCTTTCTTTTTCTTTTTGTTTTCTTCTTTTGTTTTCTTTTTATTTTCTGTTTACAAAAATGTTTAGGCCACTAAATGGTTTATTGCAAAATATGAGACCTAGCCCTTAAATCTCAGTGCACTGAATGCCACTGCAATAAAATTGTTTTGAGTCCAAATGTTTTCTGTTGGATTTTATTTAAATAAATAGGTATTAACCAACCCTGTTTTGTGGTTGTTAGAGTCACATAATTTATTAAGTATATGTTTAATATAATTTTAGAAGTGTCTCTGGATTATTTACAATAATATGAACAATTTAGTTTTCAAATTTGAACAACTTTTATTTGAATTTCCATTTGAATTTCAATTTGAAAAGAGATATGTTCCAAATGATGTTTAAGCACTGTTGATCATGATGACATGGCATTATCAAAAGGGGATTACTGTAGCTTAATACATGGGGTGTTACACCTAAGTTTCAAAAGCAAACTCCGAGTGGAGAGCAATCCTCCCACTCACGGGCTTAGCTGCGATCCCGTACTCGCCTAAGTTTCACAAACACTCCGAGTGAAGAGCAACCCTCTCACTCGGGGGCTTAGATGCGACCCCGTGCTCGCCTAAGTTTCAAAAACAAACTCCGAGTGGAGAGCAATCCTCCCACTCGGGGGCTTAGCTGCGATCCCGTACTCGCCTAAGTTTCACAAACACTCCGAGTGAAGAGCAACCCTCTCACTCGGGGGCTTAGCTGCAACCCCGTGCTCGCCTAAGTTACAAAAACAAACTCCGAGTGGAGAGCAGTCCTCCCACTCAGAGGCTTAGCTGCGATCCCGTACTCGCCTAAGTTACAAAAAACACCCCAAGTGAAGAGCAACCCTCTCACTCGGGGGCTTAGCTGCGACCCCGTGCTTGCCTAAGTTTTAAAAACAAACTCCGAGTGGAGAGCCATCCTCCCACTCGGGGGCTTAGCTGCGATCCCATACTCGCCTAAGTTTCACAAACACTCCGAGTGAAGAGCAACCCTCTCACTCGGGGGCTTAGCTGCGACCCCGTGCTCGCCTAAGTTTCAAAAACAAACTCCGAGTGGAGAGCAATCCTCCCACTCGGGGGCTTAGCTGCGATCCCGTACTCGCCTAAGTTTCACAAACACTCCGAGTGAAGAGCAACTATCTCACTCGGGCGCTTAGCTGCGACCCCGTGCTCGCCTAAGTTTCAAAAACAAACTCTGAGTGGATAGCAATCCTCCCACTCTGAGGCTTAGCTGCGATCCCGTACTCACCTAAGTTTCACAAATGCTCCGAGTGAAGAGCAACCCTCTCACTCGGGGGCTTAGCTGCGACCCCGTGCTCGCCTAAGTTTCAAAGAAAACTCCGAGTGGAGAGCAATCCTCCCACTCGAGGGCTTAGGTGTGATCCCGTACTCGCGTAAGTTTCAATAACAAACTCCGAGTGGAAAGCAATCCTTCCACTCGGAGGCTTAGCTGTGATCCCGTAATCGCCTAAGTTTCAAAAGCAAACTCTGAGTGGAGAGCAATCCTCCCACTCGGGGGCTTAGCTGCGATCCCATACTCGCCTAAGTTTCAAAAACAAACTCCGAGTGGAAAGCAATCCTTCCACTCGGAGGCTTAGCTACGATCCTGTAATCGCCTAAGTTTCAAAAACAAACTCCGAGTGGAGAGCAATCCTTCCACTCGGAGGCTTAGCTGCGATCCCATACTCACCTAAGTTTCACAAACACTCTGAGTGAAGAGCAACCCTCTCACTCGGGGAATTAGCTGCGACCCCGTGCTCGCCTAAGTTATAAAACACTCCGAGTGAAGAGCAACCCTCTCACTCGGGGACTTAGCTGCGACCCCGTTCTCGCCTAAGTTTCAAAAACACGCCGAGTGGAGAGAAATCCTCCCACTCGGGAGGAACGAGGTGCACCCTGAGCTGCGCCACAAGTACAATGTCTGGATGCACCCTGAGCTGTGCCACAAGTACAACGTCTACTCCGAGTGAAGAGCAATCCTCTCACTCGGAGACTTAGCTGCGATCCAAGATTCACCTAAGTCAAAAGATCCAAGAACATTGGAGATAAAGCAACTGCATTCGAATAAAGCTACCAAGTTCGGATAAATCCAGCAAGGTTCAGAACCGCAAACAGAAGTACTCGGGCATCAAGCCCGAAAGCGTTTAATGATTACAAAATCACTCGGCATTCCGAGGCAAGTAAAGTTAAGTTATCAAGTTTTTCACTCAGCAGGAGGAGGGCTAGCTGGCTCGACGAAAGCATCCAAGTCGATGCCGTCTGCGATGCGAGTGGTTGCATCGATGAAAGTCTCCATAAAAGATTGAAATTGAAGCTTTTTGGTGTTTGCCACCTGAAGAGCTTTCAGCTTCTCTTCCTTGACGTCCTTGCAATGAACACAGACGAGTGATAGAGCCACGTCAGCACCGCAATGAGCAGCTGACTTCTTCCATGCTTGCACTCGGTCTAGGATGTCATTGAGTCGAGTCATCAGTGACTCGAGGTCATTCAGAAGCACATCCTCAGGCCACAGCTCCTTGTCAATCCGCGACAATGCAACTTTCAGTCGAGCCACATATTCCAAGAAGCTGACAAGGTGAGATTCCAGTCGCAGCACGTTCATGGCAGCTTCATGCTTAATGGGAGAGTTGATGGGGTCCAGTCCTGTCTCGATCCGCCCGGTTTCCTCCTCAAAGTTCTGACAAAACTCTGCACGGAGAGAAAAATGGTAAGATGGCAACAACATTGTGAGGGAATTCTTTGAATCCAGTCGGATGAGGGAAAATACCTTCGAGCATAAGGAACATCTTCTTGGCAAGACCACCCAGATAAGCTTCCAGTTCGTCCCTCTTCCGAGTGAGAACATCCACTTTGTCAGCCAAAGCCACCTTCTCCTCCTTCAGCTGCACTGCTTCTTTCTTTGCCTCGTCAACAGCAGTCTTC
This sequence comes from Thinopyrum elongatum, assembly GCA_011799875.1. NCBI lineage: Eukaryota > Viridiplantae > Streptophyta > Magnoliopsida > Poales > Poaceae > Thinopyrum > Thinopyrum elongatum. The sequence goes on from CM022299.1 coordinate 443,670,252, forward strand.
AGCTTGGCATTCTCCTCCTCCAACTTGCCGACTGAAGCTAGCTTCCTGTCCGCCAGTTCAGTCTTCTCGCGCGCCATCTTCTGCGCCCCCACAAGGTCAAGATCCTTCTGCTCCAAGGCCTGCTTCATTTTGTCTAAAGAAACAACATTCTTTAGTCGGGCTTGGAGTTGACGGTTTTCACTACGCACATCTGTTCGACTGGAATCACTCACTTGCCTCAAAAGGGAGTGGGAAAGGAAAAACGACAAGGCACGCAGTCGAAGGGTCGTTACCTCCCATGATTGCCACTTCATCTCGAGCTTTCTTCAAGTTCTCCTTGGCCAGATCCAGGTCAAGCTTGAGTTGGTTTTTCTCCTGTTCCAAAGCAGCATAATGAGTACCGAGCTTGCAAGATTTCTGCAATCAACAACAAGACAGGTCAATCGACAGGAAAAAAGATCAGCTACTTCCGAGTGAAAAAGCGCAAGATCAAATTGCTATTGCGAAAGAGTTCTAAGACTGCTGCCGAATCAAACATTCAACAGCAGTCTCGGGGACTACACCCAGTGGGTGCACTCAGCGTGCCCCCACCGGTTCGATTTCCCACTTGGCATGGTCAGCCCAGCCAGAGTGAAAGGAGTAAAAAAAAACCACATTTGTTCTAAGACCACAGTCGACTGCCCGCAGTCGACAGCGGTCTCGGGGACTACACCCAGTGGGTCCACTCAGCGTGCCCCCACTGGACCAAGAACTCACTCGACATGACCTGCCTAAATTTGAGTGAAAGAGCTACATAGCTACAAGTGAAAGAGCTACACAGCTACAAAAAACACCCAGTGGGTGTACAGATGCAAGGTTCAGACTGACATCTTACGAATAATAAAGCAGCAGTTTTCTGATAGCATATCCTAACAGAGCAAGAATCGAGCTGGAAAACCAATCAGAAATCAACTTCCAATCCCACTTACTCGGACATTGGCTTGGAGGACGGAGCTGGCGTCGTAGGCGGCCTTGCTGGTGTCATACACCACCTGCAGTCGGTCCATCATCAGACCCGCCTAGATCATGTCCTCCTTGGCAGCTCCTACTTGGTCCTCCGGGACAAGATGCATAACAAATGGAAGAGCCGGTGGAGTTGAAGCTTGAGGTTGTGCAAGCGGATCAGAAGCCTGAGCAGTCGACAGTGAGGGTTGGTCAGTCGATAGAGGATCAGCAAAAGAGACTGTAGCCCGTACTGGATCATCAAGTTGTTGAACTACAGGCTCAGATGCTGAACGAGGTGTTCTGTTGGCAGGCGCCCTCTTGCTCAAAGCTCTGCCTCCCCTCCCGGTATTCCTCGGAGGCACATCCTCATCGTCATCGTCGGGAAGCTGGATAACATTTGTCGGCAATGCAAACACTCGACAGTGAGATTTTAGTCGACCAGAAAGTCAATTGACAAAGCATGAACGTGGCTATGGTATCATACCTGCCCGAGAGGTGGCAGCATCCGCGGTCTCTGCATCACCACGCTCCTCATCGATATCCATGGATGTTGCAGAAGTAGCAGCACTGAAAGTTCCAAAATTCACTCGGTCAAGCAAGCGAACGAGTCTACAACAACACAGAAGAACAAAGGAAAGAAACTCTTACGTTGAAGCCACAGGCACGACCACCTTGATCCTGGGCAGGGCCTTCCGGGGTTTCGGTGGAACAACTTTGGCCTGCTTCGCGGCCTTCCCCGATGGCTCTGGGTTTGAAGTCCGAGAGCGCTTCAAAATTTTTGCACTCAGCGGGACTGCTTTGCCACGTCCTCCCGCAGGGTCCTGCGACTGCTTGGAATGCCATTCAGAGCGGGGCGGCGAGTCGACTTCCTCGCTGCTGCCAGAGTCCTCACTGTCATCTACATATTCAAAATCAGCACTCTCTCCGTCACTCTCTACTCCTTCTTGGAGCTGCTCCCCGTTCGGCATCGAGTACATCCTGGTGAAAACCTACAAGACACAGGTTACAACTATCAGTCGGGTTTCAAGACAGTTACATATCAAAGAAGTCATAAACACTCGACTATAAATGCCTGACCTCTCCGGGTGCGTTCTAGGCGTCGAATGGCAAAATCCTCCTGGACCCCCGAGGGTTGTCCTTGTTGCCAGTAATGCTCCGGAGCCACTGGGCCACCATCTCCTCATCAACCTCCTCTGGGTGGGCTCGAGCGGTGTCTTCTGGACCCGAGTACATCCACATAGGATGGTCACGGGCTTGCAAGGGCTGGATCCATCGACTAAGGAATACCTCCAACAGATCCATACCCGTCACTCCGCCTTGAACCAAGGCGACAACCGCGTCGACCAACATGGATACCTCACACTTCTCAGCCGAAGTTACTTTCAGTGAAGAAGGCTGACAGAGTCTATCTAGAGTGAAAGGAGGGAGGCCGGTCAACTAACCAGGAGTCGGGACGTCTTTGCAGTAAAACCAAGTCGACTGCCATCCTCTAACTCACTCGGGAAAAGTCATGGGTGGAAAAGTGCTCCTACCTCTCATTTGGATCCCTAACCCCCAGCACATTTGGATCACGTGCGTCTTTTCGTCATCTGGGTTGGCTTTCTTTACCGATTGAGAGCGGCAGGTGAAAATGTGTTTGAACAGACCCCAGTGTGGCTGACACCCAAGGAAATTCTCGCACATGGAAACAAATGCGGCAAGGTACGAGATTGTGTTGGGAGGAAAATGATGGACCTGAGCACCAAAAAAGTTCAAAAAACCCTGAAAGAACGGATGCGGGGGCAGGGAGAAACCTCGCTCGACGTGGGTGGTGAGGAGGACGTGCTCACCCTTGCGCGGCTGGGGCTCAGATTCCCCCTCCGACAGCCTCCAGGACCCATGAGAAATCAGGCCATTGTGGGAGAGATTCTCCAAGTCCTCCTTCACGATGGTGGAACAGATCCAGTCCCCCTGGATCCAACCAGGCGGCAGACCGGACCGCAACGACGACCCCCGAGCCGTCTTCTTGCCCTTCACCGTCGCCTTCTTCGCGCGCTCCAGAGCCGCGGGCTTCTCCTTCACCATGGCGGCGGAGCTCGAGGGGAACAGGCGAGAGCACAGAGAACAGGAAGTGGTGAGGTGGAGAAGTGGAGAGAAAGGGGAACGAATGGAATGCACAGTGCTTCGCATCGGCCTCGGCGCTTTTTATGGGCCCGCTTCCGAGTGGCTGACCCGTGGGCCTGAGCGATCCTATCACATCCCGTAACAGGCGCTGGCGCAATACGTGGTGAAAAAGGTAGCACGAAGATCGAGGAGCCCCTATCTACTCGTTCCGTTTACTGCGCCACGCCCTGTCCCACGCGCTTCTCCAAAATTTCGAATTTCGTGAGATCCGGGGACCGCAGAGCAGTCAATCGCCTCAAAGATATCACATTCCAATTCACTCGAAGATTTACAGCATAATTCACTCGGCGATCTTAGAGGCCAGAATCGATCGAGGCGACTGATGCAGGGTTAGAGTGCCCGAGAGCTTTCAAGACCTCAATGAAATGCCTCCGAAGCATTAAATCGAGTCGGAACCAACTTCAACCCTTCCTCACTCAGACCTCAATCCATTTTGGGGCTAATCACGTTGACATGTACCTAGGGTAGGGTCATAGGCCTGACCTAGGTACCCTACCCAAGGATGCTACCCTAGAGTCAAAGACATATGAAGTTCTACAGAAGATACAGACTGAAATCACCCTGAAGTGTAATCCACTCGACGGAAGATTCCACTCGGATATCCCAATTCCACTCGACTTGATAATTACACTCGTCCATACAAAGAACCACTCGGAGTGAAGAAGGCCTACAGTCACCCTAGGATGGCAACGGTCAGGCATTCACTCCGTAGTCATAAAGATCATTAATAGCAGGCGTTACTAGTAATGCCCCTGTATTAACTCACATTGAACCCTGTGTAACCGAGGGCTGGAGGGGCCTGGCGCACTCTATATAAGCCACCCGCTCCTCTGGCACAAGGTTTCGTACCCCCTGTAACTTTCACACATAATCCAGTCGACAAGCCTCCGATGCACCAAGACGTAGGGCTGTTACCTCCTCCGAGAGGGGCCTAAACTCGTAAACTTGTGTGCACAACCTCGCCGTAGCTAGGGCCTTGCCCCCTCCTACGTACCCTATGCTATTACTGTCAGACTCATTCCCACAACAGGGGCCGGGGCACCCCTGCTCTTCCTGGGCGTGGCCTTGGTCACGCTTGGGGAGACGGCGGGGTGCTCTTCGGTCGGCCTCGGCGCGGCGCTGCCGCCTGGCGAGGTGGGGGCATCGCCCAGATGGGCCACGACCTACGGGACCGCGCCCGCTTCGGCGGCAAGAGGGGCACCCCTCGGAGGAGCTACCACCCCGCCATTCTTCGGGGTCACCTGGCCCGGCCTGGCCCCTGACCTCGTGAGGACCCCGGTGAAACGTGGGGATTCCACGGCCGGGGGCTCGTCGGTGTCGTCGTCATCTACAAAGCCGCCGAGAAGCTCGCTCTGTGACGGGGGGAGATCTCCGCCATGTCGTCCTCGGTCGCTTCAGAGTCCTCCTCGCCCTCTTTGCCGGCACTATCACCGGAGGACACCGGCACCGGGGAGTTGGGGTGCTCAGGCGACGCGAGCCCAAGCTTATTGAAGATGGGCATGGCGGCGATCAATGCCTCCCTGTCAGCACGGCGGTACAGCGGGGCGTAGGCCTCCGGAAGGTCCCCCGGCTCACCCTCGAGCAGGGTGTTCATGGCCTTGTCCAGCTCCTCGCCCATCAAGCTTCCCGGGCGCAGCCTGATGTTGTCCGCCACGCCCCAGAGCTCCCACATGGGGCGCGTGTGCGACTAAAGCGGAGCCAGGCGCTGCGTCAGGAACTTCTTCATGAGCATGCCCCCTGTCAGCGCCCTGGTATCCATGTCTGAGGTCATCTTCCTCAGGACAGGCGCCGCCCGGGGGTCAGAGAACTGAAAGCACAAGTGCACCTTGTAAAAGCACAAGTGCTCCTTGTAAAAGCTCAAGTGCTCCCTGGGTGATTTTGGTAATTAATGTCAACATATCTCTTGTTGGACAAATACTTTCATCTAGTATATTTTAGAAAGTTCAGCAAAGGCATGGCATGGACAAGAGGATGTGGAACCCCTTCAAGATGCTAAGGACAGAAGATTGTCAAAGGCTCAAGACTCTTCATTTCTATTTCAGTGATCCAAGATCACATTGAGTCCATAGGAAAAGCCAATACTATTAAAAGGGGATGAGGTGTTGCTTAATGGTCTACTTGCTCAAAGTGCTTAGTGATATGCTCCAAATCCCTCAGCCACTTTCCCAAATCCAAATATGTCCTAAACCTAAAGTCAAACTCGGCCCCACCGATTTGATTCATCCGGCGCCACCGAGTTTCCTTGACATAGCCACTGCCAGAAACCCTAATCAGTTCGGTCTCACCGATGGGATCTCGGTCTCACCGAGATGGGCTTGCAAACTCTCTGTTGCCTATTGCAACTATTTCGGTCTCACCAAAATATGCAGTCGGCCCCACCGAGTTTGCTTGACCAACTTTCTGTTTGCTTATTACTAAAATCGGTCACACCGATTTTGTGTAATTGGTCAAATCGAGACGAGGTTTTACCCTAACCCTAGCACATCGGTCCCACCGAGTTGATTATATCGGTCCCACCGAAAAGCCTAACGTTCACATTTTTTACTGGATCAGTCTCACCGAGTTTACCTGTTCAGTCTGACCAAGTTGGCTCATTTGTGTGTAACGGTTAGATTTTGTGTGGAGGCTATATATACCCCTCCACCCTCCTCTCCATAAGAGAGAGAGCCATCAGAATGTGCCTACACTTCCAATACTCATTTTCTGAGAGAGAACCACCTACTCATGTGTTGAGACCAAGACATTCAAATCCAACCACAAGAATCTTGATCTCTAGCCTTCCCCAAGTTGCTTTCCACTCAAATCATCTTTCCACCATAGCCAAATATGTGAGAGAGTGTTGAGTGTTGGGGAGACTATCATTTGAAGCACAAGAGCAATGAGTTCATCATCAACACACCATCTATTACCTTTTGGAGAGTGGTGTCTCCTAGATTGGTTAGGTGTCACTTGGGAGCCTCCGTCAAGATTGTGGAGTTGAACCAAGGAGTTTGTAAGGGCAAGAAGATCACCTACTTCGTGAAGATCTACCCGAGTGAGGCAAGTCCTTCGTGGGCGATGGACATGCTGGGATAGACAAGGTTGCTTCTTTGTGGACCCTTCGTGGGTGGAGCCCTCCGTGGACTTGCGCAACCATTACCCTTTGTTTGTTGAAGTCTCCATCAACATGGATGTACGATAGCACCACCTATCGGAACCACGCCAAAAATCTCCGTGTCTCCAATTGCGTTTGCACACTCCAATCCCGTCCCTTTACTTTCTTGCAAATTGCATGCTTTACTTTCCACTGCTCATATACTCTTGCCATGCTTGCTTGAAATGTATTGTGAATGCTTAAACTTGTGCTACACCTCCACCTCAACTTGAAGAACTTAAAAACTGCTACTTTTGCTTGTTGAGGGTCTAATCACCCCCCCTCTAGACCCCTCTTCTCGATCCTTTCAATTGGTATCAGAGCATTGGTCTCCATTGCTTTGGTTTAATCACCATTGGAGGAAGATGGATGAGTCTACAATTGGGAGTATTAGACGTAGAGTACCTTTACTTGATGGAGAGTTCTATCATGATTGGAAAAATGAGATGCTTGTGATTTTCAATGAATATCACTTGAACAAGTACATTACTACCCCTTGTGCGCCTCCTATTGATCCTTTGCATCCTACCCCCGACGAGTCTCTTGACATGATCCGCAATCTTAGAACTATTAATCTTATCATTAGAGGATTGCCTAGAAACTTGATTGTGTGCTTGCCTACACTTGAATGTGCTTACACTATATGGAGATATCTCGAGAAACGCTTTCCAAACTATTCCTTGAAAAATCTAGATGAGATTCTTCAAAAGTCCATTGCTTTAAATAAGATGAATTCTAGTGATCCTATGTTTGGTGATTGTTTATTTGAACTTCGTTACCTCATGCAAGCCAAAGGAGATGTTGGAATCATTAGTGACATTATCTCTCAAGTTATTAGAATTCATAAATATGAACATTGTCATGGTCATAAATCTAATGAATTGCCTTCTCTAGGTGATGATCATTCATATGATGATGATGTTGAACATGGATATTATGACGAGGATGATGATAGTGACTTTGATCTTGATGAGTCTATGAGACACTTTGGTCTTATGGCTAACCTTCGCGGCTACACGGCCGGAGGAAAGGAATGGGTTCTTGATAGTGGATGTACCGATCACATGACCGGAGACAAAGATATGTTTCGTGAGATTGCTGAAAACGACGGCCCTCGAAAGTATGTCACTTTTGGTGATAACTCAAAGGGTAAAGTGGTTGGCCTTGGTAAGGTGGCCATCTCACATGACAGCTCTATCCAAAATGTTATGCTCGTTGAATCTCTTGGCTACAATCTACTTTCCGTATCTAGACTAGCCGATTTCGGTATCAATGTTCTATTCACTGAAGTAGATTGCCAAGTGTTTCGAAGAGATAATCATAATATGGTCTTTACCGGTATACGTAGAGGTGATCTATACATTGTTGATTTCACTAAAAAGGCTCGACCTAGAACTTGCTTAATTGCTAAATCTTCTAAAGGTTGGTTGTGGCATAGAAGGTTAGGTCATGTGGGCATGCAAAATCTTGATAAGCTTATTAAAGGTGATCATATCCTTGGTGTTAAAGATGTTATATTTGACAAGGATAGACTTTGCAGTGCTTGTCAAGCAGGAAAACAAGTTGGAGGAAGTCATCCCGTGAAGAACATTATGACCACGAGAAGACCGCTTGAGCTACTTCATATGGATCTTTTTTGTCCCAATGCCTACAAGAGTCTCGGTGGTAACTCGTTTGGTTTGGTCATTGTTGATGATTTTTCACGATTTACGTGGGTGTTCTTTCTTGATGATAAATCGCAGGTCCAAAAGATCTTCAAAAACTTCGCTAGGAAGGCCCAAAATCAACTTGAAGTGAAGATCAAGAAGGTTCGCAGCGACAACGGAACGGAGTTCAAGAACACAAATGTGGATACCTTTCTTGACGAAGAAGGGATTTCACATGAGTTCTCGGCTACGTACACACCTCAACAAAATGGAGATGTTGAGAGGAAGAACCGGACACTCATTGAGATGGCGAGAATGATGCTTGATGAATACAAGACGCCAAAACACTTTTGGGCGGAAGCGGTTGAGACAACTTGTCATGCAACAAACCGACTATATCTTCACAAGCTACTCGGCAAGACGGCATACGAGCTTCTCACCGGTAACAAACCCCAAGTTGGATACTTTCGAGTATTTGGCTCAAAGTGCTATATTCTTGATAAGCATCATCGTTCGAAATTTGCTCCTAAATCTCATGAAGGTTTCCTACTCGGTTATGGCTCAAACTCTCACACTTACCGTGTCTACAACAATTTTCACCCGAAAGGTTGAACAGACGGTAGATGTGAAGTTTGATGAATCTAACGGCTCGCAAGCAGAGCAATTGCCAATTGATGTAGGTGACAAAGACCCTTCGGAAGCAATACAAGACTTGTCTATTGGCAAGATTCGCCCAACGGAGGTGAAGGAGAGTACCTCGTCCGTTCAAGTGGAAGCCTCAACTTCACGACAAGGTGAACCACAAGTTGACTTGGAGGCATCAACAAGTGGAACACGACAAGATGAAGGAAATGAGGATGTACAACAAGATGAACCTCATCGACCTCCTTCGCCACCTCCACAAGAGAACATCAACGCCAACAACAATGAAGAAAGACAAGAGGAAGAACAAGATGATGAAGAGGATGTTCCAGCCCGACCCAAACAAAAGCTCTCGCAAGTTAGAGGAAGAGTTTCAAGAGATCATCCCGTTGAATAAATCTTCGATGACAGTCAAACCGGGAGAATTACTCGATCTAAGTCTCGCTTAGCTAACTTTTGTGAACATTATTCTTTCATCTCTAACATTGAACCTATGAAGGTTGAAGAAGCTCTTGATGATCCGGATTGGGTGAACGCTATGCATGAAGAGCTACACAATTTCGAGAGGAATCAAGTATGGATGCTTGTTAAAAAGCCCGATGAAAAGCACAATGTCATTGGAACCAAATGGGTGTTTCGGAATAAGAAAGATGAAGATGGACAAGTTGTACGCAACAAGGCCCGTCTCGTCGCCCAAGGGTATACACAAGTCGAAGGTATGGACTATGGTGAGACATATGCCCTCGTTGCTAGACTTGAGTCCATTCGCATCTTACTTGCTTATGCCAATCATCATGATCTTACTTTATATCAAATGGACATTAAAAGTGCCTTTCTAAATGGAGAAATTGAGGAGGAAGTTTATGTTAAACAACCTCCTGGCTTTGTTAATCCTAAGAAACCTAATCATGTTTACAAACTTCACAAAGCTCTTTATGGTCTTAAACAAGCTACTAGAGCATGGTATAAATGCTTGACAAAGTTTCTTATTGAAAAAGGCTTTGAGATTGGGAAGATTGATTCCACACTTTTTACTAAAAGGGTTAATGGTGAATTATTTGTATGCCAAATTTATGTGGATGATATCATATTTGATTCGACTAACCCTCATTTTAGTGAAAAGTTTGGAAGGCTAATGTCGGAGAAGTTTGAGATGTCTATGATGAGTGAACTCAAGTTCTTTCATGGTTAGCAAATCAAGCAAACTAAGGAGGGTACCTTTGTTTCCCAAACAAAGTATACCAAGGACTTATTCAAGAAGTTCAACATGCAAGAAAGCAAAGGTATGAAAACACCCATGCCTACTAGTGGACATCTTGACTTGACAAAGGATGGCAAACCGGTTGACCAAAAGGTTTATCGCTCTATGATTGGTTCATTGTTATATCTATGTGCCTCCCGTCCCGATATTATGCTAAGTGTGTGCATGTGTGCACGATATCAAGCGGCCCCTAAGGAATGTCATCTTAAGGCTGTGAAAAGGATGGTGAGATACTTAATTCATACACCAAACTTTGGCATTTGGTATCCTAAGAGGTCTTCTTTTGATCTTGTTGGCTACTCCGATTCGGACTATGCCGGTGACAAGGTTGATAGAAAGTCCACTTCGGGTACTTGTCAATTTCTTGGTAGATCTCTTGTGTCTTGGTCCTCCAAGAAACAAAACTCGGTATCCTTATCCACCGCCGAAGCAGAATACATTGCCGTCGGTTCATGTTGTGCTCAACTACTTTGGATGACCCAAACTCTTAAAGATTATGGGATATATGTGAAACATGTTCCATTGCTTTGTGATAATGAAAGTGCCATTAAGATTGCTCATAATCCCGTGCAACATTCTCGAACTAAGCATATTGAAGTTCATCATCATTTCATTCGAGATCATGTTGCTAAAGGAGACATCGATCTTAAGCATGTTCGTACCGATAAGCAATTGGCGGATATATTCACCAAACCGCTTGATGAGAAAGTATTTTGCCGTTTGAGAGGTGAATTGAACATCATTGATGCCTCAAACTTGGAGTAGAAACTCCATTTGGATACATCCATGGCATGAGGCTATGACAAATCCTTGATATTTCTCTTATGATGATGATCATATGTCTTGAATCTATACTTGTACCCTTGCATGCTATCTAACCCTTGTAGGTACTTGGATGAGTCCAAATCTATGAGATTGCAACTCACTCTCATCTTGAGCAATCTCTACATCACCAAGTCTCTACAATATGGTGGTTGAGGACAAGGAAGCATGAATCCTTTCAACATATCCTTTGACAATTTCGATATATCAAGCTTCATGATTGTCATTTTGGATACACAAGTGCTCTTTGTTGGTGTAATGAGAACCAGGGTCTCATCAACATTCTTAGCATGGGTCATACCCGTCTAGGACCGTTACTCGACAACCCCGGCAAAGGCCAAGTTTCCCACCAAGCAAGTCATCCGGCAAACATCTTGACGCAGAGCACGAAGAAGAGCACGGCTTGGGATATGAGACGAAATCAGTGCTCGCTCGCAAGGTACGAGCCAGCAAGCCAAGGACCCGGCAAGCAAAGTTCCTTGCCGCCCGGCAAGTATCGACCCAGCAAGCCTCGAACCGGCAAGCAAAGTTCCTTGCCGCCCGACAAGTATTGACCCGGCAAGCAAAGTTCCTTGCCGGTGATCTATATCAATGGTAGGCACGTCAGTAGACAGATGAGGATTGCCTGGCCATGTATTCATCCACCGCTCTAGAACTACCTTTATTGGAGTCTTCCCAAGCACGTGTCAAGATGGCATGCGCTAGGTGGTCAAGCGGTGGTGACTAGGCATGCTACTTTCTTGGTGGCCGAGTAGAAGCCATGCACCCAAGCGGCGCATTTAATTCACTGTCAAGTGATAAGGATGATCATACTATAGCTACTTTACACCTCCTGTGTGCCACTGTGGCAGCCCCTTGGACGTATAAAAGGAGGCCTAAGGCATACTGGAGAAGGATTCGGACTTTTCGGACTCTCCGGCCCAGCTTACATGCTTAGCAGCTAGTCAAAGCTCCAGAACACAGAATATACACACAAAGCAGGACTAGGGTTTTACGCTTCCCAGCGGCCCGAACCTAGGTAAAAATCCCTCATGTTGATCGTTAGATCTGCTCTTTGCGCACCCCTCTTCCCTGCCAAACCGTAGAAGGGATCCACTCGATCCCATAGGTGTCGTTTCCCCGACACTCTTCCTTGCAAAACTAACCCATGTAGGTAGATGAACTCAAACTACAAGTGGTGCTCCCAACTCATGATGAACTACATCAATCTTGAGCATCCTACACAAGTTCAACTACATGATCAAGGTCAACACCACCACTCAAGGTATGTTATTCCATCTTAGAGGAGCTTTACCCCAAGTCATGGTTCAAAGCATCTCGACAAGATGTGAAAACATCAAAATGCTTAAACGATAAATGGTAACCCCATTTTGAGCTTAAACGATGAGTATGACCTATGATCAAGTGTTATCACTTGACTCCTAAGTCAATATACTCTAACATAGGTAACTATGTCGCCGACCAACTCTAGATGAAGTTCTCTAGTGTTTCTTTGTGTTCTTGCATTTGTCTCTTGCTTGCTTGTTCCCCTTTCAAAAAAAACTTCATTTAGATTTCAACTCTTTTAGTTTGTTATTCTCTGCATTCCCTGCATCTAATTCATTGCAAATCTTTCAGTTAATTCCTTGCAAATCCTTGTGAGATCTTATTTGCCAAGTGAGCTGAGATGACAAAATTTTTCCTCCATATTGAACTCAGCCTTACCAATTTCTGCCTATTGGCTAGACCGAACTGCAATTTACATTGTAGTTTGTTCATCGGTACAACCGACAAGGACAAACCCGGTCTGACCGATATGCATCATCTATGACACAGCTAACTCGGTGTCACCGATGAAAATTGTAACACTCCTCTGTATCATGGCACTGTGACACCCTGATAATTATGCCTAGTCATGATCATTTACTTACTAGTCACAGTGGTTAAATGGTCCTATTCAAATTCCTCCTTGAATTCAAATTTAAAACAAAAGTGCAAAATAAAGTGGCACCAAAGTTACTGCAAAAATGTTCATCACCTTGCAAAAATTCCATAACATTTATTTGTTAAGGAGAACAACATCACTCCTGTGCAAAGATGAACAGTAGCAACTAGAACAGCAATATTTCAGCACTTTTAAATACTTTTCCATTTATGAAAATTCCAAATAAATTCCAATGGCCTCCAAACTAATTGTGGTAGTGCCAAATATTGCTAGAGGATTTTGTGGCTTAGTTCCACATTTTTCTAAAATGTTTGGTGGCCTACAAAAATCCTTTTCTGTCTCTGAAATAAATAAAAGGAAACAAAAAAAAACTTAAAAAGGGAAAAGGCCCGAAGGCCACCCACCTGTTACTGGGCCGCAAGGCCCAGCCCACTTCTCCACCTACCTCCTCCCCGTGTCGCCGTCTCCTTGGCGCCGAACGCCCGCGCCGGTCGCCGCTCGCCACCGCGGCAGGAACGGGTGGGCGTGGGGATAAGCTCGCCCCGTCCATTCCCCCTGCCTCCTCCGTCGCTCTCCCCCTCACATCGCTCCTCTCCCCCTGGTCATTCATCTCTCCCTCCCTCGCTCTCCATCGCTCCCTCTCTCTCTCTCGTCGGTGCCCGAACGTCACCGCCGCCGACGCTCGATTCCTCGGCCACCGAGCCCCTCCAGCCCCGCCGACCTATCCAGAAGCTCCAACGCCATCGACTCCTTCGTCCGGTGCTGTGGGATTGAACTGGGGAGCGCCCTATCGCCGAGTCTTCGCCGTCTTCCACCTCGGGACCCGCCGCCGTTCGCCGTCGTCCCCGTCGTTTCTGCTGCTCCTAACCTGTCGCCGAGCCATCGTGTGCTCCTCTGGTGAGCACAGCAACATCTTCCCCCTGTTTTCCGCTCGGATTGCCGTCGCTAGCCGCTATCGCCATGGACGCCCGAGCCGAGCTTCGCCGCGGCTGCTACTGCCATCGATGTGGTCACGGTCGCAAGCAACCAACCACGTCAGCGAGTTCAGTGCACCTCCAGGAGCCGAACGCGCTTAGCCTCGCCCCCCTCTTTGTTCCCATTCTGCCGATCCCGAGCACACCGTGCTCCAGCCGCCGCCAGTGACCATCGCCGCCGTCGCTCTAGATCGTTTCCGGCCACGTTCCTGGCATGAATGAACTCGCGACGCAAAGACCGATCGAACGGTGCCGACGGCACCCGATTTGGTGCTTCGTAGGCAAATTCCGGCGGCCTCCAGTGCCCTCCGCCGCGTTTCGCGTCAACGGCGACGAGCCGCCGGCCGCGCTGACCTGGCGAGCGTGTGGGGTCCACCCGGGTCACTGCCAGTGGGCCCCCACCGCTCATTTGACCGCGTTGACCACGGTCAACGCGCGTCACTGTTCACCTTAGCCACTGACGTGTGGGGCCCACAGACTTAATTAGTGCTAATCAAATAATTAGTGATCTGTTAATTAGTTACTGACACAGACATGTGGGGCCCCTAGCCTAATTAACCCCTGTTAACTTAAATTAGTTTATGTTAAGCCCTCAGAGGCTGACAGGGGGGTCCCGCAGGTCATGTTTGACCTGGACCGGCAGGTTTGACTCGCTGAAGTCATGGTGACGTCAGGCTGACGCAATAATCTTTTTTCTGTAAATAAAATTAATTCCAAAAAATCAATAATCTTTAAAAATTCATAACTTTTAATCCGTAACTCCGATGAAAAAACTTTATACATGAAACTTGCTCAGAATTTCGAGACGAATCCGGATACGCGGTCCGTTCGTCCGTCACACGTCCCTAGCTATCCGAACATGGAACCGTCCTCCTCCGGTCATCTGTCTGACTAACGTCCGGAACCAGGAAAACATTCCCGAATGATCCCCTCCTTCACCGTTGTCGTGTATCACTACGATAGACCACCTCTAGCATCGCGTATCATATTTTCATGCATATGTCGCTTCGTATTTACTGTTTTCCTCCCCCTCTTTTCCCTCGGTAGATTTCGGTGCCGACGTAGCCTCCGAGATCGACGCAGCTCCGGTGATTGGTTACAGTACTGACGACCTTGCCCTTGCCGCCAAGCAACCAGGCAAGTCCCCCCCTTTGATCATCTCGATATCGCCTATTCTAATTCTCCTGCTTGCATTAGAATTATGCTACTGTTACTGTTTTTCCTATATCTGCTGCATAGCCTGTTTATTGTAGCCTACTGTTGATAACTGCCTTCTATCCTAAACTGTTTTAGTATAGACTGGGTAGAGCCCCATTAGTGACCCCCACTTTATCCCGACTGCCCCGCTGGAGTTTCAGAAGACCCGATCAACGGGATTGAAGATCAGCCCCGCACCGCACCTCACTTTCCCTTCGTTGCTCGACACTACTGGGTTACTATCGAGTGCCGAGGGTGATACCTCGTCAGCACTTCTGATGATAACCTTGTAGGTTAGTTGATCGGTCGTGGTAAGCGAGGGTGATACCTCCTACACCACCACTAATACTGACTAAGTCGCGTAACACCTCACGTGTGGACCTCGAGGGTGATGCCTCCTACGTCCATCTTGTTGTTACATCAGGTGGGAGTCCAACGAGGGTGATGCCTCGGATTCCCCTTGATATGGTGACCACACGGATGCCTTACATTACTGTTGATACTATTACTTAAAAGGCGGGTCGACCCCGAGGGGTACCCGCGAGTGATGGATAGTTACCCGTGAGTTATTCCACGAGGCGCGGCCGGGCATTCTTAGCCCTTGCAGCAAGTCCTCGAGACGGGGCGACGGGGTCACATCTTTCGTGAGTCTCTGCTCGTTACCGCAAGCCACTAGGACACTACGATTTGGATATATGATATGAGCCGGCCTCTGGTCGGATAGCACTAACCATCACGTGGGCATAGTATGGGCGTTCCACATCGTAACATCAGCCAAAAGCTCTGTCAGACGTCCAGTTCAGCACTGCGGCCGGGCTGGGCCGGCGCCATCCATGTACAGAGGTGGTGCCGTGATTCGCTCCGCACGCAACGACCCGGAGGGCGAGGGGCGATGGCCCAAGACCCCCTTGCGCTTAGGAGGTAGACCGGCGGGGACCTCTCTGCTGAGCTGTAGGTAGGGTTGCGATGTGTCGGTTGGCCGAGGCCGGGCATGACCCAGGAAAGTGTGTCCGGCCAGAGTTAAGCGAGCGTGGTGGGTAAGTTGGTGCACCCCTGCAGGGAAGAACACATCTATCGATATCCGGTCCTACGGTAAAGGACACTCGGAGTTGTATCCCGATCGGTACAGTTAGAATTGGGATGTTACCTGGATATGTGACTCCAGGATCGCTTTCTCGCAGGGAGACGAGGAAGGATCTCTGGGCGAGACTGTTGCTTGCTACTACCTCTACTACTTTATACTATGCTGCTCTGTACTCTTCTATATGCTGCAAGACGCTCGAAGATGCTTGAAGATGCTGAAGATGCTAGTCTTCGAAAGGACTAGGCCTTCTCTCTATTCTGGCATTTCTGCAGCCCAGTCCACATATACAGCTATCCCTTGATAATGTTGCATATGTAGTGTAGATCCTTGCTTGCTGAGTACTTCGCAGTACTCACGGTTGCTTTGCTTTCCTTTTTCTCCCTTGTCAGTTGTCGCGACCAGATGACGGAGCCCCCTGAGATAGCTGATCCACCGTCGACTCTTTCTACCACCCCGAGGACGGCTACTACTTCAAGATGGCTATCGACCTGGAGTAGGATTGGAGGGTCCTAGGCAGGAGGCCTACGCCTTTCGATCGTGATGTTTCATTTTTGTTCCGCCTTTCTAAAGGCCTTTCTGTTTTCTTTTATATCTGTACTCAGATATCTGACGCTTCCGCTGATGCTTGTTTGTCATCAAGCTTATTTATTCGAGCCCTCGAGGCCCTGGCTTGTAATATATGCTTGTATGACTTTATTTATATTTTAGAGTTGTGTTGTGATATCTTCAAGTGAGTCCTTAGGCTTGATCGTGTGCATTTGCGTGTATGATTAGTGCACGATTAAGCCGGGGGCGTCACAAAAATGAATCGGCATTACCAATTTCACTACTAAGAAAACATTTTGCCATTACAATGTTAGTTCTTCTCCAGCTCCACTCGATGATTCTTTTCCTCTACTAGCATCTTAAACTACATGCTGCTCTGAACTGTGACTCAAGGATCAAACCTATTTGACTCATGCTCCAGAAGATCCCTTCTTGGAAATTGATGTCAAAGGGGGAGAGAGAGCACACATCAAAGCTTATCACATAAGAGAGAAGCACATCTAAGCTTCTCCAGATGCTTATTAACAATAGAGGAGAGAAGTCACATGTCTTTAAGAAGGGAAAGACATGTTAATACCTAGTTGATTGTACTATTTCTTGCTCTGAGTTTCTTGCTCTGATTTTCTTTTACCCTACCTTCTCCCATTATCCAATATCAGATTCAGGGGGAGAAATATCCAAGGGAAGAAAATCTTTGGAATTCATTGCATATCTTTAATCCTTGGGGACATGTCTATACTAAATTAAGAGTACTAAGTACTCACTCACTACATGTCATCCCAGTCTTGGCACTCTTGTGTTCTTCTGAGTTTGCTCTGTTTAGTGGTGCTTCTGTGTTATCTAACCCTGTTTTCTCAGAGTCATCTCTTCCAAAGCTAGCTCAAGACCACAAGGTAAGTATATGCATCACACTCATGTGCATGATGATCTCTTGCTGATGTACATATTGTTTGCAAGAAGGACTCATGAACATAAAGGTATACTCTCTGTATCTACATCTTTTGCTCTGATGCATATAGCCAAGATACATGTAACTCATTGCTTGCTCTGACATGTTTATGTACTCACATGTTCTTATATTCTATCTTCACATGATTGCATACATGTAGGGGGAGTTTACGCATGTTACATGTCCTTCCAAAGCTTTACTTGTTACCTTTCTTATCTTTATCTAAAGCTTTGATGTATGTTGTCATCAATTACCAAAAAGGGGGAGATTGAAAGCACAAGTGCTCCTTGTAAAAGCACAAGTGCTCCCTGGGTGATTTTGGTAACTAATGTCAACATATCTCTTGTTGGACTAATACTTTCATCTAGTATATTTCAGATAGTTCAGCAAAGGCGTGGCATGGACAAGAAGATGTGGAACCCTTTCAAGATGCTAAGGACAGAAGATTGGCAAAGGCTCAAGACTCTTCATTTCTATTTCAGTGATCCAAGATCACATTGAGTCCATAGGAAAAGCCAATACTATTAAAAGGGGATGAGGTGTTGCTTAATGGTCTACTTGCTCAAAGTGCTTAGTGATATGCTCCAAATCCCTCAGCCACTTTCTCAAATCCAAATATGTCCTAAACCTAAAGTCAAACTCGGCCCCACCGATTTGATTCATCCGGCGCCATCGAGTTTCCTTGACATAGCCACTGCCAGAAACCCTAATCAGTTCGGTCTCACCGAGATGGGCTTGCAAACTCTCTGTTGCCTATTGCAACTATTTCGGTCTCACCGAAATATGCAATCGGCCCCACCGAGTTTGCTTGACCAACTTTCTGTTTGCTTATTACTAAAATCGGTCACACTGATTTTGTGTAATCGGTCAAACCGAGATGAGGTTTTACCCTAACCCTAGCACATCGGTCCCACCGAGTTGATTATATCGGTCCCACCGAAAAGCCTAACGTTCACATTTTTGACTGGATCGGTCTCACCGAGTTTACCTGTCCGGTCTGACCAAGTTGGCTCATTTGTGTGTAACGGTTAGATTTTGTGTGGAGGCTATATATACCCCTCCACCCTCCTCTCCATAAGAGAGAGAGCCATCAGAATGTGCCTACACTTCCACTACTCATTTTCTGAGAGAGAAGCACCTACTCATGTGTTGAGACCAAGACATTCAAATCCAACCACAAGAATCTTGATCTCTAGCCTTCCCCAAGTTGCTTTCCACTCAAATCATCTTTCCACCATAGCCAAATCTGTGAGAGAGAGTTGAGTGTTGGGGAGACTATCATTTGAAGCACAAGAGCAAGGAGTTCATCATCAACATGCCATCTATTACCTTTTGGAGAGTGGTGTCTCCTAGATTGGTTAGGTGTCACTTGGGAGCCTCCGTCAAGATTGTGGAGTTGAACCAAGGAGTTTGTAAGGGCAAGGAGATCGCCTACTTCTTGAAGATCTACCCGAGTGAGGCAAGTCCTTCGTGGGCGATGGCCATGCTGGGATAGACAAGGTTGCTTCTTTGTGGACCCTTCATGGGTGGAGCCCTCCGTGGACTCGCGCAACCATTACCCTTTGTGGGTTGAAGTCTCGATCAACGTGGATGTATGATAGCACCACCTATTGGAACCATGCCAAAAATCTCCGTGTCTCCAATTGCGTTTGCACACTCCAATCCCATCCCTTTACTTTCTTGCAAATTGCATGCTTTACTTTCCGCTGCTCATATACTCTTGCCATGCTTGCTTGAAATGTATTGTGAATGCTTAAACTTGTGCTAAAACTCCACCTCAACTTGAAGAACTTAAAAACCGCTACTTTTGCTTGTTGAGGGTCTAATCACCCCCCCCTCTAGACCCCTCTTCTCGATCCTTTCAAGAACTTCTCATGGCTCCACCTCTCGAGCCACGCGGGCAGCGCGGTCGGCAGCTCCAGCCGCTCGTTGAGACCCTTGGTGTCCATGAAGATCCAGCGGCACCGAAAGCTCTCCACCTTCTTCCCGGCCCTCATGAGCATGTTGTTCTTGTGGACCACAACAAAGGACACACAGCCAGATCGCTGGGTCAGATCATGCAGCCGCAGAGAGAAAAAGTGTCGGAGGAGGGGCACGGAGGGCCTCACGCCCACGAAGGCCTCGTAGTAGAAGGCAAAGATGGACAGGAGGAGGATGGAGTTGGGTAGAAAATAAAGGGCTTGAACCTGATAGTGGTCGAGGACGGCGGTGAAGAACTCGGAAAGAGGGGGGACGAGCCCCGTGAAGATGCTGTGGAGGAAGAAGGGTTAAACCGTCTATGCCAGAGTCCGCCACTTGCTACTTCTTGAGCTTGCGTTAGTTTTTCCCTTGAAGAGGAAAGGGTGATGCAGCACAGTAGAGATAAGTACTTCCCTCAGTTAAGAACCAAGGTATCAATCCAGTAGGAGAAACGCGCAAGTCCTCAATAGATGCACCTGCACAAACAATCAAACACTTGCACCCAACGCGATAAAGGGGTTGTCAATCCCTTCACGGTCACTTGCAAAGGTGAGATCTGATAGAGATAGATAGAACTAAACAAAAGATAAAATATTTTTGGGTTTTTTGGTTTATAGATCTAAAAATAAAAGATTGCAAAATAGTAGATCAGAAACTAATATGATGGAAAATAGACCCGGGGGCCATAGGTTTCACTAGAGGCTTCTCTCATGAAGGCAAATAATATGGTGGGTGAACAAATTACTGTCGAGAAATTGATAGAAAAGCGAAAAGTTATGATGATATCCAAGGCAATAATTATGCAATATAGGCATCACGTTCGTGTCAAGTAGACCGACTCATGCCTGCATCTACTACTATTACTCCACACATCGACCGCTATCCAGCATGTATCTAGAGTATTAAGTTCATAAAGAATGGAGTAACGCCTTAAGTAAGATGACATGATGTACAGGAATAAACTCAAGCAATATGATGAAAACCCCATCTTTTTATCCTTGATGGCACCAATTCAATACGTGTCTCGCTACTCCTACTTTGTCACTGGGTGAAATCACGCAAGATTGAACCCAAAGCTAAGCACCTCTCCCATTGCAAGAAAAACCAATCTAGTTGGCCAAACCAAACCGATAATTCGAAGAGAAATACAAAGATATCAAATCATGCATAAAAGAATTCAGAGAAGATTCAAATAATATTCATAGATAAGCTGATCATAAATCCACAATTCATCGGATCTCAACAAACACACCGCAAGAGAAGATTACATCGGATAGATCTCCAAGAACATCGAGGAGAACATGGTATTGAGAATCAAAGAGAGAGAAGAAGCCATCTAGCTACTAGCTATGGACCCGTAGGTCTGTGGTAAACTACTCACGCTTCATCAGAAGGGCAATAGAGTTGATAAAGATGCCCTCCGTGATCAAATCCCCCTCCGGTAGGATGCCGGAAAAGGCCCCAAGATGGGATCTCACGGGAACAGAAGGTTGCGGCGGTGGAAAAGTGTTTTCGTGGATGCTTCTGGTGGTTCTGGAATATATGTGAATATATAGGAGGAAGAGCTAGGTCAGGGGAGTCCCGAGGGGCCCACAAGGTAGGGGGGCGCGCCCACCCTCCTAGGGTGCGCCCTCCACACTTGTCGTCGCCTCGCGGCTCTTCTGGCTTGGACTCCAAGTCCCCTGGGTGTCTTCTGGTCCAAGAAAAATCATTGTGAAGTTTTATTCCGTTTGGACTCCATTTAGTATTCCTTTTCTGTGAAGCTCAAAAACAAGGAAAAAAACAGAAACTCGCACTGGGCTCTAGGTTAATAGGTTAGTCCCAAAAATAATATAAAATAGCATATTAATGCATATAAAACATCCAAAACAGATAATATAATAGCATGAAACAATAAAAAATTATAGATACGTTGGAGACGTATCAATCATCCCCAAGCTTAATTCCTGCTCGTCCTCGAGTAGGTAAATGATAAAAATAGAATTTTTGATGTGGAATGCTACCTAACATATTTATCCATGTGAATGTTCAGATCCATAAGATTCAAAACAAAAGTTTAATATTGACATAAAAACGATAATACTTCAAGCATACTAATAAATCAATCATGTCTTCTCAAAATAACATGGCCAAAGAAAGCTATCCCTACAAAATCATATAGTCTGGCTATGCTCAATCTTCTTCACATAAAGTATTCAAATCATGCACAACCCCGATGACAAGCCAAGGAATTGTTTCATACTTTTGATGTTCTCAAACCTTTTCAACTTTCACGCAATACATGAGTGTGTGAGCCATGGATATAGCACTATAGGTGGAATAGAGTATCGTGGTTATGGAAAAGACAAAAAGAAGGAGATAGTCTCATATCAACTAGGCGTATCAACGGGCTATGGAGATGCCCATCAATAGATATGAATGTGAGTGAGTAGGGATTGCCATGCAACAGATGCACTAGAGCTATAAGTTTATGAAAGCTCAAAAGAAACTAAGTGGGTGTGCATCCAACTTGCTTGCTCACGAAGACCTAGGGCAATTTGAGGAAGCCCATCGTTGGAATATACAAGCCAAGTTCTATAATGAAAAATTCACACTAGTATATGAAAGTGATAACATAGGAGACTCTCTATCATGAAGATCATGGTGCTACTTTGAAGCACAAGTGTGGAAAAAGGATAGTAACATTGCCCCTTCTCTCTTTTCTCTCATTTTTTTGTAGTGGCTTCTTTGGCCTCTTTTATTTTTCCTCACATGGGGCAATGCTCTAATAATGAAGATCATCACACTTTTATTTACTTACAACTCAAGAATTACAACTTGATACTTAGAAAAAAATATGACTCTATATGAATGCCCCCGGCGGTGTACCGAGATGTGCAATGACTCAAGAGTGACATGTATAAAAAATATGAATGGTGGCTTTGCCACAAATACGATGTCGACTACATGATCATGCAAAGCAATATGACAATGATGGAGCGTGTCATAATAAAATGGAACGGTGGAGGTTGCATGGCAATATATCTCGGAATGGCTATGGAAATGCCATAATAGGTAGGTATGGTGGCTGTTTTGAGGAAGGTGAAAGGTGGGTGTAAGGCACCGGCGAAAGTTGCGTGGTACTAGAGAGGCTAGCAATGGTGGAAGGGTGAGAGTGCGTATAATCCATGGACTCAACATTAGTGATAAAGAACTCACATAGTTATTGCAAAAATCTATTAGTCATCAAAACAAAGTACTACGCGCCTACTCCTAGGGGGATAGATTGGTAGGAAAATCCAATCGCTCATCCCCGACCGCCACTCATAAGGAAGACAATCAATAAATAAATCATGCTCCAACTTTGTTACATAACGGTTCACCATACGTGCATGCTACGGGAATCACAAACTTTAACACAAGTATTTCTACAATCCACAATTACTCACTAGCATGACTCTAATATCACCATCTTTATATCTCAAAACAATCATAAGGAATCAAACTTCTCATAGTATTCAATGCACTTTATATGAAAGTTTTTATTATATCCCTCTTGGATGCCCATCATATTAGGACTAAATTCATAACCAAAGCAAATTACCATGCTGTTTAGAGAGACACTCAAAATAATATAAATGAAGCATGAGAGTTCAATAATTTCTATAAAATAAAGCCACCGCCGTGCTCTAAAAAGATATAAGTGAAGCACTAGAGCAAAATTGCCTAGCTCAAAAGATATAAGTGAAGCACATAGAGTATTCTAAGAAATCACGATTCATGTGTGTCCCTCAAAAAGGTGTGTACAGCAAGGATGATTGTGGCAAACTAAAAAGTAAAGACTCATATCATACAAGATGCTCCAAGCAAAACACATATCATGTGGTGAATAAAAATATAGCCTCAAGTAAATTTACCGGTAGACGAAGACGAAAGAGGGGATGTCATCCGGGGCATCCCCAAGCTTAGGCTCTTGGTTGTCCTTGAATATTACCTTGGGGTGCCTTGGGCATCCCCAAGCTTAGGCTCTTTCCACTCCTTATTCCATAGTCCATCAAATCTTTACGCAAAACTTGAAAACTTCACAACGCAAAACTCAACAGAAAATCTCATGAGATCCGTTAGTATAAGAAAATAAAATCACCACTTTTGGTACTGTTGTGAACTCATTATTTATTTATATTGGTGTAATATCTACTGTATTCCAACTTCTCCATGGTTCATACCCCCCCCCCGATACTACCCATAGATTCATCAAAATAAGCAAACAACACATAGAAAACAGAATCTGTCAAAAATAGAACAGTCTGTAGCAATCTGTAAACTCTAATACTTATGTAACTCCAAAACTTCTGAAAAATTATAAAAACCTTGGAAATTTGTATACAAATATTTTGCAAAAATAATCAGATCAAAATCACGCTTTTGTAAAAAATGAAAATTATTTTTCTGGGCACAAAAGTTTCTGGTTTTCAGCAAGATCAAATCAACTATCACCGTAAGCCATCCCAAAGGTCTTACTTGGCACAAACAGCAATTAAAACAAAAAAAACATCTAACCAGAGGCTATATGAATTATTTATTAAAAAAGAACCAAAAAATCAAGAAAAAAAAATAAAATTGGGTTGCCTCCCAACAAGCGCTATTGTTTAACGCCCTTAGCTAGGCATAAAAACATAGATCTAGATGTTGTCATCTTTGGTATGCAATCCATTAGTAGCTCTCATAATAGATTCGTAAGGCAACTTAATTTTGTTTCTAGGAAAGTGTTCCATGCCTTTCCATAATTGAAATTGAAATCTAATGTTTCCTTCTTTCATATCAATAATTGCACCAATCGTTCTAAGGAAAGGTCTACTAAGAATAATAGGACATGTAGGATTGCAATCTATATTAAGAACAATGAAATCTATGGGCACATAATTCCTATTTGCAACAATAATAACATCATTAATTCTTCCCATAGGTTTCTTAATAGTGGAATCCGCAAGATGCAAATTTAAAGAACAATCATCAAATTCACGGAAACCTAACACAGCACATAAAGTTTTTGGAATCGTGGAAATGCTAGCACCCAAATCACACAAAGCATGGCAGTCATAATCTTTAATCTTAATCTTAATAGTAGGTTCCCACTCGTCATAAAGTTTTCTAGGGATAGAAACTTCCAATTCAAGCTTTTCTTCAAAAGATTTCATCATAGCATCAATGATATGTTTAGTAAAAGCTTTATTTTGATTATAAGCATGAGGAGAATTCAACATGGATTGCAACAAGAAAATAAATATATTAAAGAACAATTATAATAATTAAATTCCTTGAAATCCAAAAGAGTGGGTTCATCGCTACTTAAAGTTTTGACCTCTCCAATCCCACTTTTATCAATTTTTGCATCAAGATCTAAAAACTCCAAATTATTGGGACGCCTTTTAACTAAAGTTGACTCATCTCCAGTCCCATATTTATCAAGATTTATATTGGAAAATAAAGATTCAATAGGAGTCACATCAATCAGTTTAAGATCTCCATCATTATTTTCACAAAAACTAGAAGAACACACTTTTACAAAACCAATCTCGCTTAGCACGCATCTTAGTGGTTCTTTCTTTGCACTCATCAATGGAAATTCTCATAGCTTTTAGAGATTCATTAATATCATGCTTGGCTGGAATAAGTCTAATTTTCAAAGAATCAATCTCAAGAGAAATTCTATCAATGTTCCTAGCCAAATCATCAATCTTAAGCATTTTTTCTTCAACCAAAGCATTGAAATTCTTTTGCAAACTCATAAATTATTTAATACTATTCTCAAGATCAGAGGGCATCTTATTATAATTTCCATAAGAATTGTTGTAGGAATTACCATAATTATTAGACGAATTACTAGGAAACGGCTTACGATTAAAATTACCTCTATACGCGTTATTACCAAAATTGTTCCTACCAACAAAATTCACATCCATAGATTCATTATTATTCTCAATCAAAGTGGACAAAGGCATATCATTAGGATCAATAGAAGTACTCTTGCTAGCAAACGATTTCATAAGTTCATCCATCTTTCCACTCAAAACATTAATTTCTTCAATCGCATGCACTTTTTTACTAGTAGAAGATCTTTTGGTATGGTATTGAGAATAATTAACCATAATATTATCTAGGAGTTTAGTAGCTGCTCCTAAAGTAATTTCCATAAAAGTACCTCCCGCGGCCAAATCTAAAAGATTTCTAGAGGCAAAATTCAATCCGGCATAAAAAATTTGTATGATCATCCACAAATTTAAACCATGAGTAGGGCAATTTCGTATCATCAATTTCATCCTCTCCCAAGATTGTGCAACATGTTCATGATCAAGTTGCTTAAAATTCATAATATCGTTCCTAAGGGAGATGATCTTAGCGGGAGGAAAATACTTGGAAATAAAAGCATCTTTACACTTATTCCATGAATCAATACTATTTTTAGGCAAAGATGAAAACCAAGTTTTAGCACGATCTCGTAGTGAGAACAGAAATAGCTTCAATTTAACAATATCATTATCCACATATTTCTTCTTTTGCATATCACACAACTCAATGAAATTATTTAGACAGGATGCGGCATCTTTACTGGGAAGGCCGGAAAATTGATCTTTCATAACAAGATTCAGCAAAGCGGCATTAATTTCATAAGATTCTGCACTAGTGGCGGGAGCAATCGGAGTACTAATAATATCATTATTATTAGTATTGGAAAAGTCACACAATTTGGTATTCTCTTGAGCCATCGTGACAAAGCAAGCAATCTAACACACGAGCAAACAAAAAGCAAACGAAAAGACGAACGAAAGAAGGGCGAATAAAAAGGCAAATCTTTTTGAAAATCGTTATAGAAGTGGGGGAGAGGAAAACGAGAGGCAAATGGCGAATAATGTAATGCAAGAGATGAGAGTTTATGGTGGGTACTTGGTAGGCTTGACGTAGATCTTTCCGGCAATGGCGCCAGAAATTCTTCCTCCTACTTCTTGAGCTTGCATTGGTTTTTCCCTTGAAGAGGAAAGGGTGATGCAGCACAGTAGAGATAAGTATTTCCCTCAGTTAACAACCAAGGTATCAATCCAGTAGGAGAAATGCGCAAGTCCCCAATAGATGCACCTGCACAAACAATCAAACACTTGCACCCAACGCGATAAAGGGGTTGTCAATTGATAACCCACAAGTATAGGGGATCGCAACAGCTTTCGAGGGTTGAGTATTCAACCCAAATTTATTGATTCGACACAAGGGGAGCCAAAGAATATTCTCAAGTATTAGCAGCTGAGTTGTCAATTCAACCACACCTGAAAAAATTAATATCTGCAGCAAAGTATTTAGTAGCAAAGTAGTATGAAAGTAATGGTAACGGTGGCAAAAGTAACAGTAGCAGTTTTGTAGCAATCATAACAGTGGCAACGGAAAAGTAACGTAGCAAAGATCAGTATGTGAAAAGCTCGTAGGCAATGGATCAATGATGGATAATTATGTCAGATGGCATTCATCATGCAAAAGTTATAACCTAGGGTGACACAGAACTAGCTCCAATTCATCAATATAATGTAGGCATGTATTCTGAATATAGTCATATGTCACTACTGCAGGATGCTGCTAACGTGACACTACGATTAGAGACCCTTTGACGAAATTGTGTGCGATGCATTAATCACAAACGGTGATGTAAAATAACCGTCAAAAAAGATGCAAAACATTTGCGATGAAGGATACATCAAACACGGTTCAGATTTTAGTTGCGTGTGCGATGCGGGGGATACGGTTCAGTTCAATGAACTGTTTGCGATGAGGCAGAACAAAAGAAACAGGCAGCCAGATGAAGGCGTGTGCGATATACGGCATATAGTTCACTCGGATAATCTGTTTGTGATGAGGCGGTACAACAGAAATGGGCAGCCAGATGAAGGTGTGTGTGATATACGGCATACAGTTCACTCAGATGAACTGTTTGCGTTGAGCCAAGAGAACAGAAATGGTTCAACTTAACAAGATGTGTGTGATACGCTGCAAACAAGTCTGTAATCGGAAACATGTGGGAAGACCGATAACAACACAGACAATTCTTGTTAACAAGCCGTGTGTGTTGTGAGCAAACGATTGCTGGTATACAATTGTCAGTGATTGATGAAATCATCACCGACGGGTTCCATTGTTTAGTCCGTGTGCGATGTGATTTGCTCTGTCTACAGAGCATCAACATATATACTTAAAAAGACAGCATTGCAAAACCAAAATAAGCATACAATTACACAAGTGACTGCACACATAACATTTCCACACACCAAAGTAAGCAATTACATGCATACTAAACTAGGAGAAACGAGGATCTAATCATCTACTTATTGTTGCGATGATGCTTGCCATTGCTCTGCTTCCGGCTGGATCCCTGGACGTTTTGGGGAAGGAGGCACTTCCTCATGTCAACGATCCGCCTATACATGTCGTAGCTCGTGTACGCCTCCTTGGCCGCATATACGACATGAGCTTTGTCGAGTTTCTCCATCCAGGCCGAGTGCCAGGCACGCTTGTCCTTGTTGCAGGAATACTTCATGTCTCTGTAGTAGGGGTCGATGTTGGCCTCGGCGAGGTGAACCAGTGAGTCCTTTTCATGCTTCTTGCTGCCCCAGATCTTGTATTGGCCTTGGATGTCGAAAAGATTCTGGCTGGCGATGCCCGAATTCTTGAGCACCTTTACATCGTTGGTGATGTCCACCGTAGCAAACATGTAGTGTGGGCTGTTGCCAAACCTGGCGAAACGCTCACAAGGCCTTGTGGCAAGATAGTAGTGGTAGATGAGGACGTGATTGCGCATGCACATCTAGGCGACGGTGACCTTGGAACGAGACCCGGCACGAGCGCGGGTGTACTCGAGGTCGAACCCGACCACCTTGTACTTCTCCTCAGCAAGCAACAGCTCCATGATGTGGATGGAGTGCTCCACCCACACCGGGTTGTTGGTGTACACCACTGAGAGCTCCATGAACCTTCTGTGGGTGTCCACACAGCATGCATGGTGAACTGCTGCTCGTCGTCGGCAGCCGCTGAGAGAGCCATTGGAGCCGCGCAGGATACCCTCTAAGAATTTGTCGTGGTGGCTGTGCTTCTTGCAATGGTGGGGCGCGATCGAAAGGTTGAAGAGACACAAGGGTTAAATGGCCACTGTAATAAATGGGGGCCGACCGGCCTGTAATCGTCACGTCATGTCACGGCATTCATAGCGGAGGATTCCAGTGCACGCTTGACAACACCGCACCGCACACATTTCATTTGACCACGCGTGGGCTCGAAGAGGCGCCAAATGTATCATCGGTGAGCCTGTTCCCGCGCTACCGCACAGTTTACCGCGCCAGCTTCCCGCCCGGCTAGTTTGGCCATGCGTCAGCTAGAAGAGGGACAAATCATGGGCGTTTTTGGCAAAAAGCTTTGTAAAAACGAAGTGTGTGGAATGACTTCGGTCATAAGTTTACCCGTGTTTGATGAGGTCAAAGTTACACAGAAGGGTAATGATGGACACTCAAGTGCGATAATTAATTATGCGCCTTACAGGGCACACGGTTGAAGAAACCAACTGTGTGCAATAATGTCGAAGATTGCAGTCGAGTTAGCTATACAGATCGTGAGCTATGAAGTCGACAAGGTAAACAGATTCGAGAATGGTTAATAAAATCTAAGTCCATTGCATATTAAGGTCAAAATAGTGCTACCAATATACGAGTCTCATACGATGCCATTTCAACGATTGTACCACAAAAGCTCAAAATATTACAAGGTTCAAATTCCAGAGTTATATGGCTCAAATTCGAAGATTACAAGGTTCAAGCTGATATTAGAAATGAAATTCAGCTCATCAGCTGCAAATGCTCACGATGATCGGCTGAACATGGATATCAGAGAGGTACAAACTAATATTACCACTTCTAAGTCTGGTTTCAAAACCTCATAATTTTTGCAAAGGGGTCAGCCACTTAGAAGTCATGTTTGGGGTTGACATGATGACTTTCGATTACTCTGTCATCTGAAGTTCCAAAATGAAATTCAGCATTTTCAGAGCCTATTCCATTCTGCCGCAGCCGCCGGCGCTGATCAACAAACCATTCATTTTTGTGAAATAAATGTAGGGCAAACCACATTACCTTCAGCACCCTTGCTCTGACAACAAAGAACCTGGCGAATATAATCTCCGGTAAGGTCCCTCAGTAGGAGTTCAAAGTAATTTCTGAGAGATGCAGATCTAGGCATTCGACATGATTTTTATATTGTATCACATTATCCACCACCGGGCCTAATTTATCTACAAAAGAAAAAAACGTGTTAGTGCCTACATGCAGTTTTGAACACTACTACATGCCTATTTGGTTTGCAGGATTTGTAAAATGCACTAACATGCCATCTTCGATCCGACATGATTAACATGGGCACTTGATTACAATCTAGAAAAATGTAGCCTTCTTCACAAGAGGTTGGAGTGGATGAAAAGTTCCCTAAGAAAACTAGTACAGATGAATCCAAAGGAGAAATGCTTATGGATTGTAACCATATGGATCAAGCAACCAATATGGGGGGGGGCATGTATGTACCGAAATCCTCCAAAAAATCCTTCAGAAATCGTAGTACATTGTCATTGTAAACTTGGAAAAAGGTGTCACAAATTGAACTCCCTTATGGTTAACATTTAACAGGAAAGGAACATCACCTCGATATATATCTTCTCCAGGCACGGAAAGCATCTCAGGAAACTGACAACTTGCTCCAGGTTGGGGCCGATAGATTCTAGTGCCAAGACCTTCACTGTGCGCAGTTTCGGGGTCAAGCTTGTCAGAATCATTTTTTGGATGACAGATGAACATACATCTTCAAAATTAGAAATAATGTTAATTTCTAGAAGGAGAGGTAGAAGGCGGCTGTTGTACCTGAACGGGTGTGGATCCAATAACAAGTTTGGAGTATTTGTCAGACGAGTAGCCCACCACTGTCAATTTTGGCGCAGAAATGACATTGATTCTTGTTGGACCTTCTTGATCAACTACAAGTAATCTCTCAAGTGCAGGTGTGTCCTCAATGACCATACCATGGTACACATCTTGTGATGTCTTCTTGCCGCACCAGCAACACACATAAATAGTCCGGAGAGTCATGGAGGTGATGTGGAAGCTACTCAACCCATTGATCGCTGAAGACGAAGGTACTCGAGTACAGTACAGCCATGGAGCAGGCTCTCCATGTCACCATTTGGTAGGCAGACGGCGACGAGCTCGAGGTGCTTCAGTCGTGGTAGAATAAGAGCGGGCGCGTCATTAAGGGGGGATGGCAGTTCCTGAACTTGGCGACGCGCAGCGTGGGCGCGAGGCGGAGCGCGGACGTTGGCAGCGAGCGCATATGCCCATCATCAAAAGTGAGCTCCTCGAGCTGATCTAGGGCAGGGGATCGGAACCAGTCATCAAGCTTGGCTCGGTCCTTGCCGTTGGAACGGAACTTGCCCATTCTAAGGCCTCTGGCTAGGCCAGGGTGACTGCCGAGGATCTTGGAGAATGCATCCAAGCTTTTGCGATAGCCATGGCAGAGCTCGTGGGTATCGATGAGGTTGAGAGGGGTGGAGTTCCATAGGAGGCGCCACCGCCGGGAAAGGACGGTTGTCTGCACCCCCATATTTGATTGGGAGGAGGGAGATGATAATTGTCAACATATCATCGGGGAGGCTGCTGATGAAGTCTAGGCCTGCTAGAGTCGCTTGCGGTTCTTGCTCGCCCCGCCTCCACTTGTTGGCAGCCCCGTTCTCCACCTCCGGAGTCTCCTTGTCAGTGGCGCTTTCTGATAGAAGTGGGAGTACAGGGAATATTAAGTTAAAATAGGGCAATAGAGAAGTGTATTAGTAACTAGAAGTTAGTAGGTAGGAATATAGTAAGAAAATGGAATAACAATTGGTTGCTCAAATACTACACAATTCATTTGATATTGTTGGGTAAGTAAACATGCAGATACTTGAAAAGAAAACTTACTTCGAACAAAGTCTGGACGGATGATATCATCGGGGAAGTTAGCATATATCTCATGACCAGGCTCTTTTTTGTGCAGTGCAATTTTAGTGCCAGCTTTTAGTACATAAAACTTAGAAATTTCTTTCCAAAGGCCAGTGCCAAAATAGGAGTCACCACGTTCATCAAGTCTTACAGTAGCAACGATTGTAAATCCATGGTTTGTGTTCAGTATGACATCCCTGCAGTCTTGTTTTATGTAAAGGGAAAGATTGTGCACTACAGATTCTGTTGCATAGCAAGGGACACGCTGCAGAAAATGGTAGGATTGTTAAAGAAAATATGGTAACATGCAAATATGGGCCCAAATTGAAAGAACTGTACATCAGTTGAAATCGAAGGACAAAAATCTATAATTAAACAGATAGAGTAAACATGATGTCATGGAAATATGAGAGTAATCGAAAGAATAGTACATCATTAATTTGCCTAATATAGAAAGAAGAGGAAAAAAATCCCCTTTGACGTATATGGTGCATGTGGCACCTTTTGTCCAAATGTAGCAATATTTAGTATATGTTCAGGAAAGTAGGCCATGCCAATCGATTTAGGGTGAGATTGAACATACCGCGCGCATCCTCAAGTCATCTGGTACGGTGAGATGGAACTCCATGGATGTCTGGCGGAGGCCGCAAAGTCCTGATGTGTCCGCGCACTGTACACTCTATGAATGAAAGAAAACCCTCAGATCAGCTCGAATAAAAATGAATTCACGGCGATTTCGGCCGGGTGATTAAAGGAGGCAGATGAACTGGGATAAGAGATGAGATAATATCTCATTAAATTAGTTACCTTGTTGTCCATGAGAAAAAACCCTTAGTACGGCGGATTCCCCAACCGGGCGGAGTTGGGTCGACCGTGAGCAGCGTCGAGAAAGTCGATGGCGACAGGCGGCAGCAAGCGGAAGTGGCGAAATGCAGTGGGGTTTGCCGGCAGCCTGGCAGCGGTAGGCGTCAAGCTAAGTGGTTGCCGCCGCGATAGGCGGTGCCATGCATAGATGCGGAGGAGCTTGTGCAGGTGTGAATGGGGACCGGAGGGGGTGGCGGGCGGGGTGAGAGTTTTTGTGACGAGGGGATGGTGAGGGTTTTCTTTTTATCTTTTTTGAATTGGGTGGTGAGGGTTTTCTGTCCCACAAAGAGTTTCGGAGGCAACGGTTTGTAGAGCCAACGGTGTGTGATTGACGTAACAGGCAAAATGAAAGTCATTGCACATGGTTTATTGGTCCCCTTTGTAATTTGTGCCAAATTTTGACCAAATATTTAACTAACAAATGTTTATGCATGTCACCAAAAATTATATCATTGAACACTATGTTCAAATACGCATACAACGATATAATTTTTGCTGACCTGCACTAACATTTTGTCAGTTAAATCTTTGGTAAAAACTTAACACAAATTACAAAGGGGACCAATAAACCAGGACGGAGGTAGATTCCATCAACCGAACTGATTGCATCCATATCCCACATTTAGACATATGTAAACATAGATTAAACATACTCAAACATAGATAATAAGCGTACACAAGCATAGTTCAACCATAAGTACATAGTTCAACCATCATTAAGACACTACATAGCCATACATAGTTCGATCCCACATCTCATCTCATCTGCCGGCACGATCCTGAAGCTTCTCTAGGTACTCGGCGTACGCGCCGTGCACCACCCTGTGAGAATACTTCTGCTTGAAGGAGCCAACGACCCGTCCTCTTGCATGCGCCAGAACACTTTAATACGCGTCATGAAGCTTGTGCTTGCAAAATGGGCATCGATAGCCGCCATCCCAGGTCCTAATACGCCTGTTATGCATTCCCGCATAAAGCACCCTCAGGATTTGCCTCTTGTACCTCCTCTGGCCATCTTCATCCTTGCTGTCCACATCGTCAGCCTGCACCTATGCAAATAGTAAAAAAAATGTGGCGTCAAATTAATGTTTACAAACTAATCTCTAGCGAACATTTGGCAGTTGACAAAATTTGGCATCAAATCAATGTTTACATGCCGTGAAGTAGGATTAGGAATTTATGGCTATTTTTTATACATATCCAGAGATTATGGTTCGATTTTTAAGCACAGTCATCTATGTATAGACCAATCTTGAAGAAACTAATGGCACAAACATATATGTAGGTCATTCAAAATCAATTGTCAAGTCCTGGCTAGGAATTATTAGCACGAACACTAACCCTAGCCGGATTACTAGCAGAAATCATTTGCACAGATGAAACAACTAATCACTTATCACTTGTACCATTCAAACAATCAATAAACTACACGGATCTAATGAAACTTACTCAGATTTCATGGATTGGGAGAACATAACCATAGGATTTCTATTCCAAAAAGGGGGAGGCAGGAGTAACCAGAGAAACCCTAGGATCTATTTGACACATAAATGGGTATAGATGACTAACCAGTTGTCCATCGTCGTCGGAGTCGTCGCCGGAGTGGTCGTCGGAGTGGTCGTCGGGGTCGTCGCCCGAGTCATCATCGGAGTCGGTGTGGACCTCTGCCTCTGGCTGTGGAAGCTCGACGCCGTCGACGACGTCAGGGTGCGGTGATAACTCGCCGGCAGTGACGGCAACCTCTGTCTCCATCTCCACACCGTGCTCCGATACTTCAGCAGCCCCTGCGTCACCACTCCCTCCGATGGGGCACTTCGGCGGCATCCTCATACACTGACGGCTTTGAGGACTGAGAGCGGCGTCGAGGATGCAAGCGGAGAGAGAGGATTGTGTGTGTGGCGAGGATGGGGGGTGCGGCCGCTCGGGCGCACCAATAATATGGAGTAGTGGGAGAGAGGCGGGCGACGATCAAACCGCTGGCTCGCCTCCCGGTGAGCCTGCACACCGGACTGCTGGCATGCCTACCGTCGTTTCACACAGCTACTCGCACGCCTCCCGATGACACTGCGCAGTGAGCACGCCTCCCGATGACACTGTGCAGTGAGCACGCCTCCCGCCA
This sequence comes from Thinopyrum elongatum, assembly GCA_011799875.1. Taxonomy (NCBI): domain Eukaryota; kingdom Viridiplantae; phylum Streptophyta; class Magnoliopsida; order Poales; family Poaceae; genus Thinopyrum; species Thinopyrum elongatum. Next base: position 443,704,521 of record CM022299.1, read on the forward strand.
ATTCACACACCTATACGCATGCCTCTCGGTCTGCCTGCGCGGTGGACTGCTCGCATGCGTCCCATCAACTCACGCCTGCTCGCACGGCACACGGGTCGCATGGCGGCACGTATATTGTTTTTCTATTTGGATGATTAATGCTGCCGCTTTATTGCTTAACCGAAGCATGGCACGTATCCATTGTTGGTCTAACGCTCACGGTTCGAATAAATAATCCGTTTGGGATATTGGTTCCCAATTATTAATAATCTCCCGTTTGTAAGAAGATAAAGATTACATCAAAACTGGTCTCAAATTTGACAAAAAAAGTACAATGCCACTTTGTATTGGTGTCCATATGACAACACGATAAGTTTCATGAATTTAATAAGTTTTGGATGTACTAGAATTTAAAAATCAAGATTCTCAATGTTTGAAATTTCTTGCACGGGGAGTAAACATGCATCGAGTGAGACACATGTGTTTTTGCAATCCATTTAGGTGCACTATCACGTGTGCATGTAGCTCAAATTTGATTTTGCACATTATACCCCTAGAAAATCAATCAATGTACTAAAACGTCTTAATGATCTCTGTTTTTTTAATTAAAACGTCCCTCCTTTGGTAACATATGTTCACTGCGGGATAATTTAACATGCATCGTAGTTGCGGTGGATTCGCGGTGTGTGTGTGTGTGTGGGGGGGGGGGGTGGCGGGTGGCTCGTAGTACACTACGAGTCGTGAGCCACCGTGTGGGTTGGCCGTTTTGTGAGGCAGGTGCCACATCAGCGTCGTGAATTCGTTATTTAAAACATTACACAACCCTTTCATACATACATGTTTTGACCACATGCAGTCGATGGTTGTCCTACACGACACTCGATACTCGCGTGTGACGCTTTCTATGGGCCCGCGAGGTCGTCGTCCGTCACTTTGACGAACAGCCGACAGTAAGGTTAATTTGACCAGCAAGGTAGAATCTTTTTTGTTTGTGTTATGGTGGGAGTATATATATAGTACGCGTCGAAGAGGTGGGAGGGGACTAGCATATATACTATACGTACGCGTCCGTGAACAAGTACACCTCACTCAGTGTCGAGACTTTTCGGTTTTCGAGGCACTTGCCACATCAAAGTTTTGAAATTGGCTATTCAAACATCACACAACACCTCTTTGGGCCACATGCATGCAGGTGGTGGTTATCCTAGGACACTCACATGTGACGCTTCCATCTGTGGGCCCTCGAGGCCATCGTCACTTTAACCTACATCGGGAGAGGTTAATTAATTTCACCATCAAGGAGGATTCTTTTTGGGTTGTATTACGGTAGGAGCATATAGTATGCGTCGAAGAGGGGAAGGGGACCATCATATGTAGTACACTTCATGAACCTCGCTCTGTGTGGGGACTTTACGGTTTCCGAGGCATGTGCCACATCAAAGTTGTGCATTTTGGGTATTCAACATATGTTTGGCCCACATGCAAAGCGATGGTGGTTGTCCTCTCGCACCCACATAAGCGGTTATCAGCGATATCGATGCTTTCCATCTGTGGGCCCGCTTGGTCCATCACTACTTTGCCTGACAATGAGAGAGGTTAATTTGACTTAGGAGGAGATTTTTTTTTGTAATACGGTATATATATAGGTCATGCTCTGGGATGACATGATACAGTTTGAGCACACACATGCATGTGTACGCATGAATCCCTCCCATCGAGTCGAAGTGGCTAGTACCACGACACGTCATGAACCGATCTCGCTCTGTGTGGGGACTGTACGATTTTCGATGCACGCGCCACATCAATGTTGTGAAATGGTATTCAAACATGCATGCACGCATCACCTCCATACATATGCATGTAGTGGTTGTCTTCAAACGGTACACTCCCTCACGTGGTTATCGGCGACAAGCCTATATATTCGTGGGCCCGCGTGGACATCCATGATCACCTTGACCGACAACAAGATAGGTTACCATGGCGGATTCTTCCTTTGTTCGCGTTATCGTAGTATAGGTCATGGTGAGATTCAGACCTAATTAAGTTTGAGCGCATACCATGCATGCACGCATGCATGAATCCCCGTCATCGGCTTGAAGTGTGGTGTGACATACATATGCATCATCAACTAACCCTCACTCAGTGTGGGGATTTCTGGTTCAAAAGCACGGTGCCACATCAAAGTTGTTCCATTGTGCATTCAAACACACCTCTCCATACATATGTTTGGGCCACACACAGGCAGTGGTTGTCTTCGGGGACTAGCTACTTGTGTGATTATTGGAGAGCTAGCCCATCTCCGGGGTCGCATGGACGGCCATCACTTTGACCAACAACAAGAGAGAGGTTGTACGACCAAGGTGGATTATTCTTGGTCCGTTTGATCCATCTTGGTGAGATGCCTCTCTGGCCCGCCGATTGAAAGTGGGTGTGTGTGTGGGGGGGGGGGGACTGCTACTTCGGACTTTGCTAGGTGAACCTCCGTGGGGGGGCATGCATTCGTAGCTTAGGATTCCCTTCCCACCGACACGAGGTGGGGGGCAAGCAATACCATGCGCTTTGCGAGATAGGTGCCACATCGAAGTTGCATTTGGTATTTGAACATCAAACCACCCTTTTCATACATATATTTGGTCCACATGCAAGTGTGTTCGTGTTCTGACCCTCTCCAGCGTCATTTTTCGTCAAATTTATGAACATTAGACAAGTCGGATGACACAACAGACACGGTTCACTCACACTAACCATGTGCCACGCCAGTGCCCCTGTCACGCACATCCGCACAGTACATTGGGCTCCACGAGGCTTCCCCTCTCAAAAATATCTACCCGCCTGCAGCTTTTTTCTGTTTGATAACACACGGTTATTATGTTTCGACCGTGTGTGATGTTTCTTGTTCCCACTCCCGCCTGCATCCCTCGAAAATATCTTCCCGCCTCGAGGGTTTTTCTGTTTCATAACACACGGTTGTTATCTCCGGACCGTGTGCGATGCACCATCATTCAAATTTTCAATAGCCCCGGCATTTCACTCCCGCGTTTGACTCCCGTGTAGTAAAATTTTCAGTAGCCGCGTCATTTCCTCAAACACACCCCCCACACACACACACACACCAAAACCTCCTCGGGCGCGCGCACACACACACACACACACACCCTCCCTCGCTTGAAACCCTAGCAAGGTCGCCGCCGCCGCCACCTCAAGGCCTCCATTGTCAACATCTGCCGGTTTGCCCGTGCAGCTTACCCACCGATCTCCATACCCAGGCCGCCCTGAGTTTCTTAGATGACGCCTGCCAAATGCCCCCTTTCCCACAGATCCCCATCCCCATCCCCCAGTCCCGAGGGTCGCAGCCTAAGCCCGGCTACGCTTCCCGTGGAGCTCGAGGAGCGACTGGCCCAAAAGAGGTGTATCGCGGTCTCTTCGCCCGACATCGCCGAGGAAGCTGACGACCATTACTGGCCGCAGGCACTCAATCAACGGGCTAGAGTATGCGGGTATGTCGCAGACACCAGCTACGACATCGAGGTCGTCGACAGCGACGGCCTGAGGTAGGCTATGTCATAGGTTAAGTGGCCCACCCCCAACCCCTCGGGTTCAACCGCCGTCGATCTCATCCATGGCCCCGCCGCTGATCTCCTCTGGCTCGCTGTCAAGAATTTGCCATCCTACATCGCCATCGAGCCCCTTTTGTCATTTCTGAAGGACACGTTCTGTGACGCTGGCTTGGGATCCACAGCTTCCAAGTCAGACCTCATCAACGGCGACCACGAGAAGGGAACCCTCTCCAGCTCTTCCAAGGGGAAAGAGCCCATCTGCTCTTCCAAGGGGAAAGAGCCCGTCTGCGACATCAGGGAGGGCACCCTACAGTTGTGCTCTTCCAAGGGGAAGGAGCCCATCTGCGACAACATGGAGCGCATCCAGGGTCCGTGCTCTTCCCACGGGAACAAGCCCATCTGTGACAAGTGAGGAAACCCATGATTTGTTTTGCCGTGCCTCTTCACAGGGGGAACCCATGATTTGTTTTGTTGAGTCCCTTTTGTAGTGTAGTGAGAATATGTCCAGTTTTAATTGCTATATTTGGTTGTTTGCAGCATGCCTTGTTTATTTTAGTTGTTCACAATGTGATGCTCTATATGTGCAATTATTTACTGTGCAGTACATTTCATCAATCTAGTTTTAAACACACCAATAGGAATGCATATATTTGCTTGTTGTTAAGCCTGTTATAGCTAGCATATGCCTCTTTTAAAGTTTTTTGATTGTTCGGTTGTTTGTAGTTAGCATATGTCCAGTTTGAAATGCTATCTTTGTTTGTTCGTAGTATGTCTTGTTTATTCCAGTTATTCACAACATGATGTTCTATATGTGCAAGTATGAACTGTGCAGTTCAATTTCATCAATACTAGTTTCAACAATACCACTATGAATGACTACATTTGGTTGCTGCATCTTGTAGTTAACATGCCTTTCCATTTTTATTTAACAATAACCAGTGTACTTAGACCAGCACAATACCAGTTTGAATGACTATGTTTGCTTGTTGTTAAATGTTAGGCCTGTTGCAGTTAACACACCTTTCCACTTGTTTTGCTTTACTAGCGTGCTTAAACCTGCACACTGAAGCTATCTTTTGGAGATTATTTTGTCTGCCATGGATATATTTGGTTGATGTTTAGCCTGTTGTGCTTAACATGCCTCTCGATGTACCTACACAGGATAATTTTGGGAACAACTACTGTATTCCATCGAGGTTAGTTTCATCCCATGGCTTATATATACTCACTGTTCATGATATCGGTAGCTGGTACCATATAGGCCGGGGGCTGATAAGGGACTAATCGGTGAATCGGACTTTTAACTGAATATATCTGTAACCCATTTATCGTTAGGTTAACTAGGGCCATATGTAATATATCTGAGGCTACAAAGCAACATGCATTATACTTAATGTCTAAATATGCAATCCTAGGCTACATAGCAACAAGGAAGAGTGTTACCTTAATGTTCTGATGATGTCTAGATATACGTAGAAGAGCAGCAGCAGCAACAACAACGACAACAACAACACAGCCCTGTTTGGATACTCAACTTAGCTAGAGGTTAGAGTTAGTTTCTAGCTCATGACTAACCCTGAACTAACTCCATCCAAAGAGGTGTTTGGATGACAGGGTTAGATTGACAATAAATGCACTAGGAGAACTAGCTCCAATTAGCACCTCTTGGGTTGGATAGTTTTTTGGGTGGGTTAGATGCAACTAGCTCGAACTAGCCCTCATGTTTGGATATACTTTAGGGCTATTTGAGCCCGAACTAGCTCAAACTAACTCTAACCCATGGATACAGCAGCAGTTAATTGATATTTCCATTTTGCATCATGCTTTTATGTTGATATTTATTGCATTATGGGCTGCTATTACACATTTTGGCACAATACTTATGCCTTTTCTCTCTTATTTTACAAGGTTTACACAAAGAGGGAGAATGCCGGCAGGTGGAATTCTGGACTGGAAAAGGAGCAAATCTGAGAGACCTATTCTGCACAACTCCAAAAGTCCTGAAACTTCACGGAGAACTATTTTGGAATGTATAAAAAATATTGGGTGAAGAAAGTACCAGAGGGGACCCACCAGGCATCCACAAGGGTGGAGGGCGCGCCCTACCCCCCTGGGCGCGGCCCCCTACCTTGTGGGCCACCTGGCAGGCCCCCGATGCCCATCTTCTGCTATATGGTGTGTTTTGACCTGGAAAGAATGAAGAGGAAGCTTTCGGGATGAAGCGCCGCCGTCTCGAGGCGAAACTTGGGCAGAACCAATCTAGGGCTCCGGCGGAGCTGTTCTGCCAGGGAAACTTCCCTCCCGGAGGGGAAATCAAAGCCATAGTCATCACCAACGATCCTCTCATCGAGAGGGGGTCAATCTCCATCCACATCTTCACCAGCACCATCTCCTCTCAAACCCTAGTTCATCTCTTGTATTCGATCTTTGTCTCAAAACCTCAGATTGGTACCTGTGGGTTGCTAGTAGTGTTGATTACTCCTTGTAGTTGATGCTAGTTGGTTTATTCGGTGGAAGATCATATGTTCAGATCCTTAATGCTATTCAATACCCCTCTGATTATGAACATGAATATGCTTTGTGAGTAGTTATGTTTGTTCCTAAGGACATGGGAGAAGTCTTGTTATAAGTAATCATGTGAATTTGGTATTCGTTCGATATTTTGATGAGATGCATGTTGTCTTTCCTCTAGTGGTGTTATGTGAACGTCGACTACATGACACTTCACCATGATTTGGGCTTAGGGGAAGGCATTGGGAAGTAATAAGTAGATGATGGGTTGCTAGAGTGACAGAAGCTTAAACCCTAGTTTATGCGTTGCTTCGTAAGGGGCTGATTTGGATCCACATGTTTCATGCTATGGTTAGATTTATCTTAATTGTTCTTTCGTAGTTGCGGATGCTTGCGAGAGGGGTTAATCATAAGTGGGAGGCTTGTCCAAGTAAGCACAGCACCCAAGCACCGGTCCACCCACATATCAAATTATCAAAGTAACGAACGCGAATCATATGAGCATGATGAAAACTAACTTGACAACAATTCCCATGTGTCCTCGGGAGTGCTTTGCTTTATATAAGGGTTCGTCCAGGCTTGTCCTTTGCTACAAAAAGGATTGGGCCACCTTGCTGCACCTTAGTTACTTTTGTTACTTGTTACCCGTTACGAATTATCTTATCACACAACTATCTATTACTGATAATTTCAGTGCTTGCAGAGAATACCTTGCTGAAAACCGTTTGTCATTTCCTTCTGCTCCTCGTTGGGTTCGACACTCTTACTTATCGAAAGAACTATGATAGATCCCCTATACTTGTGGGTCATCAAGAATCTTTTCTGGTGCCATTGCCGGGGAGTGAAGCGCCTTTGGTAAGTGGAATTTGGTAAGGAAACATTTATATAGTGTGCTGAAATTTACTGTCACTTGTCACTATGGAGAATAATCCTTTGAGGGGCTTGTTCGGGGTATCTTCACCTCGACCTGTAGAGAAAATAGTTGTTCCTCAATCTACTGAACCTATAGAAAATATTTATTATGAAATTCCTTCGGGTATGATAGAGAAACTGCTAGCTAATCCTTATGCAGGAGATGGAACACTACATCCTGATATGCATCTAATCTATGTCGATGAAGTTTGTGGATTATTTAAGCTTGCAGGTTTGCCCGAGGATGATGTCAAGAAGAAGGTATTCCCTTTATCTTTGAAGGGAAAGGCATTGACATGGTATAGGCTAAGTGATGATATCGGATCCTGGAACTACAACCGATTGAAATTGGAATTTCATCAGAAGTTTTATCCTATGCATCTGGTTCATCATGATCGGAATTATATATATAATTTTTGGCCTCGTGAAGGAGAAAGTATCGCTCAAGCTTGTGGGAGGCTTACGTCAATGTTATATTCATGCCCCAATCATGAGCTCTCAAGAGAAATTATTATTCAGAATTTTTATGCTCGGCTTTCTCGTAATGATCAATCCATGCTCGATACTTCTTGTACTGGTTCTTTTATGAAGAAGACTATTGAATTAAAATGGGATTTATTGGAAAGAATTAAATGCAACTCTAAAGATTGGGAACTCGATGAAGGTAATGAGTCAGGTATAAACCTTAAGTTTGATAGTGTTAAATCTTTTATGGATACGGATGCTTTTTGTGAATTTAGCACTAAATATGGACTTGACTCTGAGAAAGTAGCTTCTTTCTGTGAATCTTTTGCTACTCATGTTGATCTCCCTAAGGAGAAGTGGTTTAAATATCATCCTCCCATTGAAGTGAAAGTAGTAGAACCCATTAAAGTTGAAGAAGAAACCATTACTTATAATGTTGATCATATTGTTCCTACTGCTTATATTGAGAAACCACCTTTTCCTGTTAGGATTAAGGATCATGCTAAAGCTTCAGCTGTGGTCCGTAAGAGTCAAACTAGAACACCTACACCCCCTGAACAAATTAAAGTTGAACCTAGTATTGTATGGTTAAAGATCTCTTGGTTGATAATATTGATGGGCATGTTATTTATTTCTGTGATGAAGCTGCTAGGATTGCTAAACCCGATATTAAAGATAAACATAGACCTATCGTTGGCATGCCTGTGGTTTCTATTAAAATAGGAGATCATTGTTATCATGGCTTATGTGATGTGGGTGCTAGTGTGAGTGCAATTCCTTGTACCTTATATCAAGAAATTATGAATGATATTGCACCTGCTGAGATAGAAGATATTGATGTTACTATTAAGCTTGCCAATAGAGATACTATATCACCAATTGGGATCGTTAGAGATGTTGAAGTCTTGTGTGGGAAAATAAAATACCCTACTGATTTTCTTGTTCTTGGTTCCCCACAAGATGATTTTGTTGGGGAACGCAGTAATTTCAAAAAATTTACCTACGATCATGCAAGATCTATCTATGTGATGCATAGCAACGAGCGGGAGAGTGTGTCCACGTACCCTCGTAGACCGAAAGCAGAAGCGTTAAGTAATGCGGTTGATGTAGTCGAACGTCTTCGCGATCCAACCGATCAAGTACCGAACGCACGGCACCTCCGCGATCTGCACACGTTCAGCTCGGTGACGTCCCTCGTACTCTTGATCCAGCTGAGGCCGAGGGAGAGTTTCGTCAGCACGATGGCGTGATGACGGTGATGATGAAGTTACCGACGCAGGGCTTCGCCTAAGCACTACAACGATATGACCGAGGTGGAAATCTGTGGAGGGGGCACCGCACACGGCTAAGACAACTGTTAACTTGTGTGTTCTAGGGTGTCCCCCTGCCCCCGTATATAAAGGAGCAAGGGGGAGGCCGGCCGGCCCTCCTAGGGTGCGCCCCACAAGGGGAGTCCTACTAGGACTACTAGTCCTAGTAGGATTCCACCAAGAGTGAGAGAGGGGGAAGGAAGGAGAGGGAGAGGGAGAAGGAAAGGGGGCGCCGCCCCCCCCCCCTTCCCTAGTCCAATTTCTGACCCAAGGGGGAGGGGGGGCGCGGCCTGCCCTGGCCGCCCCTCTCTCTCTCTCCACTAACGCCCATGAGGCCCATTAGTTCCCGCGGGGGGGGGGGGGTTCCGGTAACCCCTCCAGCACTCAGTTTTTACCCGAAACCATCAGGAACACTTCCGGTGTCCGAATAACATGGTCCAATATATCAATCTTTATGTCTCGACCATTTTGAGACTCCTCGTCATGTCCGTGATCATATCTGGGACTCCGAACAACCTTCGGTACATCAAAACACATTAACTCATAATACCGATCGTCATCGAACGTTAAGCGTGCGGACCCTACGGGTTCGAGAACTATGTAGACATGACCGAGACTCATCTCCGGTCAATAACCAATAGCGGAACCTGGATGCTCATATTGGCTCCCACATATTCTACGAAGATCTTTACCGGTCAAACCGCATAACAACATACGTTGTTCCCTTTGTCATCGGTATGTTACTTGCCCGAGATTTGATCGTCGGTATCTCAATACCTAGTTCAATCTCGTTACCGGCAAGTCTCTTTACTCGTTCCATAGTGCATCATCCTGTAACTAACTCATTAGTCACATTGCTTGCAAGGCTTCATATGATGTGCATTACCGAGAGGTCCCAGAGATACCTCTCCGATACTCGGAGTGACAAATCCTAATCTCGATCTATGCCAACTCAACAAACACCTTCGGAGACACCTGTAGAGCATCTTTATAATCACCCAGTTACGTTGTGACATTTGATTGCACACAAAGTGTTCCTTCGGTATTCAGGATTTGCATAATCTCATAGTCATAGGAACATGTATAAGTCATGAAGAAAGCAATAGCAACAAACTAAAACGATCATCGTGCTAAGCTAATGGATGGGTCTTGTCAATCACATCATTCTCTAATGATGTGATCCCGTTCATCAAATGACAACTCATGTCTATGGATAGGAAACTTAACCATCTTTGATCAACGAGCTAGTTAAGTAGAGGCATACTAGTGACACTCTTGTTTGTCTATGTATTCACACATGTACTAAGTTTCCGGTTAATACAATTCTAGCATGAATAATAAACATTTATCATGGTATAAGGAAATATAAATAACAACTTTATTATTGCCCCTAGGGCATATTTCCTTCAGTCTCCCACTTGCACTAGAGTTAATAATCTAGATTACACAGTAATGATTCTAACACCCATGGAGTCTTGGTGCTGATCATGTTTTGCTCGTGAGAGAGGCTTAGTCAACGGGTCTGCAACATTCAGATCCGTATGTATTTTGCAAATCTCTATGTCTCCCTCCTTGACTAGATCGCAGATGGAATTGAAGCGTCTCTTGATGTGTTTGGTTCTCTTGTGAAATCTGGATTCCTTCGCCAAGGCAATTGCACCAGTATTGTCACAAAAGATTTTCATTGGACCCGATGCATTAGGTATGACACCTAGATCGGATATGAACTCCTTCATCCAGACTCCTTCATTTGCTGCTTCCGAAGCAGCTATGTACTCCGCTTCACACGTAGATCCCGCCATGACGCTTTGCTTAGAACTGCACCAACTGACAGCTCCACCGTTCAATATAAATACGTATCCGGTTTGTGACTTAGAGTCATCTGGATCAGTGTCAAAGCTTGCATCGACGTAACCATTTACGACGAGCTCTTTTTCACCTCCATAAACAAGAAACATATCCTTAGTCCTTTTCAGGTATTTTAGGATGTTCTTGACCGCTGTCCAGTGATCCACTCCTGGATTACTTTGGTACCTCCCTGCTAAACTAGTAGCAAGGCACACATCAGGTCTGGTACACAACATTGCATACATGATAGAACCTATGGCTGAAGCATAGGGAATGACTTTCATTTTCTTTCTATCTTCTGTAGTGGTCGGGCATTGAGTCTGACTCAACTTCACACCTTGTAACACAGGCAAGAACCCTTTCTTTGCTTGATCCATTTTGAACTTCTTCAAAACTTTATCAAGGTATGTGCTTTGTGAAAGTCCAATTAAGCGTCTTGATCTATCTCTATAGATCTTGATGCCCAATATGTAAGCAGCTTCACCGAGGTCTTTCATTGAAAAACTCTTGTTCAAGTATCCTTTTATGCTATCCAGAAATTCTATATCATTTCCAATCAACAATATGTCATCCACATATAATATTAGAAATGCTACAGAGCTCCCATTCACTTTCTTGTAAATACAGGCTTCTCCAAAAGTCTGTATAAAACCATATGCTTTGATCACACTATCAAAACGTTTATTCCAACTCCGAGATGCTTGCACCAGTCCATAAATGGATCGCTGGAGCTTGCACACTTTGTTAGCATCTTTTGGATCGATAAAACCTTCTGGTTGCATCATATACAACTCTTCTTCCAGAAATTCATTCAGGAATGCAGTTTTTACATCCATTTGCCAAATTTCATAATCATAAAACACGGCAATTGCTAACATGATTCGGACGGACTTAAGCATCGCTACGAGTGAGAAGGTCTCATCGTAGTCAACTCCGTGAACTTGTCGAAAACCTTTAGCAACAAGTCGAGCTTTGTAGACAGTAACATTACCGTCAGCGTCAGACTTCTTCTTGAAGATCCATTTATTCTCTATGGCTTGCCGATCATCAGGCAAGTCAACCAAAGTCCACACTTTGTTCTCATACATGGATCCCATCTCAGATTTCATGGCCTCAAGCCATTTCACGGAATCTGGGCTCATCATCGCTTCCTCATAGTTCGTAGGTTCATCATGGTCAAGTAACATGACCTCCAGAACAGGATTACCGTACCACTCTGGTGCGGATCTTACTCTGGTTGACCTACGAGGTTTGGTAGTAACTTGATTTGAAGTTACATGATCATTATCATTAGCTTCCTCACTAATTGGTGTAGGAGTCACAGGAACTGATTTCTGTGATGAACTACTTTCCAATAAGGGAGCAGGTACAGTTACCTCATCAAGTTCTACTTTCCTCCCACTCACTTCTTTCGAGAGAAACTCCTTCTCTAGAAAGGATCCAATCTTAGCAACGAATGTCTTGCCTTCGGATCTGTGATAGAAGGTGTACCCAACAGTCTCCTTTGGGTATCCTATGAAGACACATTTCTCCGATTTGGGTTCGAGCTTATCAGGTTGAAGCTTTTTCACATAAGCATCGCAGCCCCAAACTTTAAGAAACGACAACTTGGGTTTCTTGCCAAACAACAGTTCATAAGGTGTCGTCTCAACGGATTTAGATGGTGCCCTATTTAACGTGAATGCAGCCGTCTCTAAAGCATAACCCCAAAACGATAGCGGTAAATCAGTAAGAGACATCATAGATCGCACCATATCTAATAAAGTGCGGTTACGACATTCGGACACACCATTACGCTGTGGTGTTCCGGGTGGCGTGAGTTGCGAAACTATTCCGCATTGTTTCAAATGAAGACCAAACTCGCAACTCAAATATTCTCCTCCACGATCAGATCGCAGAAACTTTATTTTCTTGTTACGATGATTTTCCACTTCACTCTAAAATTCTTTGAACTTTTCAAATGTTTCAGACTTATGTTTCATCAAGTAGATATACCCATATCTACTCAAATCATCTTTGAAGGTCAGAAAATAACGATACCCGCCGCGAGCCTCAATATTCATCGGACCACATACATCAGTATGTATTATTTCCAATAAATCTGTTGCTCGCTCCATTTTTCCAGAGAACGGAGTTTTAGTCATCTTGCCCATGAGGCATGGTTCGCAAGTACCAAGTGATTCATAATCAAGTGATTCCAAAAGTCCATCGGTATGGAGTTTCTTCATGCGCTTTACACCAATATGACCCACACGGCAGTGCCACAAATAAGTTGCACTATCATTATCAACTCTGCATCTTTTGGCTTCAATATTATGAATATGTGTATCACTACTATCAAGATTCAACAAAAATAGACCACTCTTCAAGGGTGCATGACCATAAAAGATATTACTCATATAAATAGAACAACCATTATTCTCAGATTTAAATGAATAACCGTCTCGCATCAAACAAGATCCAGATATAATGTTCATGCTTAACGCTGGCACCAAATAACAATTATTCAGGTCTAAAACTAATCCCGAAGGTAGATGTAGAGGTAGCGTGCCGACGGCGATCACATCGACTTTGGAACCATTTCCCACGTGCATCGTCACCTCGTCCTTAGCCAATCTTCGCTTAATCCATAGTCCCTGTTTCGAGTTGCAAATATTAGCAACAGAACCAGTATCAAATACCCAGGTACTACTGTGAGCATTAGTAAGGTACACATCAATAACATGTATATCACATATACCTTTGTTCACCTTTCCATCCTTCTTATTCGCCAAATACTTGGGGCAATTCCGCTTCCAGTGACCAGTCCCTTTGCAGTAGAAGCACTCAGTCTCAGGCTTAGGTCCATACTTGGGCTTCTTCACTTGAGCAGCAACTTGCTTGCCGTTCTTCTTGAAGTTCCCCTTCTTCCCTTTACCCTTTTTCTTGAAACTGGTGGTCTTGTTGACGATCAACACCTGATGCTCTTTCTTTATTTCTACCTCCGCAGCCTTTAGCATTGTGAAGAGCTCGAGAATTGTCTTATCCATCCCTTGCATATTATAGTTCATCACGAAGCTTTTGTAGCTTGGTGGAAGTGATTGAAGAACTTTGTCAATGACACTATCAACCGGAAGATTAACTCCCAGCTGAGTCAAGTGATTATGATACCCAGACATTTTGAGTATATGTTCACTGACAGAACTATTCTCCTCCATTTTGCAGCTATAGAACTTATTGGAGACTTCATATCTCTCAATCCGGGCATTTGCTTGAAATATTAACTTCAACTCCTGGAACATCTCATATGCTCCATGACGTTCAAAACGTCGTTGAAGTCCCGGTTCTAAGCCGTAAAGCATGGCACACTGAACTATCGAGTAGTCATCAGCTTTGCTCTGCCAGGCGTTCACAACGTCCGGCGTTGCTCCTGCAGCGGGTCTTGCACCTAGCGGTGCTTCCAGGACGTAATTCTTCTATGCAACAATGAGGATAATCCTCAAGTTACAGACCCAGTCCGTGTAGTTGCTACCATCATCTTTCAACTTAGCTTTCTCTAGGAACGCATTAAAATTCAAAGGAACAGTAGCACGGGCCATTGATCTACAACAACATAGACATGCAAAATACTATCAGGTACTAAGTTCATGATAAATTAAAGTTCAATTAATCATATTACTTAAGAACTCCCACTTAGATAGACATCCCTCTAATCATCTAAGTGATCACGTGATCCAAATCAACTAAACCATGTCCGATCATCATGTGAGATGGAGTAGTTTTCAATGGTGAACATCACTATGTTGATCATATCTACTATATGATTCACGCTCGACCTTTCGGTCTCAGTGTTCCGAGGCCATATCTGCATATGCTAGGCTCGTCAAGTTTAACCTGAGTATTCTGCGTGTGCAAAACTGGCTTGCACCCGTTGTATGAACGTAGAGCTTATCACACCCGATCATCACGTGGTGTCTCGGCATGACGAACTTTCGCAACGGTGCATACTTAGGGAGAACACTTGTACCTTGAAATTTAGTGAGAGATCATCTTATAATGCTACCGTCGAACTAAGCAAAATAAGATGCATAAAGGATAAACATCACATGCAATCAATATAAGTGATATGATATGGCCATCATCATCTTGTGCCTTTGATCTCCATCTCCAAAGCACCGTCAAGATCACCATCGTCACCGGCGCGACACCTTGATCTCCATCGTAGCATCGTTGTCGTCTCGCCAACTATTGCTACTATGACTATCGCTACCGCTTAGTGATAAAGTAAAAACAATTACATGGCGATTGCATTGCATACAATAAAGCGACAACTATATGGCTCCTGCCAGTTGCCGATAACTCTGTTACAAAACATGATCATCTCATACAATAAAATATAGCATCATGTCTTGAACATATCATATCACAGCATGCCCTGCAAAAACAAGTTAGACGTCCTCTACTTTGTTGTTGCAAGTTTTACGTGGCTGCTACGGGCTGAGCAAGAACCGTTCTTACCTACGCATCAAAACCACAATGATTTTTCGTCAAGTGTGCTGTTTTAACCTTCAACAAGGACCGGGCGTAGTCACACTTGATTCAACTAAAGTTGGAGAAACTGACACCCACTAGCCACCTGTGTGCGAAGCACGTCGGTAGAACCAGTCTCGCGTAAGCGTACGCGTAATGTCGATCCGAGCCGCTTCATCCAACAATACCGCCAAATCAAAGTATGACATGCTGGTAAGCAGTATGACTATTATCGCCCACAACTCTTTGTGTTCTACTCGTGCATATAACATCTACGCATAGACCTGGCTCGGATACCACTGTTGGGGAACGCAGTAATTTCAAAAAAATTACCTACGATCACGCAAGATCTATCTATGTGATGCATAGCAACGAGCGGGAGAGTGTGTCCACGTACCCTCGTAGACCGAAAGCAGAAGCGTTAAGTAACGCGGTTGATGTAGTCTAATGTCTTCGTGATCCAACCGATCAAGTACCGAACGCATGGCACCTCCGCGATCTGCACACGTTCAGCTCGGTGACGTCCCTCGTACTCTTGATCCAGCTGAGGCCGAGGGAGAATTTCATCAGCACGACAGTGTGATGACGATGATGATGAAGTTACCAACGCAGGGCTTCGCCTAAGCACTACAACGATATGACCGAGGTGGAAATCTGTGGAGGGGGGCACCGCACACGGCTAAGACAACTGTCAACTTGTGTGTTCTAGGGTGCCCCCCTGCCCCCGTATATAAAGGAGCAAGGGGGAGGCCGGCCGGCCCTCCTAGGGCGCACCCCACAAGGGGAGTCCTACTAGGACTACTAGTCCTAGTAGGATTCCACCAAGAGGGAGAGAGGGGGAAGGAAGGAGAGGGAGAGGGAGAAGGAAAGGGGGCGCCGCCCCCCCCCCTTCCCTAGTCCAATTCGGACCCAAGGGGGAGGGGGCGCGCGGCCTGCCCTGGCCGCCCCTCTCTCTCTCCACTAAGGCCCATGAGGCCCATTAGTTCCCCCGGGGGGTTCTGGTAACACCTCCGGCACTCAGTTTTTACCCGAAACCATCCGGAACACTTCCGGTGTCCAAATAACATGGTCCAATATATCAATCTTTATGTCTCGACCATTTCGAGACTCCTCGTCATGTCCATGATCACATCTGGGACTCCGAACAACCTTTGGTACATCAAAACACATAAACTCATAATACCGATCGTCATCGAACGTTAAGCGTGCGGACCCTACGGGTTCGAGAACTATGTAGACATGACCGAGACTCATCTCTGGTCAATAACCAATAGTGGAACCTGGATGCTCATATTGGCTCCCACATATTCTACGAAGATCTTTATCGTTCAAACCGCATAACAACATACGTTGTTCCCTTTGTCATCGGTATGTTACTTGCCCGAGATTCGATCATCGGTATCTCAATACCTAGTTCAATCTTGTTACCGGCAAGTCTCTTTACTCGTTCTGTAGTGCATCATCCCGTAACTAACTCATTAGTCACATTGCTTGCAAGGCTTCATATGATGTGCATTACCGAGAGGGCCCAGAGATACCTCTCCGATACTCGCAGTGACAAATCCTAATCTCGATCTATGCCAACTCAACAAACACCTTCGGAGACACCTGTAGAGCATCTTTATAATCACCCAGTTACGTTGTGACGTTTGATAGCACACAAAGTGTTCCTTCGGTATTCGGGAGTTGCATAATCTCATAGTCATAGGAACATGTATAAGTCATGAAGAAAGCAATAGCAACAAACTAAAACGATCATCGTGCTAAGCCAACGGATGGGTCTTGTCAATCACATCATTCTCTAATGATGTGATCCCATTCATCAAATGACAACTCATGTCTATGGAT
Source organism: Thinopyrum elongatum (assembly GCA_011799875.1). Taxonomy (NCBI): domain Eukaryota; kingdom Viridiplantae; phylum Streptophyta; class Magnoliopsida; order Poales; family Poaceae; genus Thinopyrum; species Thinopyrum elongatum. Next base: position 443,721,460 of record CM022299.1, read on the forward strand.
TGGAAACTTAACCATCTTTGATCAACGAGCTAGTCAAGTAGAGGCATACTAGTGACACTCTTGTTTGTCTATGTATTCACACATGTACTAAGTTTCCGGTTAATATAATTCTAGCATGAATAATAAACATTTATCATGATATAAGGAAATATAAATAACAACTTTATTATTGCCTCTAGGGCATATTTCCTTCAGATTTTTGTCCCATTATATTTGGTAGACCTTTCTTGAACACTGTTAATGCTAGGATAGATTGCAAACAGGAATTTGTTACTGTAAATTTTGGGGATGTTTCTCATGATTTTAATTTCTCTAAATTTCGTAGACAACCCCATGATAAGGAATTACCTAGTAAGGATGAAATTATTGGTCTTGCTTCTATTGCCATGCCTCCTACTGATCCTTTAGAACAATATCTGCTAGACCATGAGAATGATATGTTTATGAATGAAAGAAAGGAATTAGATGAAATATTCTTTAACCAAATGCCTGTTTTGAAACACAATTTGCCAGTTGAAATCCTTGGAGATCGTCCTCCACCCAAGGGTGATCTCATGTTTGAGCTTAAACAATTACCTGATACTTTGAAATATGCTTATCTTGATGAGAAGAAGATATATCCAGTTATTATTAGTGCTAACCTTTCAGAGCATGAAGAAAAGAAATTATTGAAAACTCTGAAGAAGCACCATGCCGCTATTGGATATACTCTTGATGATCTTAAGGGCATTAGTCCCACTCTATGTCAGCACAAAATTAATATGGAGCCTGGTGCTAAACCAGTTATTGATCATCAACGACGGTTAAATCCTAAGATGAAAGAAGTGGTAAGAAATGAAATACTAAAGCTTCTGGAGTCAGGTATAATCTATCCTATTGCTGATAGTAGATGGGTAAGTCCCGTTCATTGTGTCCCTAATAAGGCAGGTATTACCGTTATTCCTAATGATAAGAATGAATTGATCCCTCAAAGAATTGTTATAGGTTATAGAATGGTAATTGATTTTCACAAATTAAATAAAGCTACTAGAAAAGATCATTACCCTCTACCTTTTATTGACCAAATGCTAGAAAGATTGTCCAAACATACACATTTCTGCTTTCTAGATGGGTTATTCTGGTTTTTCTCAAATACCTGTGTCAAAATAGGATCAAGAAAAGACCACTTTTACTTGCCCTTTCGGTACTTTTGCTTAGAGACGTATGCCTTTTGGTTTATGCAATGCACCTGCCACCTTTCAAAGATGTATGACTGCTATATTCTCTGACTTTTGCGAAAAGATTGTTGAGGTTTTCATGGATGATTTCTCCGTTTACGAAACTTCCTTTGATGATTGCTTAAGCAACCTTGATCGAGTTTTGCAGAGATGTGAAGAAACTAATCTTGTTTTGATTTGGGAGAAGTGCCACTTTATGGTTAATGAAGGTATTGTCTTGGGGCATAAAATTCCTGAAAGAGGTATTGAAGTTGATAAAGCTAAAGTAGATGCTATTGAAAAGATGCCGTGTCCTAAAGATGTCAAAGGTATAAGAAGTTTCCTTGGTCATGCTGGTTTCTATAGAAGGTTTATTAAAGGCTTCTCTAAAATTTCTAGGCCTCTCACTAATCTCTTAAAAAAAAGATGTTCCTTTTTTTATGATTATTGTGTAGAAGCATTTGAAATACTTAAGAAAGCCTTGATTTCTGCACCTATTATTCAGCCACCTGATTGGAATTTACCCTTTGAAATTATGTGCGATGCTAGTGATTATGCTGTTGGTGTTTTTTCTAGGGCAAAGAGTTGATAAGAAATTGAATGTTATTCATTATGCTAGTAAAACTCTAGACAGTGCCCAGAGAAATTATGCTACTACTGAAAAAGAATTTTTAGCAGTTGTTTTTGCTTGTGATAAGTTTAGATCTTATATTGTTGATTCTAAAGTAACTGTTCACACTGATCATCCTGCTATTAAATATCTTATGGAAAAGAAAGATGCTAAGCCTAGACTTATTAGATGGGTTCTCTTGTTACAAGAATTTGATTTGCATATTATTGATAGAAAGGGAGCTGAGAACCGCGTTGCAGACAACTTGTCTAGGTTAGAAAATGTTCTTGATGACCCACTGCCTATTGATGATAGCTTTCCTGATGAACAATTGGCTGTCATAAATGCTTCTCGTAGTACTCCATGGTATGCTGATTATGCTAATTACATTGTTGCTAAATTTATACCACCTAGTTTCACATACCAGCAAAAGAAAAAGTTTTTCTATGATTTAAGACATTACTTTTGGGATGACCCACACCTTTATAAAGAAGGAGTAGATGGTGTTATTAGACATTGTGTACCTGAGCATGAACAGGAACAGATCCTACATGAGTGTCATTCCGAGGCCTACGGAGGACACCATGCTGGAGATAGAACTGCACATAAGGTATTACAATCTGGCTTTTATTGGCTTACTCTCTTCAAGGATGCTCGTAAGTTTGTCTTATCTTGTGATGAATGCCAGAGGATTAGCAATATTAGTAGACATCAGGAAATGCCTATGAATTATTCACTTGTTATTGAACCATTTGTTGTTTGGGGCTTTGATTATATGGGGCCTTTTCCTTCCTCTAATGGGTATACACATATTTTAGTTGTTGTCGATTATGTTACTAAGTGGGTAGAAGCTATTCCAACTAGTAGTGCTGATCATAACACTTCTATTAAGATACTTAAAGAAGTTATTTTTTCGAGGTTTGGAGTCCCTAGATATTTGATGACTGATGGTGGTTCACATTTTATTCATGGTGCTTTCTGTAACACCCTGGATTTTGCCATTTCTTTTTCTTTTGATTTTGGTCAGGATTTTCTTTTTGTGGCTTAGTAGTCTTGCAACCTGAAGGGATCACCCTTCATTTTTCTTCCCGAGTGGCTTGCCAACTTCAAAACCATCCCAAGACCATGTCATTTCCATCTTGGACCAACCACAATATTCTTTTTCTTGGGAATATTACTTTTTCTATTAAAGGAATAACCCTGTCTGCTCTGGGTTGTGAAGCAACCCACATTTCCATCATTCCCAAAATTCGCAAATAATTCTCATAATTTGTTGGGTCATATCTTCCACAAATATGTTAAATCCTTCCTTGCCATGTCCAAAAATATTTCACAAATATTCCTTTTCTGATTCTGCCCTAGCTGGCAGTTTGTGAAGCAAGTACCCTTTATACTTGCTTTCTTGGTCTCAAAATTTTTGTGCACTCTTTCCTATCCATATAATTGCCACATGCCAAAATTCACCTTTATTTGGATATTAAATCCCTCTTGGCTAATTTCCAAAGTTTCTGGGCAACTGGAATCTTTGTGAAGCAAGTGCTAGCTAGGAGTATCCAAATAAGTTGAAATTTTGCAAGCATCTTCATATTCTTAAATAATAACTCTCCACCAAGTTTCAACCTTATCTAATCATCTATGTGAGCATAGCATCAAATCTTGGTTTCTGGTCAGATTTTCACATTGTGAAGCAACTATATTTTATATTGCTCCATAATTGCTGAGAATTTACTAGAGTATTCTTCCACCCATATAACCTATCTCCACAAAATTTGGACTCATTTCATCTTCCCATTAATTCCCTATAATTTTCCTAAGATTCTGGTCAGAGAGGAAAGCTGTGAAGGAAGTACCATTTTGGCTTGTCCAAATGACATGAAATTTTTATGGCACTCTCATATGACCAAATCATCATCCTATGCCCAATTTCAGCTCAAGTTAATACTCCATGAGAGTGGCACATCAAGATTTAGCTTCTGGACCAGATTGATCAGTTGCAAAGCAGCTATATTAAATCTTGATCCATTTCCCTCCAAAATTCACAAGATTGTAGTCCTTCCTACCCAAAAACCCCCAGACACCTTATATTGTTCTTATCAACTTCCTGTGGATCACAGTGGGGTGGTCAAGTTTGCTACAGCAAACTAGCAGTGAAGTCTCACATCCACTCATGGCCTCTTTTGATGAACTATCACTTCAGAGGGGCCCTTCCTTGGATGTATTTTGTGCTGGGCATGACTTGTCACGCCAGGGTGCACCACGTGCGCCAGTGCAAGCGGTGACCACGCTGCTGGCATGCCAGCCAGCGCGCTCTGGCAATGGAACCTCTCAGTCTCATCGCGTTCCTTCTTCCCTCGCCATATAATCATGTCCAGGGGCTTCCCCTCATCGCCGCCTGCGCTCTGGATCCCTCTCCCCCTCCGGATTCCTCCCCGGCGAGACGTCCCTGTCAAGGAACAGTGAGCGCACATGGTCGTCGTCGTCGTTTTCCTCTGTCCTCATCTCCCTCGAGCCTTCCGGAGCACGCCCGAGCCCTCTACACCTCTTTGAGAACCCTCCCGATGCCGCAAGCCGCCAGCCACGTCACCCTGCAGCCCCAGCATGCGGCTAAGATTGCCACCACGGCCGAGCTTATCCGGCAAGCTCATCATGGCTATAAAAGCCGCAGCTCCGAGCCCCCTCGAGCACCCATAACCCTCCCAGCGACCTCAATCCACTCCCCCACGTCTCCCCGACCCCTTCCCAAAGCTCCCGAGCCCTCCAATGGCCACCTCGACCGCCGACGGCCTCTGCTCGAATCCGAGCGAGCCGAGCTCCCTCCCCTCTCCTTTCCACCACCAGAGGAGCCTCCTCGACCCTCTGATCCTCCCCGCATTTTCTTTTCCTCTTCGGGTCAACCCCATCGCCGGTACACACCTCGGCCGATGTCGTCGTCCGCCACGGCCCCGCCTCCTCTCACTCCGGGGCTCCTCGACGGCCGTTCTGTGCACCTGCGGGTGCTCCTCGTTTCCCCGAGCATGCCGGTGGTTGGAGCACGGCAAACGGTGCCCGGAGTCGCCGTCAATCGCCACCCGACGCCGGCGGCCTCCCTATTTCGCGGGCGGACGCGAGGAAGATGAAGCCGCCCCGCCAGCTGGCTATTGGGCCCCGCGGCCCCACACGTCAGAGACTCGGTAGGCCGGCCCCCGCCTTTGCCACGCTGGATAAGTGGAGGCGTAATCCACTGGATTACGTCTTCGCTTATCGAAAGCGTATTCCTCTACTACTTCGACCCAAAATGCGTTTTCACTTCAAGAAAACGTATTCCCTTCTAATGCGCTTTCAGTTTTTCTGTCCAGGCCTTGTTTGAAAATATTTTCATTACAGATAGGTCCCTGGCAGAAAACACTTCATAACTTTTTGACCGTAACTCCGATCGAGGTGAATCCAAAGCCCACTTCTTCGTCTCGATGAGCCCGTCATGTTGGTATCATTTTCACTATGTGGTCCCACAGTGAAAATGACCATTTTGCCCTTGCCCGTAAACAGCCCCCTCCGAGAGAGAACTGTTTCCGGCAGTCAACTCCGTGACCATTTCGCACTTCTTCCCGATTGTTCCTTCATCCCCAGGCAAGCCACAATTCTCATCTGCATCATCGCATTGCAATATCATAGTTTAACTATTTACTTTAACAACAAGTATGAGTTATTTGTGAACTGAATTGGATTATGCAATGTTGGAGTTATATCTCGGATATGTGACTACCATGTTGAATACCGGATTGTTAGGACTAGTAATTTACCCACTTGTAGATACTACGATGCTGAGATTACCGTCTAGGATTGTTTCGGAGTTCATCTGGCAGTTCGAGAAGATGAATTAGTAGCAGTGGCTTAAGCATACTGGTTTTCGGAGTGTCAGCCATGACAGAAATATTATTCGGGGATTAGATATTTCATGGTTGACCTTGAGTCACCTGTCCGGACTTATTCGTGCAGCCACATTTGCTGGTATGGGACGGCCTTGAATTGGTCTGATCGCGTGCTCTTTCACCGGTACAACCTGACAGGGAAGGTTATGCGTGCGCGCTACCCTGGCCCGGTAGGCGGCGATAACCTTGTGAGCCCAGTTGAGTTATTTGGATCCAGGTCCCCATTTGGGACAGTTTAGTTTGGCCATGACGGTGGCAGGTGTCACGCGGTGACACAGGGGCCACCCAGGGCAGGACTCCGGAGGAGTGTGATTGCCGATGGTACGATGGGAGAGTCATGGGTCAGGCAGGTTTTATTGGAGCAACGCTGGTCCACCCGAATGGGATCACGAGGTCAGGTGCTCCATGGTGTGGGTAAAGTGCGCAACCTCTGCAGAGTGTAAAATCTATTCGAATAGCCTTGTCCACGGTATTGGACAGTCCGACCAGATCTCACTAGATGGTCAACCATAGTAGTGATGATTATGATGGAAGAACTCGTAGTATGATCAGAAGTACTCGGTGGATCGTGAGTATTCTGTGGGTTGTGAGACAACCCGGAAGAGAGTAAGTTTGTCAGACTTGACGTGCAGATGGAATCGGGTATATGAGATGTTAGCCATGGGATGGCTATGAGATGAGTGGTCGGATGAACACATGATTGGGATTGGACTTGGCACCGGTTCAGATTGGATCCTGAGATTATTCGGAGTATGGATTAATATGCTTCACCTTATTGCATTTACTTCAGTAGCTATTTTGCTATGATGTTGTCTTGCCTTAATGCTGATGTTTGTTGTGAGCTTGTGAGTACATTCAAAGTACTCACCTGGCGTGTCATGCTAGTTTGCAGGTCATGCCATGATTGCTTGCTTGTCGAGGATCCCGAGTTTGCGACCTAGGATACGCGTTCTAGCCAGAGTCCCTGCGGAGTGGAGTCCATCACCGTCGTCGCTGTTCCATTGCCGAGAGAGTTCCTCCGCTGTTAGCATAGAGCTACCCTGGGTAGGCGTAGTGTCGCCATGCCGATGTAATCCTTGTACCCTTTGTAACCATATCCATTGTAATAAAGAGCTGATTTGTTCTATGCCAACAGTGCCGTATTCCAGAGGACTTGTCCCTGGGCTGGAATACGGGGCGTTCCGGTCTTCTCTGAGCCGGGGTGCCACAGAAGTTGGTATCAGAGCAGGTCTGGCTATAGGACGCGCGGTCTAGGTGCGAGCGTTAGTAATCGGTAGTATAGAATCCAGTTGGTTTGTTGCACTTGGTTGTTGCATTTGTTTGCGCATAGCATGCATATAGACTAGATATCTTATCACTAACGATGGATCTGGTGAGTGTAGGTGGCATCGGTTTCGATTCTCTACCGCGCTCTCCAGTTTGCATATTTGTTCCTTGGTGTGGTGTCATCTCCGTCCCAGCGGAGTGATGCCAAGGTGCTTAGGGGTGTCGATCACTAGCAAGATTGATGCACCGGTACCACACCAATATATTCTCTTCAGTTACCCCTATCGTTTCGGTGATAGACAAGTTCTATCCCGGATCGTGCCATTCCACTAGCCACTTCGGCAACCCTTACTGATCCTTGTTATCAGAAAAGGGCAATGCCTGCAAGCCTTTCTCTCTACCACTATCTCATTCCGCCACCTATTCCCTATACGTGTATGGTTTTCTTTCGTACGCTTGATGAAGATGTGGTCGTAACTTCTGTGTTCCGACCCTCGATCACCAAGTTCGTCCTCACCACCGGTTCCATCCGTGTTAAGCTCGTATTTGGTGTAGCCTTGATTACACAAATTTTCTTCCACACATTGATTCACTTTCGTGCACATCGCCACAGCATGTTAGACCGTAATACCGAAGTTCTTGCGAGATTTGTGTGCTTACGTAGGAATGCATACTATTGCTGTGAATCGCTGTAGAATTTGATATTGCTTGTGTATGTGATCTTGCTGCTTTGTGTGCTTTTGCTTTAGTCGTTTCTTTTATTTGGGCCCTTGGTGTTACCTTATTTTCCCCTTAAGGAAGTTGCTCACCGACCCTGAGCTCAAAGAGTCAGTGAAGTGACAGCCATTTGGAAGCTCAGCTCAGCAATATAGAATTTTCAGCAGACTGTGTTATATCAGGAATATCGGGCCCGAATACAAATGATATCCTAGCTGGATTGGTTGTCAGCATCAAGCATACATCAGTGCAACTTTCACAGCAGTAATGATCGCATCAGCAAGAAGGCAAATTGTGTACATGATCCACGGTGCATTCTGTGCCAAAGGTAGGATTCATATACATGGTTTGAGTCTGCTATGAGTACAATTTGAACCCTGCTATGTCCTGGAAGCGAGCCAGTAGGTGCTATGAGCTTAGTGTTCAGCAAGAAGGATAGCTGAATACCCTATTTCCTACAACAAGTAACTGATAGCAGTAACCTCAAGGTATATATATATATATGCACTCAGTTCGCATGTAATAAAGAAAAGCTTCAGGTGTAAGAAACCCAGTCTTTCCCTACAAGCTACCTGAGAAGCATACGACGCAAGGATTCCTGTGTCTTCCTCGATACAACACATGGACATCTTCCGATGCAAGTTAGCAGCATATGACAATGCATCCCCAGGGTCAGATCCGCAACAGCTGGTCTGAAGGCAAAGATCAGTCAGGACACAAGCTTGCCTCGGGAATCAAGTGTCCAGCTATACATGTTTCCATAGATATGGTGGACATGCTGCCAAGGTCATATGGGTTACTCATACAATGATGCCAGCCCGGTGAGGATCTGACTATTGCATGAGCTATGTACGAAGAAGAGAACGCCAGTTATACACGTCAGTGTGATGACCAACAACCTATGGAACAAGCCGACCATCTGAATAATGGCTTATAGCATTGCTCTGTGTTATTCCGGTATGTTCAAATTATTATGCTCATACCTGTATGCATAATAGTGAGCTGCATGGGACACGGATGAACCCTTGCCCATCTTTCTTTGGTGACGGCACCATGCTTGTGTTCTGAGCTGTTTCCGGCCGTCCGGGGTGGATGCCGACTTTTATTTCTCTTTTCAGCAACTGGCCCCTGTTCTGAGCTGCTTTTCGGCCGTCTCGGGCAGCTGCTGAATTTCTCTCCGTAGCTGTGACCCTATGCTCTGAGCTATTTTTCGGCTGTCTTAGGGAGCTGCTACTTTCTTCTTGTCGACACCGTCTCATACTCTGAGCTGTTTTTCAGCCGTCTTGAGTCGGGGTTGAGTTACTCCAGTAATGTCCCAGACCTGAGTTGTAAAGACCGTTCTGGTGGCTACTGGTTTATTTGCTGGTTTTATTCAAGGGTTCAGACGGTCGTTACCCTACAGCTACAACTTGTAAAGTAATAGGCCTGCCGGAATATTGCACCTGACAACACCCATGGTCACCCGGAGAATCAAGAACACATCAGGCCAAGCTCTTTCAGCTAAGGATCTAGGTAAAGAGAACCATAATGAAGGAGCAAGATTGGCCATACAGATAATGGTTGCAAGGTCAACATGGTACAGATACCCAGAGCAGTCGGGTTTGATACCAGTCACCATGGGTACATACCCACGGGGTCTATTTCATTTGCAAGGACCCCATATCGAGACAACCCGCCCAGCCAACCAGATATGTTCAGTATTGTCAGAAGAGGGCAACCAAGCTGGTCAGGTCAGCCGAAAGATTAACTCAGCAGATTCAGCAACAGTGTTAAAGCATTACACGGCCTACCATTCATATAGAGATGCCGACAGACTGAGTAATCAGAAGGATGAACAACAGTCTCGAAGCATGTGTCCTCACAGATAGGAATCAGTTAAAGACTAACCTACCGTGAACAAGATTCTGCTGTCAGGACCACTGTCAGTCAAGTCTATGGATAATATCACCGTACACCTTTATGCTGGTCACGACAGGTGACAATCAAATATTTGGTAGGAGCCTTATACCCAAGACAGTGAAGATATCCAAGATGACCCAGCAATCCGTGCGAGAAGTCAGATTCCGCCAGGAGAACGGTACGATTCACAGTACTGTTTTGAGCTTGGAGGACACACATCCATTTGAAGTCACCCAATGCAATAAGTAAAAGATTTCGTACCCACCAAGGGAATTTGCTCACAACTCAGTGAACGGTCATTCGTATTGGACCTCGTCACGACACGTCCATGAGAATCACTCTCGGACTTACGAGCAGGGCACATAATTTGGTCATTATAACTTATTGCCCCAGACAAGATAGCAGACATAAAAGGATTGGAGTCAGAGTAACATATGAGGTAAGATTTGCCAGAAAAAGGGTCCAGTGAAGCAAACCAACCCGAAGCAAGGCAGCCAGTCATATGAAACTCAGTGGGAGCATTATACAAAGGTAAAAAAGGAAACCCGAGTTGGAAACGGTTTCCTCAAGTGGAAATATTCATGTTTGATCCCTGAGCAACCAAATCTCGAGGACGAGATTTCTTCAAGGGGGTAGGTTTGTAACACCCTGGATTTTGCCCATTTCTTTTTCTTTTGATTTTAGTCAGGATTTTCTTTTTGTGGCTTAGTAGTCTTGCAACCTGAAGGGATCACCCTTCATTTTTCTTCCAGAGTGGCTTGCAAACTTCAAAACAATCCCAAGACCATGTCATTTCCATCTTGGACCAACCACAATATTCTTTTTCTTGGGAATATTCCTTTTCCTATTAAAGGAATAACCCTGTCTGCTCTGGGTTGTGAAGCAACCCACATTTCCATCATTCCCAAAATTCCCAAATAATTCTCATAATTTGTTTGGGTCATATCTTCCACAAATATGTTAAATCCTTCCTTGCCATGTCCAAAAATATTTCACAAATATTCCTTTTCTGATTCTGCCCCAGCTGGCAGTTTGTGAAGCAAGTACTCTTTATACTTGCTTTGTTGGTCTCAAACTTTTTGTGCACTCTTTCCTATCCATATAATTGCCACATGCCAAAATTCAACTTTATTTGGATATTAAATCTCTCTTGGCTAATTTCCAAAGTTTCTGGGCAACTGGAATCTTTGTGAAGCAAGTGCTAGCTAGGAGTATCCAAATAAGTTGAAATTTTTCAAGCATCTTCATATTCTTAAATAATGACTCTCCACCAAGTTTCAACCTTATCTAATCATCTATGGGAGCAAAGCATCAAATCTTGGTTTCTGGTCAGTTTTTCACATTGTGAAGCAACTATATTTTATATTGCTCCATAATTGCTGAGAATTTACCAGAGTATTCTTCCACCCATATAACCTATCTCCACAAAATTTGGACTCATTTCATCTTCCCATTAATTCCCTATAATTTTCCTAAGATTCTAGTCAGAGAGGAAAGCTGTGAAGGAAGTACCATTTTGGCTTGTCCAAATGACATGAAATTTTTATGGCACTCTCATATGACCAAATCATCATCCTATGCCCAATTTCAGCTCAAGTTGATACTCCATGAGACTGGCGCATCAAGATTTAGCTTCTGGACTAGATTAATCAGTTGCAAAGTAGCTATATTAAATCTTGATCCATTTCCCTCCAAAATTCACAAGATTGCAGTCCTTCCTACCCAAAAACCCGCAGACACCTTATATTGTTCTTATCAACTTCCTGTGGATCACAGTGGGGTGGTCAAGTTTGCTACAGCATACTGGCAGTGAAGCTTCACATCCACTCTTGGCCTCTTTTGATGAACTATCACTTCAGAGGGGCCCTTCCTTGGATGTATTTTGTGCTGGACATGACTTGTCACGCCAGGGTGCACCACGTGCGCCAGTGCACGCGGTGACCACACTGCTGGCATGCCAGCCAGCGCGCTCTGGCGATGGAACCTCTCAGTCTCGTCGCGTTCCTTCTTCCCTCGCCATATAATCATGTCCAGGGGCTTTCCCTTGTCGCCGCCTGCGCTCTGGATCCCTCTCCCCCTCCGGATTCCTCCCCGGCGAGCCGTCCCCGTCAAGGAACAGTGAGCGCACATGGCCGTCGTCGTCATTTCCTCTGTCCTCATCTCCCTCGAGCCTTCCGGAGCACGCCCGAGCCCTCTACACCTCTCTGAGAACCCTCCCGATGCCGCAAGCCGCCAGCCACTTCGCCCTGTAGCCCCAGCACGCGGCTAAGATCGCCACCGCGGCCGAGCTTATCCGGCAAGCTCGCCGTGGCTATAAAAGCCGCAGCTCCGAGCCCCCACGAGCACCCACAACCCTCCCAGCGACCTCAATCCACTCCCCCACTTCTCCTCGACCCCTTCCCTAAGCTCCAAGAGCTCCTGAGCCCTCCAATGGCGGCCTCGGCCGCCGACGGCCTTTGCTCGAATCCGAGCGAGCCGAGCTCCCTTCCCTCTCCTTTCCACCACCAGAGGAGCCTCCTCGACCCTCTGATCCTCCCCGCATCTTCTTTTCCTCTTTGGGTCAACCCCATCGCCGGTACACACCTCGGCCGATGCCGTCGTCCGCCATGGCCCTACCTCCTCTCACTCCGGGGCTCCTCGACGGTCGTTCTGTGCACCTGCGGGTGCTCCTTGTTTCCCCGAGCATGCCGGTGGTTGGAGCACGGCAAACGGTGCCCGGAGTCGCCGGCAATCGCCGCCCGACGCCGGCGGCCTCCCTGTTTCGAGGGCGGACACGAGGAAGATGAAGCCGCCCCACCAGCGGGCTAGTGGGCCCCGCGGCCCCACACGTCAATGACTCGGTAGGCCGGCCCCGCCTTTGCCACGCTGGATAAGTGGAGGCGTAACCCACTGGATTACGTCTTCTCTTATCGAAAGCGTATTCCTCTTCTACTTCAACCCAAAATGCGTTTTCACTTCAAGAAAACGTATTCCCTTCTAATGCGCTTTTAGTTTTTCTGTCCAGGCCTTGTTTGAAAATATTTTCATTATAGATAGGTCCCTGGCAGAAAACACTTCATAACTTTTTGACCGTAACTCCGATCGAGGTGAATCCAAAGCCCACCTCTTCGTCTCGATGAGCCCGTCATGTTGGTATCATTTTCACTATGTGGTCCCACAGTGAAAATGACCATTTTGCCCTTGCCCGTAAACAGCCCCCTCCGAGAGAGAACTGTTTTCGGCAGTAAACTCCGCGACCATTCCGCACTTCTTCCCGATGGTTCCTTCATCCCCAGGCAAGCCACAATTCTCATCTGCATCATCGCATTGCAATATCATAGTTTAACTATTTACTTTAACAACAAGTATGAGTTATTTGTGAACTGAATTGGATTATGCAATGTTGGAGTTATATCTCAGATAGGTGACTACCATGTTGAATACCGGATTGTTAGGACTAGTAATTTACCCACTTGTTGATACTACGATGCTGAGATTACCGTCTAGGATTGTTTCGGAGTTCATCTGGCAGTTCGAGAAGATGAATTAGTAGCAGTGGCTTAAGCATACTGGTTTTCGGAGTGTCAGCCATGACAGAAATATTATTCGGGGATTAGATATTTCATGGTTGACCTTGAGTCACCTGTCCGGACTTATTCGTGCAGCCACATTTGCTGGTATGGGACGGCCTTGAATTGGTCTAATCGCGTGCTCTTTCACCGGTACCACCTGACAGGGAAGGTTATGCGTGCGCGCTACCCTGGCCTGGTAGGCGGCGATAACCTTGTGAGCCCAATTGAGTTATTTGGATCCAGGTCCCCATTTGGGACAGTTTAGTTTGGCCACGACGGTGGCAGGTGTCACGCGGTGACACAGGGGCCACCCAGGGCAGGACTCCGGAGGAGTTTGATTGCCGATGGTACGATGGGAGAGTCACGGGTCAGGCAGGTTTTATTGGAGCAACGCTGGTCCACCCGAATGGGATCACGAGGTCAGGTGCTCCATGGTGTGGGTAAAGTGCGCAACCTCTGCAGAGTGTAAAATCTATTCGAATAGCCGTGTCCACGGTATTGGACAGTCCGACCAGACCTCACTAGATGGTCAACCATAGTAGTGATGATTATGATGGAAGAACTCATCGTATGATCAGAAGTACTCGGTGGATCGTGAGTATTCTGTGGGTTGTGAGACAACCCGGAAGAGAGTAAGTTTGTCAGACTTGACGTGCAGATGGAATCGGGTATATGAGATGTTAGCCATGGGATGGCTATGAGATGAGTGGTCGGATGACCACATGGTTGGGATTGGACTTGGCACAGGTTCAGATTGGATCCTGAGATTATTCGGAGTATGGATTAATATGCTTCACCTTATTGCATTTACTTCAGTAGCTATTTTGCTATGATGTTGTCTTGCCTTAATGCTGATGTTTGCTGTGAGCTTGCGAGTACATTCAAAGTACTCACCTAGCGTGTCATGCCAGTTTGCAGGTCATGCCATGATTGCTTGCTTGTCGAGGATCCCGAGTTTGCGACCTAGGATACGCGTTCTAGCCAGAGTCCCTGCGGAGTGGAGTCCATCACCATCGTCGCTGTTCCGTTGCCGAGAGAGTTCCTCCGCTGTTAGCATAGAGCTACCCTGGGCAGGCGTAGTGTCGCCGTGCCGATGTAATCCTTGTACCCTTTGTAACCATATCCATTCTAATAAAGAGCTGATTTGTTCTATGCCAACAGTGCCGTATTCCAGAGGACTTGTCCCTGGGCTGGAGTACGGGGCGTTCTGGTCTTCTCTGAGCCGGGATGCCACACTTTCCATAAAATGCTTGCTAAATATGATGTCAACCATAGAATTGCATCTCCATATCACCCTCAGTCTAGTGGTCAAGTAGAATTGAGCAATAGAGAGATTAAATTGATTTTGCAAAAGACTGTTAATAGATCTAGAAATAATTGGTCTAAGAAACTAGATGATGCATTATGGGCTTATAGAACTGCTTATAAGAATCCTATGGGTATGTCTCCGTATAAAATGGTTTATGGAAAAGCATGTCACTTACCTCTTGAATTAGAACATAAAGCTTATTGGGCTATTAAAGAGCTCAATTATGATTTCAAACTTGCCGGTGAAAAGAGGCTATTTGACATTAGCTCACTTGATGAATGGAGAACCCAAGCCTACAAGAATGCCAAGTTGTTTAAAGAAAAGGTTAAAAGATGGTATGACAAAAGGATACAAAAGCGTGAGTTTAAAGTAGGTGATCATGTTTTGCTATACAACTCTTGTTTAAGATTTTTTGCAGGAAAGCTTCTCTCTAAATGGGAAGGTCCTTACATTATCGAGGAGGTCTATTGTTCCGGTGCCATCAAAATCAACAACGCCGAAGGCACCAATCCGAAGGTGGTAAACGGTCAAAGAATCAAACATTATATCTCAGGTACTCCCATAAATGTTGAGACCAATATAATTAATACCATAACACCGGAGGAGTACATAAGGGAGACTTTCCAGAACATTTCAGACTCCGAAAAGGAATAGGTATGTGGTACGGTAAGTAAACCGACTCCAAAACATTTCCAATGGCAATTTTTCTCCGTTTTGGAATATTTAAAAAATTAGGAAAATTAAAAGCAGTCCGAAGAGAGCACGAGGAAGCGGCAAGGCAGGAGGGCGTGCCCTACCCCCTGGGCGCGCCCCTGTACCTTGCCGCCACCTCGTGTGCCCTCCGGACTCCGTTTTCTTGCACAATACTCCTTTTGGTCGGTAAAAATTTATTATATAATCTCCCGAAGGTTTTGACCACCGTACCACGACAAAATCCTCTATTCTTGTTTCGAGTTGTTTTTCTGACAGATCTAGATCACCATGACGTCTCCAAGCGCCCCCAAGGACAAGTTTTTCGCGAAGGTCATCAACCCCTACCTTGCGGAGGTGCTGCAACACCCTCAAACCATTGAGATGCGTGAGGGGGTGCTGCACATCCACGATGTTGACGGGCCAAAGAAGACCGGAAGTGTGGAGACAAGACTCGAAGCAATGGAGCAGCAAGTTTTCAAGTGTCAAGGGATGGTGGAACGTGGACTCAACGCCAATCACTTGATGATTGCAAAATTTACCAATAATCATAAGTTGGATGCCAAGAACATTGGGGAGGCCATCTTCAAGCTTCACGAGAAAATCGAGCACCTCCAAGCCCAGATCTATGACCTGCAAAACCAAAACTATGAGTATGAATATAGATGTAAGAGGATGAGTTTGGCTGCAGATTTGAGGATCCCGGAGACTCGTTCATCCTTCTATGATGGTGAGCCTATGCCCTGGAAGATGGATGACAAGCCTACAACATCAATAGCTTCATCATCACCACCTCCGAAGAAAGAGACCTAAACACATGGGTATGGGCACTCCCCTTGGCAACTGCCAAGCTTGGGGGAGGTGCCCTGGTATCGTATCACCATCACACCTTTACCTTTACCATTTTTCTTAGTTCGGTCCTTTTGGTTATATCTTGATCTAGTAGAATAAAGTTTTTAGTATGATCTAGCTTTGGGTTTTGTTTCGAGATCTATCTATGTAATCGAGTCCTTGAGTTATATATAATAAAGAGTAGTTTTGAGTTGAAGGCTTTGCTTTCTTGCTATGATCTTGAGGGAATAAAATAAGAGAAAGAATAAAAAGAAAGAATAAAAAGATTATATAATGAACTTATGGAGAGTGATGACTTCACATATAAAGAGTATGATGAATAAAAGTTGTTGAGAGTTGACAAACATAGTTTTGGTCATTGTTGCAATTAATAGGAAGTAATAAAGAAAGAGAGGCTTCACATATAAATATACTATCTTGGACATCTTTTGTAATTGTGAGCACTCATTAAAATATGACATGCTAAAAAGTTGATGTTGGACAAGGAAGACAACATAATGGGTTATGTTTTCTTATATCCGAATAGAAGTTATATTGTCATGGATCCTCCAACATGTTGAGCTTGTTTTTCTCTCTTATGCTAGCCAAATCCTTTGCACCAAGTAGAGATACTACTTTTGCATCCAAACATCCCTTAAACCAGTTTTGCCATGAGAGTCCACCATACCTACCTATGGATTGAGTAAGATCCTTCAAGTAAGTTGTCATCGGTGCAAGCAATAAAAATTGCTCTCTAAATATGTATGATCTATTACTGTGAAGAAAATAAGCTTTATACGAACTTGTGATATGGAAGAAATAAAAGCGACAGACTGCATAATAAAGTTCTTTATCACAAGCGGCAATATAAAGTGACGTTCTTTTGCATTAAGATTTTGTGCATCCAACCATAAAAGCGCATGACAACCTCTGCTTCCCTCTGCGAAGGGCCTATCTGTTACTTTTATCTTCTACCCTTATACAAGAGTCATGGTGATCTTCACCTTTCCTTTTTACACTTTTTATTTTTGGCAAGCACTATGTGTTGGAGAAAGGTCCAGATATATATCCACTCGGATGTAGGTTATCATAAAGTATTATTGTTGACATTACCCTTGAGGTAAAAGGTTGGGAGGCGAAACTATAAGCCCCCATCTTTCTTTGTGTCCGACTGAAACTTTGAACCCATAAGTATCGTGTGAGTGTTAGCAATTGTGAAAGATTAAATGATAGTTGACTATGTGGACTTGCTGAAAAGCTCTTATATTGACTCTTTCCGATGTTATGATAAATTGCAATTGCAATTGCTTCAATGACTGAGATCATAGTTTGTTAGTTTTCAATGAAGTTTCTGATTCATAATTTACCTTGTGAACGAATTTTTACTTTGGCATAAGAAATTATATGACAATATATGTTGCTGTTCTAAAGATGATCATGATGCCCTCATGTCCGTATTTTATTTTATCGACACCTCTATCTCTAAACATGTGGACATATTTTTCGATATCGGCTTTCGCTTGAGGACAAGCGAGGTCTAAGCTTGGGGGAGTTGATACATCCATTTTGCATCATGCTTTTATATTGATATTTATTGCATTATGGGCTGTTATTACACATTTTGGCACAATACTTATGCCTTTTCTCTCCTATTTTACAAGGTTTACACAAAGAGGGAGAATGCCGGCAGCTAGAATTCTGGACTGGAAAAGGAGCAAATCTGAGAGACCTATTCTGCACAACTCCAAAAGTCCTGAAACTTCACGGCGAATTATTTTGGAATGTATAAAAAATATTGGGCGAAGAAAGTACCAGAGGGGACCCACTAGGCATCCACAAGGGTGGAGGGCGCGCCCTACCCCCCTGGGCGCGCCCCCTACCTTGTGGGCCACCTGGCAGGCCCCCGATGCCCATCCTCTGCTATATGGTGTGTTTTTACCTGGAAAAAATCAAGAGGAAGCTTTCGGGACGAAGCGCCGCCGTCTCGAGGCGGAACTTAGGTAGAACCAATCTAGGGCTCTGGTGGAGCTGTTCTGCCGGGGAAACTTCCCTCCTGGAGGGGGAAATCGAAGCCATCATCATCACCAACGATCCTCTCATTGAGAGGGGGTCAATCTCCATCAACATCTTCACCAGCACCATCTCCTCTCAAACCCTAGTTCATCTCTTGTATTTGATCTTTGTCTCAAAACCTCAGATTGGTACCTGTGGGTTGCTAGTAGTGCTTATTACTCCTTGTAGTTGATGCTAGTTGGTTTATTCGGTGGAAGATCATATGTTCAGATCCTTAATGCTATTCAATACCCCTCTGATTATGAACATGAATATGCTTTGTGAGTAGTTACGTTTGTTCCTGAGGACATGGGAGAAGTCTTGTTATAAGTAATCATGTGAATTTGGTATTCATTCGATATTTTGATGAGATGTATGTTGCCTTTCCTCTAGTGGTGTTATGTGAACGTCGATTACATGACACTTCACCATGATTTGGGCCTAGGGGAAGGCATTGGGAAGTAATAAGTAGATGATGGGTTGCTAGAGTGACAGAAGCTTAAACCCTAGTTTATGTGTTGCTTCGTAAGGGGCTGATTTGGATCCACATGTTTCATGCTATGGTTAGATTTATCTTAATTGTTCTTTCATAGTTGCGGATGCTTGAGAGAGGGGTTAATCATAAGTGGGAGGCTTGTCCAAGTAAGGACAGCACCCAAGCACCAGTCCACCCACATATCAAATTATCAAAGTAACGAACGTGAATCATATGTGCATGATGAAAACTAACTTGACAACAATTCGCATGTGTCCTCAGGAGCGCTTTGCTTTATATAAGAGTTCGTCCAGGCTTGTCCTTTGCTACAAAAAGGATTGGGCCACCTTGCTGTACCTTATTTACTTTTGTTACTTGTTACCCGTTACGAATTATCTTTTCACACAACTATCTGTTACCGATAAATTTAGTGCTTGCAGAGAATACCTTGCTGAAAACCGCTTGTCATTTCCTTCTGCTCCTCGTTGGGTTTAATACTCTTACTTATAGAAAGGACTACGATAGATCCCCTATACTTGTGGGTCATCATTAATCAGCCGATAATTTGTAAGAATGCAATAAACTCCTGTCGGCCCATATTATAAGATGTTAATTCATCTAATATGTGAGTATATTGGATGTTATAAGATACTATAAAAGAGTGTTGTACTATATCATTGTGCAATTGTTGTTTAGCTTCTAACATTAACTTGGTGCTTTTAGGTACATATGCCATTGGTAAAGATCCACGCTTCGACCCTTTCTGCGTATGGGGCAATGAGATGTCGATTAACCAGCATCAAGTAACGAAGCTGATAAATATTGTAGTAAAATGGGTCAAAAGATGCGGAAAATGCCAACGGAGGCCGAGCTCCACGGAGCTTGGTATTTTGAAAAAAAATCAAAAGTCATATTTCAAAGTTTCAAATAATTCAAAAAAATCCATGGAAATGTATTAGATTTCCGCATGCACGTGTGAAAAAATCATTTGAAATTTTTGTATTTTTTAGGCTGTACAAAAAAGACAAAATTCCACCCAACAACAAAAAAAGCGGCCCATTTTAGAAATATGTTTTTGTCTTTTTTCTGTACGCCACATGTGAAAGTATATGGTTATGAATTTTTGCACATACGCAATACACATATGTGAGAGTGTATACAAAAAAAATTCAATTTTTTCACGCAGTGGAAAATCATATTTTGAAAACGAGCTCCATGGAGCTCGGCCTCCAAAAGCCCTCACTCGGCAATTAAACTATTTGTTTACACTTTATCCAAGACAACAGCGAACTGCAGGATGGTAAGTAAGAACTCTGCAGCCTTCTTTTTACTGCCCATAATGAGTTGTGTTAGATGACAATGTCTGAATCTTTTTCCTTTGCAGTGGTTCCCAAAGCAATTTACTCAAGATTACCTCTCAAACTACATGATTGGTGGGCATGCAAAGGTTAAAGTATTTCTACCAGAACATGATGATTATCTAGATGTTTTCATGAAGACCGTGAAGGATGGGTGGTCGGCCATCACAAGGGGTTGGACTAGAGTCGTGCGTGCCTTCTGCATGGAGGAGGGCACAATATGGGCAATCCGCTTCACCTTGTTCAGCAACCAGAATGTATTTCGCCTCTTTCTTTACCATCTTTAATAGTACAAGTATACAACTATGGTTCATCATTCTTTATTTGGTTCTTATGTAATTCTTGAACATATGTACCTATGAATCGAATAATGCATTGGTTGTTTGAACCTGATGGATATGAATAAAGCTATAGCATACATTCAAATTCAAATCTGGTACAATTTGAAATAGCAGTAATTAAATTACGGTGAAATTACGCTCTGCAGGTCGTTACGGCACACACGGTTGGTAAAACACAAACGTTTGCGATATACACCATAATCCGACATGGTTCACAGAGAGGAAATGTGTGCAAGCATGCACACAGTTGTCGTTTGCAAAGCGTGTGCGATGTCAGACAATATCACAAACAGTGCGGGCAAACTAAACATTTGTGATAGTTACCTTATCGTACACGATTCGCAGCCATGACCTATTTCTGATGTGGTATGCATCGTAAACGTTACACCACAGAATAGCATGTGCGATAGTTGTCGTGTACGACGATGTTACGACGGTCCAACATTTTGTAATCCTGTCCGACACTCATACGATGATTAGCTAATCTTCTTAATTAGTTATCGCATACGGTTTGGGAAAAGCGAATGTGTGTGATTGTCTGCTTATCATACACGTTCTATAATAGTGAACTGTTTGTGATGGGCCACGCATCGTAAACGTAGCACCACAGAATACCGACTGCGATGGCAATGCGAGGACAAATGAGTAGCGAGTACTGTATATGCATCAAGGCTCCCTATCCCCGATGGTTTATGGGTCGTGTGGGAAGGACCCCCCTATCGCCCACACTCACTTGGCAACGGTTCGAAATGCCGTCGCGGAAAGGGGTTAAAAACCGTTTGTATAACACCTCACTGTACCAGTGCGTGCTTATGGAAAAGAACTTGCATGACATCTTTTATCCTACCCTCTCATGGCAGCGGGGTCCTAATGGAAACTAAGGGATATTAAGGCCTCCTTTTAATAGAGAACCGGACCAAAGCATTAGCACTTAGTGAATACATGAACTCCTCAAACTACGATAATCACCGGAAAGAATCCCAATTATTGTCACCTTGGGGTATGCGGATCATAACTCGTAATAGGTGTCTACAACTTGCAAGATAGGATCAAGAACACAAATATATTCATGAAAACATAATAGGTTCAGATCGGAAATCATGGCACTCGGGCCCTAGTGACAAGCATTAAGCATAGCAAAGTCATAGCAACATCAATCTCAGAACATAGTGGATACTAGGGGTCAAACCCTAACAAAACTAACTCGATTACATGATAAATCTCATGCAACCCATCACCGTCCAGCAAGCCTACGATGGAATTACTCACGCACAGTGGTGAGCATAATGAAATTGGTGATGGAGGAAGGTTGGTGATGATGATGGCGACGGATTCCCCTCTCCGGAGCCCCGAACGACTCCAGATCTGCCCTCCCAATGAAGAACAGGAGGTGGCGGCGGCTCCGTATCGTAAAATGCAATGAATCCTTCTCTTTTATTTTTTTCTCCCTGAACATGAATATATAGAGTTGGAGTTGAGGTTGGTGGAGGTCCAGGGGACCCACAAGGTAGGGGGGCGCACCCTCCACCCTTATGGACCGTAGGTGGGTCCCCTCTGGTTGATTCTTTCGCCAATATTTTTTATTTATTCCAAAAATATTCTCCGTAAATTTTCAGGTCATTCTGAGAACTTTTATTTCTGCACAAAAATAACACCAAGGCAATTCTGCTGAAAACAGCATCAGTCCATGTTAGTTCCATTCAAATCATGCAAATTAGAGTCCAAAACAAGGGCAAAATAGTTTGGAAAAGTAGATACGATGGAGACGTATCAACTCCCCCAAGCTTAACCCATTGCTTGTCCTCAAGAAATTCAGTTGACAAACTAAAAGTGATAAAGAAAAACTTCGACAAACTCTGTTTAATCTTGTTGTTGCAAATATGTATAGCCAGCATTCAGGTTTTCAGCAAAGATGATGAACTAACCATATTCACAATAACATTTAGGTCTCACATTTTGGCATAATCAACAAGCGAGCAATAATAATAAATCTTGGATGATAACACTTTTTCAAAACAATCATGATATGATATAACAAGATGGTATCTCGCTAGCCCTTTCTGAGACCGCAAAACATAAATGCAGAGCACCCCTGAAGATCAAGGACTGACTAGACATTGTAATTTATGGTAAAAGAGATCCAATCATAGTCATACTCAACATCAATTAATAACAATCCATACAAATGACAGTGGTGCTCTCTAACTGGTGCTTTTTATAAGAGGATGATGACTCAGGAATAAAAGTAAATAGATAGGCCCTTCGCAGAGGGAAGCAGGGATTTGCAGAGGTGCCAGAGCTCGAGTTTTAAAATAGAGATGAATAATATTTTGAGCGGTATGCTTTCATTGTCAACATAACAACCAAGAGATCTCGGTATCTTCCATGCTAGCTACATTATAGGCGGTTCCCAAACAGAATGGTAAAGTTTTTACTCCCCCTCCACCAACAAGCACACTCCACGGCTGGTCCGAAACAACGGGTACCGTCCATACAAACAACAGTCCTGGGGGAGTTTTGTTTGAAGTTATAATTTGATTTGATTTGAGCATGGAACTGGGCATCCCGATTACGAGCCACTTTCTTGTGAATGACAAGTGAATCAACACTCATCGTGAGAATAACCCGCCTAGCATGGAAGATACTGACAGCCCCCAGTCACTACATGAGCGATTCGGGCATACAAAATAGATTATTATTTGAAGGTTTAGAGTTTGGCACTTGCAAATTTACTTGGAACGGTAGGTAAATACTGCATATAGGTAGGTATGGTGGACTCATATGGAACAACTTTGGGTTTATGGAAGTTGATGCACAAGCAGTATTCCCGCTTAGTACAAGTGAAGACTAGCAGAAGATTGAGGAGCGACCAACTAGAGAGCGACAACAGTCATAAACATGCATTGAGATTAACCAACATTGAGTGCAAGCATGAGTAGGATAAAAATCACCATGAACATAAATATCATGGAGGCTATGTTGATTTTTGTTTCAACTACATGCGTGAACATGTGCCAAGTCAAGCCACTCGAATCATTCAAAGGAAGATACCATCCTATCATACTACATCACAACCATTTTAAAAGCATGTTGGCACGCAAGGTAAACCATTATAAACTCCTAGCTAATTAAGCATGGCATGAGTAACTACAATCTCTAATTGTCATTGCAAACATGTTTCATTCATAATGGGATGAATCAAGAACGATGAACTAATCATATTTACAAAAACAAAATAGGTCGAGTTCATACCAGCTTTTCCTCATCTCAATCATTTCATCAAATATTGTCATTATTGCCTTTCACTTGCACGACCGAACGATGTGAATAATAATAATAGTGCACGTGCATTGGACTAAGCTGGAATCTGCAAAACATTTATTCAAAGGAGAAGACAAGGTAATATGGGCTCTTTGTTAGATCAACAATAATGCATATGAGAGCCACTCAACATTTTCATCGTGGTCTTCTCCTCTCGACCCAAAGAAAGGAAAAAGAATTTCAATGAAACACAATGAAATATTTTTGGAGTTTTTGTTTTTCTGAAGAAAGTAAAAGAAGAACGAGAAAAACTATTTACACGGGAAAGCTCCCAAAAAGCAAAAGAAGAACGAGAAATCTTTTTGGGTTTTCTTTTAATAGTACTACTAAATAAACATGGAAAGGAAAGAAGCTACAACTAATTTTTTTGGTTTTTCTCAAAGTTTTTCAAACACACAAGAAGAAAGCAAGGAAAGAAATAAACTAACATGGATAATACAATGAAAAAGTATTAACACCGACAACTGGAATGAGTGTGTGAACATGAATGTAATGTCGGTGAGAAATACGTACTCCCCCAAACTTAGGCTTTAGGCCTAAGTTGGTTTAAGGCCACGGCTGGCCTGGCGGATATCCAAAGTTGTAGTCGGGGTTGTACTGGGATGCGGCCGCTACGGCCTGAAGGGCTGCAGCATGGAGGCGAACGGCCTCCACCTCTCTCTCATACTCGTTTGCCTCTTCTCTAGTTATAAAATGTCTCCCTTTTACCTGAAAGTTAAAGAAGGCAAGAGCAAGAAGGGTAATATGGACAGCACGCTGCCGGTCAAAGATTAGTCGGTACAGGAGGGACTGTTCGTTCCTCACAAGAAACTGGTAGCGTACCAAAGCATTATAATCAAGGAAAGCAGGTGGTAACTCAATGTCATTCCCCTTTATGGGCACCCCAAGATAATTAGCTAAACGGGTGGCATAAATTCCACCAAAGAAATCTCCATCTTTAGCATTAAGGTGTAATCTCCTCGCGATAATAGCCCCTAAATTATATTGTTTATCACCCAACACCGCACACATGAGGATACTAAGATCTGGAATGCAAAGGTGGCTATGCTCATGCTTACCGTTAATGCATCTACCTATAAAGAGAGCAAAATAATGTATGGTCGGAAAGTGAATGCTCCCTATGGTAGCTTGTTTCTAGTTTCTCCCACAGTGATGCTAGCAAGGAAATCATTATACTCAGTCTTATGAGGTTCACTAAGGATGCCCCACTGTGGAATTTTGCATGCTTCATTAAAATCTTCTAGGTCCATGGTAAATGATTTATCATAAAGATCAAACAGAACAGAATGAGTATTGCACTTAGATGTAAATTCAAACCTCCGCACAAAGGAATCGGTGAGGTAATAGTACTGCCGGCACTTATCTGACACGAAGTCTTCGAGGCTGGCATTTTGTACGTACGCATCAAATTCCTCCTTGAAACCTGCATGAATCATGAATTGATCCAACGGCCATTCGCAAGGCCATACTCGAGCTTCCCTTGGTGGTTCAAGGTCCGGCTCACGTATCACGATCCTTGGGGCTTGCTTCCTTGAGGAACCACCTTGGTATATTTTCCTAAACATTTTTCTTCCTCTAATTTTTTTTGAAATTTTTAGTGACTCAAAATAAAAGTGAACCAAACTCAACAAGATTGATAGCAACTACTCCTACACGTGCCTAGAGGCTATATCATGCATCAAAACTACTTTGGACCATATAAATTTGACATGCAAGCTCAAGAACAAGGTCACCACAGCAGCAAAAATTTGCAATATATAAAGCACTAGAACAAAAATTAATTGGACCATTGGAGGAGTCACATACCGAAGAACAATCCCCCAAAGCAGTTTTGCAAATGGAGCTTTGCACAAGGAGATCGAAAATGGCAGCAAGATGAGCAAGAACACGGGTTTGAGCAACGGGATGATTTTTTCTGGAGGAAGACGAAGTGGATGGGTGCTAGAATAAGTGAGGGGGACCCACATGGGACCCACAAGGCAGGGGGCGCCCAGGGGGGTAGGGCGCGCCCTCCAGCCTTGTGGTCCACTGGTGCAGCCCCCTGGTGTGTTCTCAGTGCCAAAAATTCTTAAATATTCTATAAAAAATCATACTGAATTTTCAGGGTATTTGGAGAACTTTTATTTTTGGGACATTTTTTATTGCACGGATAATTCAGAAAACAGGTGAATAATACTGTTTAAGCTTTATTTATTCTAAATAACGGAAAGTAAAAAGTAGGTACAGAAAGTTGTGCTTTCTAAATTCATCCATCTCATGCTCATCAAAAGGAATCCATTAACAAGGTTGATCAAGTCTTATTAAAAAACTTCTTCCGAATGATATGAAACCGGAGAATTTTTGAATAACACTAGGTTACCTCAACGGGGATATGCATGTCCCCAACAATAAGAATATCATATTTCTTTTTGACAGTAGGAAGAGAGAATTCAAAACCTCCAATAGCAATAGTTGAAAATTTTCCAATAGAATTGATGCTGTTCACTTGAGGTTGTTTCCTCGGAAAGTGTACCGTATGCTCATTACCATTAACAAGAAAAGTGACATTGCTTGTTGCAATCAATAATAGCCCCTGCAGTATTCAAAAAGGGTCTACCAAGGATGATCGACATACTGTCGTCCTCGGGAATATCAAGAATAACAAAGTCCGTTAAGATAGTAACGTTTGCAACCACAACAGGCACATCCTCACAAATACCGATGGGTATAGCAGTTGATTTATCAGCCATTTGCAAAGAGATTTCAGTAGGTGTCATCTTATTCAATTCAAGTCTACGATATAAAGAGAAAGGAATAACACTAACACCGGCTCCAAGATCACATAAAGCAGTTTTAACATAGTTTCTTTTAATGGAGCATGGTATAGTTGATACTCCTCGGTCTCCTAGTTTCTTTGGTATTCCACCCTTAAAAGTATAATTAGCAAGCATGGTGGAAATTTCAGCTTCCGGTATCTTTCTTTTATTTGTAATAATATCCTTCATATACTTAGCATAAGGAGACATTTTCAGAATATCAGTCAAACGCATACGCAAAAAGACAGGTCTAAGCATTTCAACAAAGTGCTCAAAATCCTCATCATCCTTTTTCTTGGATGGGTTAGGAGGAAAGGGCATGGGTTTCTGAACCCATGGTTCTCTTTCTTTACCATGTTTCCTAGCAATGAAGTCTCTCTTATAATAACGTTGATTCTTTGATTGTGGGTTATCAAGATCAACAACATGTTCTACCTCCACATCATTATCATTACTAGGTTGATTATCAACATGAACATCATCATTAACATTCACACTAGGTTCATGCTCATCACCAGATTGTGTTTCAGCATCAGAAATAGAAATATCATTGGGATTCTCAGGTGTGTCTATAACAGGTTCACTAGAAGCATGCAAAGTCCTATCAGTTTTCCTTTTCTTCTTATTAGAAGGTGGACTAGGTGCATCAGTATTAGTTTTCTAAGAATCTTGCTCAATTCTCTTAGGATGGCCCTCTGGATACAAAGGTTCTTGGGTCATTTTACCACCTCTAGTCATAACCCTAACAGCATTATCATTGTTCTTACTATTCAACTCATTGAGCAAATCATCCTGTGCCTTAAGTACTTGTTCTACTTGAGTTTTCACCATGGAAGCATGCTTACTAATAATCTTAAGATCACTAACAGTTCTACTCATATAATCACCCAAGCAATCAAGCATGTAAGCATTACGTTTCAATTGTCTACTAACATAAGCATTAAAGTTTTCCTGTTTAACAATAAAGTTATCAAACTCATCCAAGCATTGACTAGCAGACTTATTATGAGGAATATCACCTTCATCAAATCTATAGAGAGAATTTACCTCTACTACCTGTGTTGGGTTATCAAGACCATGTATTTCTTCAATAGGCGGTAAATTCTTAACATCTTCAGCTTTGATACCTTTTTCTTTCATAGATTTCTTTGCCTCTTGCATATCTTCAGGACTGAGAAATAGAATGCCTCTTTTCTTCGAAGTTGGCTTAGGAGTTGGTTCAGGAAGTGTCAAATCATTATCATTACTCAATATATTATTCAATAGCAATTCAGCTTGCTTAACAGTTCGTTCCCTGAAAACACAACCAGCACAACTATCTAGGTGGTCCCTAGAAGCATCGGTTAGTCCATTATAAAAGATATCAAGTATTTCATTTTTATTGAGAGGATGACCAGGCAAAGCATTAAGTAATTGGAGAAGCCTCCCCCAAGCTTATGGGAGACTCTCTTCTTTAATTTGCACAAATTTAAATATTTCCTTTAAAGCAGCTTGTTTCTTATGAGCAGGGAAATATTTTTCAGAGAAGTAGTAAATAATATCCTGGGGACTACACACACAACTAGGAGCAAGCGAATTAAACCATAACTTAGCATCACCCTTTAACAAGAAAGGAAACAACTTAAGAATATAGTAATAGCGAATTTTTTCCTCGTGAGCAAATAGGGTGGCTATATCATTCAATTTAGTAAGATGTGCCACAACAGTTTCAGATTCATAACCATGGAAAGGATCAGATTCAACCAAAGTAATTAACTCAGGATCGACAGAGAATTCATAATCCTTAACAGTAACAAAGATAGGTGAAGTAGCAAACTTAGGATCATATTGCATTCTAGCATTCAAAGACTTTTCTTTCCACTTGCATAATAATTTCTTAAGATCATCTCTATCCTTACAAGCAAGAAAGTCCCTAGCTACCTCTCCATCCATAACATAACCCTCAGGCATAACAGGCAATTCATATCTAGGAGAGCTAGTCTTATCAGGTGTTTCAAAGTTTTTAGTTTCAATAATTTCATCAGTTTCAGAAATATCATCATCTTCAGCATAATCAATAGTTCTAACTCTAGCAAGATGTTCAGCAAGTAATTCAGCCAGTGGCACAGTTTTATCAAGCAAAGTAGTAGCATCATTCATAGTAGAAGTAGCATCATCAATAACACACGATATATCAGAATCAATAGCAGGTGTAGGTGTCGCAAGCTTACTCAAAACAGAAGGTGAATCAACTGCAGATCCAGATGGCAGTTCCTTACCTCCCCTCGTAGTAGAGGAAAAAATCTTGGTTCTAGTATCTTTCAAATTCCTCATAGTGATCAATAGATATAAATCCCAAGTGACACAGAGAATAGAGCTATGCTCCACGACAACAGCGCCAGAAAAAGGTCTTGATAACCCACAAGTATAGGGGATTGCAACAGTTTTCGAGGGTAGAGTATTCAACTCAAATTTATTTATTCGACACAAGGGGAGCCAAAGAATATTCTCAAGTATTAGCAGCTGAGTTGTCAATTCAACCACACCTGAAAGACATAATTGAAGGAAATATGCCCTAGAGGCAATAATAAAAGTTGTTATTTTATATTTCCTTATTCATGATAAAGGTTTATTATTCATGCTAGAATTGTATTGATCGGAAGCTTAAATACATGTGTGAATACATAAACAAACACCGTGTCCCTAGTGAGCCTCTACTTGACTAGCTCATTGATCAAAGATGGTTAAGGTTTCCTAACTATTGACATGAGTTGTCATTTGATAACGGGATCACATCATTAGGAGAATGATGTGATGGACAAGACCCATCCGTTAGCTTAGCATAATGATCATTCAGTTTTATTGCAATTGCTTTCTTCATGGCAAATACATATTCCTTCGACTATGAGATTATGCAACTCCCGGATACCGGAGGAATGCCTTATGTGCTATCAAACGTCACAACGTAACTGGGTGATTATAAAG
The DNA here is from genome assembly GCA_011799875.1 of Thinopyrum elongatum. NCBI lineage: Eukaryota > Viridiplantae > Streptophyta > Magnoliopsida > Poales > Poaceae > Thinopyrum > Thinopyrum elongatum. Next base: position 443,750,743 of record CM022299.1, read on the forward strand.
ATGCTCTACAGGTATCTCTGAAGGTGTTTGTTGAGTTGGCATAGATCGAGATTAGGATTTGTCACTCCGAGTATCGAAGAGGTATCTCTGGGCCCTCTCGGTAATACACATCATAAGCTTGCAAGCAAACGACTAAGGAGTTAGTCAAGAGGTGATGTATTACGGAACGAGTAAAGAGACTTGCCGGTAACGAGATTGAACTAGGTATGAAGATACTGATGATCGAATCTCAGGCAAGTAACATACCGATGGACAAAGGGAATTACGTATGTTGTCATAACGGTTCGACCGATAAAGATCTTTGTAGAATATGTAGGAGCCAATATGGGCATCCAGGTTCTGCTATTGGTTATTGACCGGGGAGGTGTCTCGGTGATGTCTACATAGTTCTCGAACCCGTAGGGTCCGCACGCTTAACGTTCGTTGACGATTTAGTGTTATATGAGTTATATGTTTTGGTGACCGAATGTTGTTCGGAGTCCCGGATGAGATCACGGACATGACGAGGAGTCTATAAATGGTCGAGAGGTAAAGATTGATATATAGGATGATGGTATTTGGACACCCGAAGTGTTTCAGGACTTACCGGGAAGGAATCAGGTCATCGGAAGGGGTTCCGGGCACCCCCCCCCCCCCCCCCCCGCGGCAAGATATGGGCCTTATGGGCCAAAGGAGGGGACATACCAGCCCACAAGGGGGCTGGTGTGCCCCCTCCCTTGTTTGAAAAGCCCTAGGGAAGGAAAACAGGGAGGGCTAGCCCCTCCTGCCTTTCCCTCTCATGGGAGAAAGGAAAAGGGAGGTGCCACCCTCCCCTGCCTTTCACCGCACTCCAAATAAGGAAAGGGAGGGGCGAGGCTTGGGAGGGACCCCAAGTAGGATTCCTCCTACTTGGGCGCCCCCTTTGGCTGCTCCTCCCTCCCTCCCACCTATATATATGTGGGAGGGGGCGCCTAGCACATCCAAGACAATTGCTTAGCCGTGTGCGGCGCCCTGATGTCTGCTAGAACTACGTCGGTTTTTCCCCAGAGAGGGAGGGATGATGCAGCACAGCGACGGTAGGTATTTCCCTCAGTGATGAGACCAAGGTTATCGAACCAGTAGGAGAACCACACAACACCACATAAACAGCTCCTGCACACAAAGAACAAATACTTGCAACCCGACGTGTTAAAGGGGTTGCCAATCCCTTTCGGGTAACAAGGTAGATAAAATTGTAGTAGATTGAAAGATGCAAATAAAAGCAAATAAAATTACTGTTGATTTCACTAGTGGCAAACAAATAAGTGAGGTATTTTTGGGTTTTTGGATTAATAGATCTGAAAATAAAAGTTGCAAACAAATAAAAGAGCGAGTAGCAAAATAGATCTTGAAGGCAAATATATTAAAGAAGAGACCCAGGGGTCGTAGTTTTCACTAGTGGCTTCTCTCGAGAAAAATAGGAAACGGTGGAAACAAATTACTGTTGGGCAATTGATAGAACTTCAAATACTCATGACGATATCCAGACAATGATCATTATATAGGCATCACGTCCAAGATTAGTAGACCGACTACTGCCTGCATCTACTACTATTACTCCACACATCGACCGCTATCCAGCATGCATCTAGTGTATTAAGTTCATGGAGAAACAGAGTAATGCAATAAGAACGATGACATGATGTAGACAAGATCTATTTATATAGAAATAGACCCCATCTTGTTATCCTTAATGGCAACAATACATACGTGTCATTTCCCTTTCTGTCACTGGGATCAAGCACCGTAAGATCGAACCCATCACAAAGCACCTCTTCCCATTGCAAGATAAATAGATCAAGTTGGCCAAACAAAACCCAAATATCGGAGAAGAAATACGAGGCTATAAGCAATCATGCATATAAGAGATCAAAGAAGACTCAAATAACTTTCATCGATAAAAAGATAGATCTGATCATAAACTCAAAGTTCATCGGATACCAACAAACACACCACAAAAAAGAGCTACAGCATATGGATCTCCAAGAGACCATTGTATTGAGAATCAAACGAGAGAGAGAAAGCCATCTAGCTACTAACTACGGACCCGAAGGTCTACAATGAACTACTCATGCATCATCGGAGAGGCACCAATGAGGATGATGAACCCCTCCGTGATGGTGTCTAGATTGGATCTGATGGTTCTGGAACTTGCGGTGGCTGGAATTGATTTTCGTTGACTCCCCTAGGGTTTCTGGAATAGTGGGGTATTTATATAGCAAAGAGGCGGTGCGGGAGGCCCCCGAGGTGGGGACAACCCACCTGGGCGCGCCTGGGCCTCCAGGCGTGCCCTGGTGAGTTGTGCTCCCCTTGGAGCACCCCGTAGGTGCTTCTCCAGCACACTGGATGTCTTCTGGTCCAAAAAAAATCCACAAAAAGTTTCGCTGCGTTTGGACTCCGTTTGGTATTGATTTACTGCGATGTAAAAAACATGCAGAAAACAGCAACTGGCACTGGGCACTATGTCAATAGGTTAGTACCAAAAAAATGATATAAAATGATTATAAAATGATTGTAAAACATCCAAGAATGATAATATAACAGCATGGAACAATAAAAAATTATAGATACATTGGCGACGTATCAGCATCCCCAAGCTTAATTCCTGCTCGTCCTCGTGTAGGTAAATGATAAAAACAGAATTTTTGATGTGGAATGCTGCCTAACATGTTCATCATATATTCTTTTCTTAATAGCATGGACATTTGGACTTTTATATGGTTCAAAGAAATAGTCTAGTTTTGACATGGTAACTTAAATACTCAAGCATATCAACAAGCAACCATGTCTTTCAAAATATCAATGCTAAAGCAAGTTATCCCTAGCCCGTCATGCTCAATCATTGATCTATTCATGAAACACACTCAAATATTAGCTACACCCAATGCTCAAGTACGATCATAGTGCCCCTTAGTTGGTGCTTTATAAGAGAAGATGTAGACTCAAATTAAAAATAAAAATTGCATAAAGTAAAAGAAAGGCCATTCGCGGAGGGAAGTAGGGATTTGTAGAGGTGCCAGAGCTCAAAGCATAAATTGAGAGATAAAAACATTTTGAGAGGCATACTTTTCCCACCAACGAAAACGACTTAGAGCTCCCCACACTTTCCATGCTAGATATATCATAGGCGGTTCCCAAATAGAAAATAAAGTTTATTCCTTTTTCCACCATTTCTTTCACTTTCCATGGCTAGCTGTATCCACGGGTGCCCTCCATACTAACACTTTCCAAGGAATTTATTATTTGACAACATAAAGTAAATTCATTTTTCATTTCGGGACTGGGCATCCCTAATACCTTTGCCGTACTCTTGTGCAATGACAAGTGGATAAACACTCATCGTGAGAATAACACATCTAGCATGGAAAATATTGGCCACCCCTCACCGCCTCGCGAGCGGTACGAGCACACAAAAGAGAAATTTATTTTGAAAATTAGAGATGGCACATACAAATTTGCTTAGAACAGCACGGAAATACTGCATATAGGTAGGTATAGTGGACTCATATGGCAAAACTGGTTTAAAGGGTTTTGGATGCAAAAGTAGTGATCATACTTGGTGCAAATGAAGGCTAGCAAAAAGATTGAGAAGCGCCCAACCAAGAAACGAATAATCTCGTAAGCAAGCATTAAGCATAAGTAACACCGAATAATGCACCATAAGTAAGATATAATTTAATTGCATAACTATTGACTTTCGTACATGCATAGGGAATCACAAACCTTAACACCAGTATTCTTACTAAAGCACAATTACTCATCAACATGGCTCACATATTATATCATCATATCTCAAAACTATTACAAAGAACCAAGTTTATTTTGTCCAATGATCTTCATGAAAGTTTTTATTATATCCTTCTTGGATATCTATCACTTTGGGACTAATTTCATATGTTGCTTTTAATAAGCTCAAACAAATATAAGTGAAGAACATGAGCATAATATTTCTTTCTCTCAAATTAATCTAAGTGAAGCAAGAGAGAATTTCTTCAAAATTTAACTAACTCCCAAATAAATCTAAGTGAAGCATGAGAGCATTTCTTCAAAAATAACAAAGCACACCGTGCTCAAAAAGATATAAGTGAAGCACTAGAGCAATTCCAAGGCTCTAAAATTTTAAGTGAAGCATAGGAGCAAGCACAGCATAGTTTTTGGCTCTCTCAAAAAGGTGTGTCCAGCAAGGATTCAAGACTTAAAATAAAAAGCAAAAACAAGAAAAGACTCAAATCATACAAGACGATCCAAGCAAAAGTCATGATATGTGACGAATAAAAATATAGCTCCAAGTAAAATACCGATGGTCGTTAGAAGAAAGAGGGGATGCCACTCGGGGGCATCCCCAAGCTTAGTTCCTTGATACTTCTTGAATATTATCTTGGGGTGCCTCGGGCATCCCCAAGCTTAGCCTTTTGCTAATCCTTATTCCTTCATCCATCGTAATATCACCCAAAACTTGAAAACTTCAATCACACAAAACTCAACAAAACCTTCGTGAGATCCGTTAGTATAAGAAAACAAATCACTACTTTAAGTACTGTTGGAAACCAATTCATATTTTATTTTTGCATTATATCTACTGTATTCCAACTTTTATATGGCAAAAACTCCTCAAAGAAAACCATAGAATCATCAAAACAAGCAAACAACGCAAAGAAAACAGAATCTGTCAAAAACAGAACAGTCTGTAGCAATCTGAAAACTTTGAATACTTCTGTAACTCCAAAAATTCTGAAAAATTATGAAAACGTGAGAAATTTGTTTATTAATCTTCTGAAAAAACAATAAAATCAAAATCACTCTTCTGTTAAAAATAAGAATTGTTTTCCTGAGCTCAAAAGTTTCTGTTTTTCAGCAAGATCAAATCGACTATCACCCAAATCAACCCAAAGGCTTTGCTTGGCACAAACACTAATTTAAACCACAAAAACACATCTAATCAGAGGTATAATTGGGTATTTTATTTAAAACAGCAAGAAAACCAAAAAGCAAAAGATACAAGTTGGGTTGCCTCCCAACTAGCGCTATCGCTTTATGCCCCTAGCTAGGCATAAGATTTCATTGATGCTCACATGAAAGATATGAATTGAAGCACAAAGAGAGCATCATAAAACATGTGACAAACTCATTTAAGTCTAACATACTTCCTATGCATAGGAATTTTATAAGCAAACAAATTATCAAGACAAGCAAATTCTAGCATATGCAAAGAAGAAGAAAGAAACAATAGCAATCTCAACATAATGAGAGGAAATCTAGTAACATGAAAATTTCTACAACCATATTTTCCTATCTCATAATAATTACATGTAGGATCATAATCAAATTCAAAAATATAGCTATCACATAAAATATTCTCTTCATGATCCACATGCATGCAAAGTTGACACTCTTCCAAATTGTGGGATTATCATAAAATAAAGTCATGACCTCTCCAAGCCCACTTTTATCAAAAAATTCATAAGATTGAACACTCTCCAAAGTAGTGGGACCATTATTACCTAGAGTTGACACTCTTCCAAACCCACTTTCAATATTATTGCAAACACTATTATTAATATCATATTCATCATGAGGCTTAAATAAATTTTGAAGATCATAAGAAGAATCACCCCAATCATGATCATTGCAATAAGTAGTGGACATATCAAAATTAGCATCCCCAAGCTTGGGGTTTTGCATATTATTAGCACAATTGACATTAATAGAATTTATAATAACATCATTGCAATCATGTTTTTCATTCAAGGAGCTATCATGAACCACTTTATAAATTCCTTCGTTTAACACTTCATCACAATTTTTAGATTCATAAATCTCAAGCAAAACTTCATAAAGATAATCTAGTGAACTCAATCCACTAGCAATTGGTTCATCATAATTGGATCTTTTGAAAAGATTAGGAAGTGGATGAGGATCCATAATAATAGATTTTTAGCAAGCGAAGATGCAAGCAAATAGAAGGCACATGGCAACACAAGCAAACATGAGATCTGACGAGAAAAAGGCGAACGAAAAAGAGGGCGAATAAAACGGCAAATTTTTGTGAAGTGGGGGAGAGGAAAACGAGAGGCAAATGGCAAATAATGTAAATTGCAAGGAGATGAGATTTGTGATTAGGAACTTGATAGATGTTCATGATGTCTCCCCGGCAACGGCGCCAGAAACTCCTCTTGATGTCTTCTAGAACTACATCGGTTTTTCCCCAGAGAGGGAGGGATGATGCAGCACAACGACGGTACGTATTTCCCTCAGTGATGAGACCAAGGTTATCGAACCAGTAGGAGAACCATGCAACACCACGTAAACAGCTCCTGCACACAAAGAACAAATACTTGCAACCCGACATGTTAAAGGGGTTGTCAATCCCATTTGGGTAACAAGATAGATAAAATTGTAGTAGATTGAAAGATGCAAATAAAATTTAGCAAGGTATTTTTGGGTTTTTGGATTAATAGATCTGAAAATAAAAGTTGCAAACAAATAAAAGAGCGAATAGCAAAATAGATCTTGAAGGCAAATATATTAAAGAAGAGACCCGGGGGCCGTAGTTTTCACTAGTGGCTTCTCTCGAGAAAAATAGCAAACGGTGGAAACAAATTAGTGTTGGGCAATTGATAGAACTTCAAATACTCATGACGATATCCAGGCAATGATCATTATATAGGCATCACGTCCAAGATTAGTAGATCGACTCCTGCCTGCATCTACTACTATTACTCCACACATCGACCGCTATCCAGCATGCATCTAGTGTATTAAGTTCATGGAGAAACGGAGTAATGCAATAAGAACGATGACATGATGTAGACAAGATCTATTTATGTAGAAATAGACCCCATCTTGTTATCCTTAATGGCAACGATACATAAGTGTCGTTTCCCTTTCTGTCACTGGGATCAAGCACCGTAAGATCAAACCCATCACAAAGCACCTCTTCCCATTGCAAGATAAATAGATCAAGTTGGCCAAACAAAACCCAAATATCGGAGAAGAAATACGAGGCTATAAGCAATCATGCATATAAGAGATCAAAGAAGACTCAAATAACTTTCATGGATAAAAAGATAGATCTGATCATAAACTCAAAGTTCATCGGATCCCAACAAACACACCACAAAAAAGAGTTACATCATATGGATCTCCAAGAGACCATTGTATTGAGAATCAAATGAGAGAGAGAAAGCCATCTAGCTACTAACTACGGACCCGAAGGTCTACAATGAACTACTCACGCATCATCGGAGAGGCACCAATGAGGATGATGAACCCCTCCGTGATGGTGTCTAGATTGGATCTGGTGGTTCTGGAACTTGCGGCGGCTGGAATTGATTTTCGTCGACTCCCCTAGGGTTTCTGGAATATTGGGGTATTTATAGAGCAAAGAGGCAGTGCGGGAGGCCCCCGAGGTGGGCACAACCCACCTGGGCGCGCCTGGGCCTCCAGGCATGCCCTGGTGAATTGTGCTCCCCTCGGAGCACCCCCGGTGCTTCTCTTGCCCACTGGATGTCTTCTGGTCCAAAAAAATCCACAAAAAGTTTTGCTACGTTTGGACTCCGTTTGGTATTGATTTCCTGCGATGTAAAAAACATGCAGAAAACAACAACTGGCACTGGGCACTATGTCAATAGGTTAGTTCCAAAAAATGATATAAATGATTGTAAAACATCCAAGAATGATAATATAACAGCATGGAACAATCAAAAATTAAAGATACGTTGGAGATGTATCACGCCCCCCTCCACCGTTTACACCCCCGGTCATATTTTCATAGTGCTTTGGCGAAGCCCTGCGGAGATCACTTCACCATCACCGTCACCACGCCGTCGTGCTATCGGAAATCATCCACTACCTCACTGTCTTGCTGGATCAAGAAGGCGCGGACGTCACCGAACTGAACGTGTGCTGAACGCGGAGGTGCCGTACGTTCAGTACTCGATCGGTTGGATCGCGAAGAAAGTTCGACTACATCAACCGCGTTGTGAAACGCTTCCGCTTATGGTCTACAAGGGTACGTAGACACACTCTCCCCTCTCATTTCTATACATCTCCTTGATAGATCTTGCGTGTGCGTAGGATTTTTTTTTGTTTTCATGCAACGTTCCCCAACAGTGGCATCATGAGCCAGGTCTATGCGTAGATGATATGCACGAGTAGAACACAAAGAGTTGTGGGCGGTGATAGTCATACTGCTTACCACCAACGTCTTATTTTGATTCATCGGTATTATGGGATGAAGCGGCCCGGACCAACCTTACATGTCCACGCACATGAGACCGGTTCCACCGACAGACATGCAACTAGTTTTGCATAAAGGTGGCTGGCGGGTGTCTATTTCTCCTACTTTAGTTGAATCAAATTTGACTACGGCCGGGCCTTGAAGAAGGTTAAAACAGCAAACTTGATGAAACACCGTTGTGGTTTTTGCGTAGGTAAGAACGGTTCTTGCTAGAAGCCCGTAGCAGCCACGTAAAACTTGCAACAACAAAGTAGAGGACGTCTAACTTGTTTTTGCAGGGCATGTTGTGATGTGATATGGTCAAGATATGATGTGATATATGTTGATGTATGAGATGATCATGTTTTGTAATATCGACAACCGGCAGGAGCCTTAGGGTTGTCTCTTTATTGTATGAAATGCAAGCACCATGTAATTGCTTTACTTTATCACTATGCGTTAGCGATAATTGTAGAAGCAATAGTTGGCGTGACGACCTCGATGTAATGACGCTACGATGGAGATCAAGGTGTCAAGCCAATGACGATGGAGATCATGATGTTGCTTTGGAGATGGAGATCAAAAGCACAAGATGATGATGGCAATATCATGTCACATATTTTGATTGCATGTGATGTTTATCCTTTATGCATCTTATTTTGCTTAGAACGACGGTAGCATTATAAGATGATCCCTTCACTAAATTTCAAGGTAAAAGTGTTCTCCCTGAGTATGCACCGTTGCTACAGTTCATCGTTTTGAGACACCACATGATGATCGGGTGTGATAGACTCTACGTTCACATACAACGGGTGTAAGACAGTTTTACACATGCAGAATACTTGGGTTAAACTTGACGAGCCTAGCATGTACAGACATGGCCTCGGAACACTGGAGACCGAAAGAGCGAAAGAGATCATAGAGGGAGTAGCTATGATCAACATAGAGATGTTCACCATTGATGACTACCCCATCTCACGTGATGATCGGACATGGGTTAGTTGATCTGGATCACGTATCACTTAGATAACTTGAGGGATGTTTATTTTAGTGGGAGTTCTTTAGTAATTTGATTAATTGAACTTAATTTATCATGAACTTAGTCTTGATAGTTTTGCATATCTATGTTGTAGATCAATAGCTCACGATATAGCTCCTATATATTTTTGATATGTTCCTAGAGAAAACTAAGTCGAAAGATGATAGTAGCAATGATGCGGACTGGGTCCGTGATCTGAGGATTATCCTCATTGCTGCACAGAAGAATTATGTCCTTGATGCACCGCTTGGTGACAGACCTTTTGTAGGAGCAGATGCAGACATTATGAACATTTGGCAAGCTCGATATGAAGACTACTTAATAGTTTAGTGCGCCATGCTTTACGGCTTAGAACCGGGATTTCAAAAACATTTTGAACACCATGGAACATATGAGATGTTCTAAGAGCTGAAATTGGTATTTCAGACTTATGCCCGTGTTGAGAGGTATGAGACCTCTGACACGTACTTTGCCTACAAGATGGAGGAGAATAGCTCAGCCAGTGAGCATGTGCTCAGAATGTCTGGGTACTACAATCGCTTGAATCAAGTGGGAGTTTATCTTCCAGATAAGATAGTGATTGACAGAGTTCTCTAGTCACTATCACCAAGCTACTAGAACTTCGTGATGAACTATAATATGCAAGGGATGACGAAAATGATTCCCGAGCTCTTCGCGATGCTGAAATCGGCGAAGATAGAAATCAAGTAAGAGCATCAAGTGTTGATGGTTAAACAAGACCACTAGTTTCAAGAAAAGGGCAAGTGAAAGAAAGGGAACTTCAAGAAGAATGGTAAGCAAGTTGCTACTCCCGTGAAGAAGCCCAAAGCTGGACCAAGCCTGAAACTGGGTGCTTCTACAGCAAAGGAAATGGTCACTAGAAGTGGAACTGCCCCAAATACTTGGCGGATAAGAAGGATGGCAAAGTGAACAAAGGTGTATTTGATATTCATGTTATTGATGTGTATTTTACTAGTGTTCAACGTAACCCCTGGGTATTTGATACCGGTTTAGTTGCTAAGATTAGTAACTCGAAACAGGAGTTGCAGAGACTAGTAAAAGTGAGGTGACGATGTGTGTTGGAAATGATTCCAAGGTTGATATGATCATCATCGCACACTCCCTCTACCTTCGGGATTAGTGTTGAACCTAAATAAATGTTATTTGGTGTTTGCGTTGAGCATGAATATGATTAGATAATGTTTATTGCAATACCGTTATTCATTTAAGTTAGAGAATAATTGTTATTCTGTTTACATGAATAAAACCTTATATGGTCATACACCCAATGTGAATGGTTTATTGAATCTCGATCGTAGTGATACACATATTCATAATATTGATGCCAAAAGATGCAAAGTTGATAATGATAGTGCAACATACTTGTGGCACCTCCGTTTAGGTCATATTGGTGTAAAGCGCATGAAGAAACTCCATGCTGATGGACTTTTTGAATCACTTGATTATGAATCATTTTATACTTGCGAACCATGCCTCATGGGCAAGATGACTGAAACTCCGTTCTCCGGAACAATGGAGTGAGCTAATGACTTATTGGAAATAATACATACCGATGTATGCGGTTCGATGAGTGTTGAGGCACGCAACGGGTATCGTTATTTTCTAACCTTCACAGATGATTTGAGTAGATATGGGTATATTTACTTAATGAAACACAAAGTCTGAAACAATTGAAAAGTTCAAAGAATTTCAGAGTGAAGTGGAGAATCATCGTAACAAGAAAATAAAGTTTCTACGATTTGATCGCAGAGGCGAATATTTGAGTTACGAGTTTGGCCTTCATTTAAAACAATGTGGAATAGTTTCACAAATCACGCCACCTAGAACACCACAGTGTAATGGTGTGTCCGAACGTCGTAACCATACTTTATTAGATATGGTGTGATCTATGATGTCTCTTACCGATTTACCACTATCGTTTTGGGGTTATGCATTAGAGACAGCCGCATTCACGTTAAATAGGGCACCGTCTAAATCCGTTGAGACGACACTATATGAACTGTGGTTTGGCAAGAAACCTAAGTTGTCATTTCTTAAAGTTTGGGGTTGCGACACTTATGTCAAAAGGCTTCAGCCTGATAAGCTCAAACCCAAATTGGAGAAGTGCGTCTTCATAGGATACCCTAAGGAAACAATTGGGTACACCTTCTACCACAGATCTGAAGGCAAGATCTTTGTCGCCAAGAATGGAACATTTCTAGATAAGGAGTTTCTCTCGAAAGAAGTGAGTGAGAGGAAAGTAGAACTTGATGAGGTAATTGTACCTTCTCTCAAATTGGAAAGTAGCACATCAGAGAAATCCGTTCCCGTGATACCTACACCAACTAGAGAGGAAGCTAATGATGATGATCATGAAACTTCAGATCAGGTTACTACTGGACCTCGTAGGTCGAACAGAGCACGTTCCACACCAGAGTGGTACGGTAATCCTGTCCTGGAAGTCATGTTACTAGACCATGGCGAACCTACGAACTATGAAGAAGCTATGATGAGCCCAGATTCCGATAGATGGCTTGAGGCCATGAAATCTGAGATAGGATCCATGTATGAGAACAAAGTGTGGACTTTGGTGGACTTGCCCGATGTTCGGCAAGCCATTGAGAATAAATGGATCTTCAAGAAGAAGACAGACGCTGATAGTAATGTCAACATCTACAAAGCTCGACTTGTCGGAAAAGGTTTTCGACAAGTTCAAGGGGTTGACTACGATGAGACCTTCTCACCCATAGCGATGCTTAAGTCAGTCCGAATCATGTTAGCAATTGCCGCATTTTATAATTATGAAATCTGGCAAATGGACGTCAAAACTGCATTCCTTAATGAATTTCTTAAAGGAGAGTTGTATATGATGCAACCAAAAGGTTTTGTCAATCCTAAAGGTGCTAACAAAGTGTGCAAGCTCCAGCGATCCATCTATGGACTGGTGCAAGCATCTCGGAGTTGGAATATACGCTTTGATGAGGTGATCAAAGCATATGGTTTTATATAGACTTACGATGAAACATGTATTTACAAGAAAGTGAGTGGGAGCTCTGTAGCATTTCTGATATTATATGTGGATGACATATTGTTGATCGAAAATGATATAGAATTTCTGAATAGCATAAAAGGATACTTGAATAAGAATTTTTTCAATGAAAGACCTCGGTGAAGCTGCTTATATATTGGGCATCAAGATCTATAGGGATAGATCGAGACGCTTAATAGGACTTTCACAAAGCACATACCTTGATAAAGTTTTGAAGAAGTTCAAAATGGATCAGTCAAAGAAAGGGTTCTTGCTTGTGTTACAAGGTGTGAAGATGAGTAAGACTCAAAGCCCGACCACGACAGAAGATAGAGAGAGAATGAAAGTCATTCCCTATGCCTCAGCCATAGGTTCTATAAAGTATGCCATGCTGTGTACCAGACCTATTGTGTACCTTGCCATGAGTTTGGCAAGGAGGTACAATAGTGATCCAGGAGTAGATCACTGGACAGCGGTCAAAATTATCCTTAGTTACCTAAGAGGACTAAGGAAATATTTCTCGGTTATGGAGGTGATAAAGAGTTCGTCATAAAGAGTTACGTCGATGCAAGCTTTGACACCGATTCGGATGACTCTGAGTCTCAATCTGGATACATATTGAAAGTAGGATCAATTAGCTAGAGTAGCTCCATAGAGAGCATTGTAGACATAAAATTTTGCAAAATACATACAGATCTGAATGTGACAGACCTGTTGACTAAACTTCTCTCACAAGCAAAACCTGATCACACCTTAGTACTCTTGGGGTGTTAATCACTTGGTGATGTGAACTAGATTATTGACTCTAGTAAACTCTTTGGGTGTTGGTCACATGGCGATGTGAACTATGGGTGTTAATCACATGGCGATGTGAACTAGATTATTGACTCTAGTGCAAGTGGGAGACTGAAGGAAATATGCCCTAGAGGCAATAAGAAAAGTTGTTATTTTATATTTCCTTATTCATGATAAAGGTTTATTACTCATGCTAGAATTGTATTGATCGGAAACTTAAATACATGTGTGCATACATAAACAAACACCGTGTCCCTAGTGAGCCTCTACTTGACTAGCTTGTTGATCAAAGATGGTTAAGGTTTCCTAACTATTGACATAAGTTGTCATTTGATAACGGGATCACATCATTAGGAGAATGATGTGATGGACAAGACCCATCCGTTAGCTTAGCATAATGATCGTTCAGTTTTATTGCTATTGCTTTCTTCATGGCAAATACATATTCCTTCGACTATGAGATTATGCAACTCCCGGATACCGGAGGAATGCCTTGTGTGCTATCAAATGTCACAACATAACTAGGTGATTATAAAGATGCTCTACAGGTATCTCCGAAGGTGTTCGTTGAGTTGGCATAGATCGAGATTAGGATTTGTCACTCCGAGTATCGGAGAGGTATCTCTGGGCCCTCTCGGTAATACACATCATAAGCTTGCAAGCAAACGACTAAGGAGTTAGTCACGAGGTGATGTATTACGGAATGAGTAAAGAGACTTGCCGGTAATGAGATTGAACTAGGTATGAAGATACCGACGATCGAATCTCGGGCAAGTAACATACCGATGGACAAAGGGAATTACGTATGTTGTCATAACGGTTCGACCGATTAAGATCTTCGTAGAATATGTAGGAGCCAATATGGGCATCTAGGTTCTGCTATTGGTAATTGGCCAGGGAGGTGTCTCGGTCATGTCTACATAGTTCTCAAACCCATAGGGTCAGCACGCTTAACGTTCGTTGACGATATAGTGTTATATGAGTTATATGTTTTGGTGACCGAATGTTGTTCGAAGTCCCGGATGAGATCACGGACATGATGAGGAGTCTCGAAATGGTAGAGAGGTAAAGATTGATATATTGGACAATGGTATTTGGACACTAGAAGTGTTTCGGGACATACCGGGAAGGAATCAGGTCACCAGAAGGGGTTCCGGGCACCCCCCCCCCCCCCCCGACAAGATATGGGGCGCCTTATGGGCCAAAGGAGGGGACATACCAGCCCACAAAGAGGGCTGGTGCGCCCCCTCCCTTGTTTGGCCAGCCCTATGGAAGGAAAAGGGCGAGGGCTAGCCCCTCCTGCCTTTCCCTCTCATGGGAGAAAGGAAAAGGGGGGCGCCACCCTCCCCTGCCTTTCCCCGCACTCCAAATAAGGAAAGGGGGGGCGACGCTTGGGAGGGACCCCAAGTAGGATTCCTCCTACTTGGGCGCCTCCTTTGGCTGCTCCTCCCTCCCTCCCACCTATATATATGTGGGAGGGGGGCGCCTAGAACATCCAAGACAATTGCTTAGCCGTGTGCGGCGCCCCCCCTCCACCGTTTACACCTCCGGTCATATTTTCGTAGTGCTTAGGCGAAGCCCTGCGGAGATCACTTCACCATCACCGTCACCACGTCGTCATGCTATCGGAACTCATCCACTACCTCGCCATCTTGCTGGATCAAGAAGGCGCGGACGTCACCGAGCTGAACGTGTGCTGAACGCGGAGGTGCCGTACGTTTGGTACTCGATCGGTTGGATCGCGAAGAAAGTTCGACTACATCAACCGTGTTGTGAAACGCTTCTGCTTACGGTCTACGAGGGTATGTAGACACACTCTCCCCTCTTGTTGTTATGCATCTCCTTCATAGATCTTGCGTGGGCGTAGGAATTTTTTTTGTTTTCATGCAATGTTCCCCAACATTAATATCTGCAGCAAAGTATTTAGTAGCAAAGTAGTATGGAAGTAACGGTAACGGTGGCAAAAGTAACAGTAGCAGTTTTGTAGCAATCGTAACAGTGGCAACGGCAAAGTAACATAGCAAAGATCAATATGTGAAAAGCTCGTAGGCAATGGATCAATGATGGATAATTATGTCGGATGGCATTCATCATGCAAGAGTTATAACCTAGGGTGACATAGAACTAGCTCCAATTCATCAATATAATGTAGGCATGTATTCTGAATATAGTCATATGTCACTACTACAGGATGCTGCTAACGCGACACTATGATCAGAGACCCTTTGACGAAACTATGTGCGATGCATTAATCGCAAACGGTGATGTAAAATAACCATAAAAAAAGATGCAAAATGTTTGCGATGAAGGATACATCAAACACGGTTCAGATTTTAGTTGCGTATGTGATGCGGGGCATACGGTTCAGTTCAATGAACTGTTTTCGATGAGGCAGAACAAAAGAAACGGGCAGCCAGATGAAGGCGTGTGTGATATACGGCATACAGTTCACTCGGATAAACTGTTTGTGATGAGGCGGTACAACAAAAACGGGCAGCCAGATGAAGATGTGTGCGATATACGGCATACAGTTCACTCGGATCTCGACAAACACACCGCAAAAGAAGATTACATCGGATAGATCTCCAAGAACATCGAGGAGAACATGGTATTGAGAATCAAAGAGAGAGAAGAAGCCATCTAGCTACTAGCTATGGACCCGTAGGTCTGTGGTAAACTACTCACGCTTCATCAGAAGGGCAATAGAGTTGATGTAGATGCCCTCCGTGATCGAACCCCCCTCCGGAAGGATGCCGGAAAAGGCCCCAAGATGGGATCTCACGGGAACAGAAGGTTGCGGCGATGGAAAAGTGTTTTCGTGGATGCTTCTGGTGGTTCTATAATATATGGGAATATATAGGAGGAAGAGCTAGGTCAGGGGAGTCCCGAGGCGCCCACAAGGTAGGGGGCGCACCCACCCCCCTAGGGCGCGCCCTCCACCCTTGCCGCTTCCTCGCGGCTCTTCTGGCTTGGACTCCAAGTCCCCTGGGTGTCTTCTGGTCCAAGAAAAATCATCGTGAAGTTTTATTCCGTTTGGACTCCGTTTAGTATTCCTTTTCTGTGAAGCTCAAAAACAAGGAAAAAACATAAACTGCCACTGGGCTCTAGGTTAATAGGTTAGTCCCAAAAATAATATAAAATAGCATATTAATGCATATAAAACATCCAAATCAGATAATATAATAGCATGGAACAATCAAAAATTATAGATACGTTGGAGACGTATCACCGCTCGACGGAGCTGGCCCAGATCATGGTCTCCTTCCACTCATTCTCGTCGCTCGCCGTGTACGGGAGCACAAGGGTGAGGTGCCCCTCCTCGGTGATGGAGGATGCATTGAGCGCTGGCGCAGGAGAGGATGGAAGAGTCTATGGGTTGCGCTGCAGACTTCGGCTTCTTGGGAGCCATCTGCGAAGGCGCCAGCGCCGGAGTTGGAGAAGGAAGGGGGAAGCCGACCTCGATTGGATCTGGGGAGGTCCTCGGTGGAGGAAAGGGGATCAGAGGCGAGGCAAGGAGGAGTAATGGTGGCCTGGCGGTGTGAGCTAGTCTTTTGTCAGTTCGGACAGTTGCCGAGGCGACGTGGGGGAGCGGAGGTGTCCGTGTCCTGCCAGCACCACGCGTCAGCCTGGCTCGCAGGCGATTGGGGCATGTGGCGCTTCACCTTTGCCCCTTGGCTTCGCCTCGAAGCCAGCCCTAGCGCGCCTTGGGGCCGGGGGCTACTGTCGGCGTTCTGGGACCCAGGGTACCCAGACTCGCCTGCTTGCGGCCCACGGCGTGGCTCCCTCGACGGCCTGGTACGGCCCATTTGCAAGACCGTCAAGACAAGACCCTTGCGAGGCGGACGACGCCAAGACCTCCCGAGGGAGCGGCCTCCCTAGGCGGCCTCCCGAGGAGTGGAGATTTCTATGCAGGTACCCAGCCTCACAAGGCTGCGATGACGTGAGCCATGATGACCAAGGCCAGGCGGGTGCCAGCGGGCGCAGAGGAGGCATTTTCCTCTTTGGTGCTAAGGAGGCAAGGATAGGCATGGGTTCCCGAGGAATCTCCCAAAGGTTTCCATTCCGGTGCTACAAGACCAAGACCACAGACTCGGCAAGGCGGAGGTCATCACCGAGCCCACCGCTGCGTCACGACCAGAAGCTTTGCCGGCGAAGACCACCTTTCGTCAGGATTAGATGTACTACTTGTCCCCTTTCAAATTGGCCGTTGTGGGATCCCTTCCCGCCTAAGTTTTGAGGGAAGAGGACCAAGGCCACTATAAATATAGGCTAGCCACCACCATATGGAGGGATCCGGATCCGATCCTACCCTTTCCACCCTCACCAGAGCAGCCCTCGCGAGGTTGTTCATCCACTGTACTAGTTCATCCTCAGCCCCTCGTGAGGCCAATCCACCACAAAGCAGGAGTAGAGTTTCACACCGCAAGGTGGCCCAAACCTGGGTAAACTATTGTGTTCATCTTCTTCCTTGTTCACGCGAATCCGGCTAGGCTAGGCTGTGGGGCGACGGGCTCTGAGCTTGAGAGGTTGAGATCTTCGCACACGCCCCAGAGTTCGAACCTTCTTGGGTCTGCGGAGCCCTGAATCCGACAGCTTGTGGGCCACCCGGGAGTCCATCGACCTCCCTCTCAGCTCTATAAATTCCCAAATATTCCCAAATCAACAAAAGCGTCCACCAAAATACTTTTCCGCTGCCGCAAGCCTCTGTTTCCGTGAGATCCCATCTTGGGGCCTTTTCTGGCATCTTGCCGGAGGGGGATTCGATCATGGAGGGCATCTACATCAACTCTATTGCCCTACCGATGAAGCGTGAGTAGTTTACCATAGACCTACAGGTCCATAGCTAGTAGCCAGATGGATTCTTCTCTCTCTTTGATCTTCAATACAATGTTCTCCTCGATGTTCTTGGAGTTCTATCCGATGTAATATTCTTTTGCGGTGTGTTTGTCGGGATCCGATGAATTGTGGATTTATGATCAGATTATCTATGAATATTATTTGAGTCTTCTCTGAACTCTTTTATGCATGATTAAATATCTTTGTATTTCTCTTCGAATTATCGGTTTGGTTTGGCCAACTAAGTTGGTTTTTCTTGCAATGGGAGAGGTGCTTAGTTTTGGGTTCAATCTTTCGGTGTCCTCATCCAGTGACAAAGTAGGGGTAGCGAGGCACGTATTGTATTGCTGCCATCAAGGATAAAAAGATGGGGTTTTCATCATATTGCTTGAGTTTATCCCTCTACATCATGTCATCTTACTTAAGGCGTTACTCCGTTCTTATGAACTTAATACTCTAGGTGCATGCTAGATAGCGGTCGATGTGTGGAGTAATAGTAGTAGATGCAGGCAGGAGTCGGTCTACTTGACACGGACATGATGCCTATGTTCAGAATCATTGCCTTGGATATCGTCATAACTTTGCACTTTTCTATCAATTGCTCGACAGTAATTTGTTTACCCACCATATGTTTTCTTTCAAGAGAGGAGCCTCTAGTGAAACCTATGGCCCCCGGGTCTATTTTCTATCATATATTTTTAGATCTATAAACCAAAAACCCCAAAAATACCTTGCTGCAATTTATTTATATTTACTTTAGTTTGCTCTTTTATTTATCTTTTATACCTATCTCTATCAGATCTCACTCTTGTTCGTGACCGTGAAGGTATTGACAACCCCTTTTTCGCATTGTGTGCAAATGTTTGTTAGTTTGTGCAGGTGCATAGATTGGAGACTTGCTTGTGCCTCCTACTGGATTGATACCTTGGTTCTTAACTAAGGGAAATACTTATCTCTACTTTGCTGCATCACCCTTTCCTCTTCAAGGAAAAAAATCAACGCAAGCTCAAGAAGTAGCAGGAGCCACCGAGTTTACTTGACATAGCCACTGCGAGAAACCCTAACGATTCGGTCACACTGATATGGATCTCGGTCTCACCGAGATGGCCTTGCCAACGCTCTGTGATCTAATGCATTCGCTTCAGTCTCACCGAGTTCATACAATCGGTCTCACCGAGTTGGCTTGACAGATTTTCTGTTGCTTATTGCTTCAATTTGGTCACACCGAGTTGATGCAATCGGCGTCACAGAGATGACATTTGCCCTAAGCCCTAGCACATCAGTCCCACCGAGTTGTTCCAGTCGGTCCCATCGAGATTCCTAATTTTTGAACTAATTGGTGCCACCGAGTTTACATATCGGTGCCACCGAGATAGGTCAAAAGTGTGTAACGGTTGAATTTTGTGTGGAGGCTATATATACCCCTCCACCCCCTTCTCCATTACTGAGAGAGCCATCAGAACGTGCCTACACTTCCACCATTCATTTTCTGAGAGAGAACCACGTACTCATGTGTTGAGATCAAGTGATTCCATTCCAACCTTTTGAACCTTGATTTCTAGCCTTCCCAAGTTGCTTTCCACTCAAATATCTCTTCCACCATAGCCAAATCTGTGAGAGAGAGTTGAGTGTTGGGGAGACTATCATTTGAAGCACAAGAGCAAGGAGTTCATCATCAACACACCATCTATTACCATTTGGAGAGTGGTGTCTCCTAGATTGGTTAGGTGTCGCTTGGGAGCATCCGACATGTTGTGGAGTTGAGCCAAGTTTGTAAGGGCAAGGAGATCGCCTACTTCATGAAGATCTACCCGAGTGAGGCAAGTCCTTCGTGGGCGATGGCCATGGTGGGATAGACAAGGTTGCTTCTTCGTGGACCCTTCGTGGGCGGAGCCCTCCGTGGACTCGCGTAGCCGTTACCCTTCGTGGGTTGAAGTCTCCATCAACGTGGATGTACGATAGCACCACCTATCAGAACCACGCTAAAAATTCTCCGCATCTCCATTGCGTTTGTACACTACAATCCCATCCCTTTACTTTCTTGCAAATTGCATGCTTTACCTTTTCCGCTGCCTATACTCTTGTCATGCTTGCTTAAATGTATTGTATGTGCTTTAACTTGTGCTAAACTCCACCTTAACTTGAAGAAATTAAAAACTGACGCTTTTGCTTGTTAAGGGTCTAATCACCCTCCCCCCCTCTAGACCCCTCTTCTCGATCCTTTCACCCGGTCTTCTTCGGCAAGCTGCCCCGATGAAAGCTTTGAGCATAAGCTATTTAGTCTTCCTTAGAACGATACTCTTGATAGCTTCCAACACAAGCTATAAAATCTTCGTAAGTACGGCACTACAAAGAGTCATCAGTTTTGGTACAAGATTTTACAAAGTGAGTTGGCAGCATATGGCAGTGCATCCCATGAATCAGATCCAAAACAGTTTTGTCAAAAGCAAGAATCAGTCAGGACACAAGTCTGCCTCAGGAATCAAATGCTAAGCTATATATATAGTGAGCATGCTAAGGTCATGCAAGTCACTTGTACGATGATGCAAGTAAGGTAAAAATCCAACAACTACATAAGTCAAGCAAGAGGAAGAAAGTCAGTATACACCTCAGTGAGATACAAGGGCCGACAAGCTATGGAGCAAGACACCATTGGGACAACAATCTTGGCAGTAATTATCAAGGTCAGCTTCCTCACACCCGACAAGGGGATATAGTTAACTGATATGTCTCCAACGTATCTATAATTTTTACTTGTTCCATGTTGTTATATTATCATTCTTGGATGTTTTACAATCATTTTATAGCAACTTTATATCATTTTTTGGGACTAACCTATTGACATAGTGCCCAGTGCCAGTTGCTATTTTTTGCTAGTTTTTTACTTCGCAGAAATTAAACACCAAACGGAGTCCAAACGCAGCGAAACTTTTTGGAGATTTTTTCTGGACCAGAAGGAAAAACTTGGGCCAAAGAAGTACCAGAGGGGTGTCCCAAGGGGAGCAGAACCCACCAGCGTGCGCCTGGGGCCCAGGCGCGCCCTGGTGGGTTGTGCCCACCTTGGTGGCCTCCCGCACCGCTTCTTTGCTCTATAAATACCCCGAAAATCCAAAAACCCTAGGGGAGTCGACGAAACAATATTCCACCCACCGCAAGTTCCAGAACCACGAGATCCAATCTAGACACCATCACGGAGGGGTTCATCATCCTCATTGGTGCCTCTCCGATGATGCGTGAGTAGTTCATTGTAGACCTACGAGTCCGTAGGCAGTAGCTAGATGGCTTCCTCTCTTTCTTTTGATTCTCAATACAATGGTCTCTTGGAGATCTATTTGATGTAACTCTTTTTGCGGTGTGTTTGTTGGGATCCGATGAACTTTGAGTTTACGATCAGATCCATTTTATCCATGAAAGTTATTTGAGTTTTGATCGAATCTTTGGTTTAGTTAGGCCAACTAGATCGAGTTTTCTTGCCATGGGAAGAGGTGCTTTGTGATGGGTTCGATCTTATGGTGCTCAATCCCAGTGACAGAAGGGGACATGACACGTATGTATCATTGCTATTAAGGATAACAAGATGGGGTCTATTCCTACATGAATAGATCTTGTCTACATCATGTCATCGTTCTTATTGAATTACTCCGTTTCTCCATGAACTTAATACACTAGATGCATGCTGGATAGCGGTTGATGTGTGGAGTAATAGTAGTAGATGCAGGCAGGAGTCGGTCTACTAATCTTGGACGTGATTCCTATATAATGATCATTGCCTGGATATCGTCATAATTATTTGAAGTTCTATCAATTGCCCAACAGTAATTTGTTTACCCACCGTATGCTATTTTTCTCGAGAGAAGCCACTAGTGAAATCTATGGCCCCCGGGTCTATTCTTTATCATATTTGCTTTCCAGTCTATTATTTGCCTCTTTTATTTTCAGATCTATTAATCCAAAAACCCAAAAATACCTTGCTGCAATTTTTTGTTATTTATTTTATTTCGCGTTTTCGTGAGATCTATTTATCCAATCTACTACAAATTTATCTATCTTTTACCCGGGAGGGATTGACAACCCCTCTTACGCGTCGGGTTGCAAGAATTTGTTCTATGTGTGCAGGTACCATTTACATAGTGTTGCGTGGTTCTCCTACTGGTTCGATAACCTTGGTCTCATCACTGAGGGAAATACCTACCGTAGCTGTGCTGCATCATCCCTTCCTCTTCGGGGAAAATACTGACGCGGATATGAGCCATTAAGAAAGGATTTCTGGCGCCGTTGCTAGGGAGACATCATCAACATCTATCAGGTTCCCAATCACAAATCTCATCTCCTTGCAATTTACATTATTTGCCATTTGCCTCTCGTTTTCATCTCCCCCACTTCCCAAAAATTTGCCGTTTTATTCGCCCTCTTTTTCATTCGCCGTTTTCTTGTCAGGTCTATTTTTGTGTGCAATTTTATTTGCCACATTTTGTTATTATGGATAGTTCTTCCTCTATTGCATGCACCCCTGAGAACGAGGTTCTTAATTTCAAACAAAGGGGTGGGGAGAATCTAAAAGATGCTTGGTATAGGATTTGCAATGCTCATAATAGATCTATTCGTAAGCAATCTACCATTGTTCTTCTTCGTTGTTTTTATGTGGGCATCACTACTTGGTATAGATTCGTCCTTGATACGATTACCGAGGGGAATTTCTTGATGTGCCCTTCTCTAGATGCTTTTAATGCTATGGGAAATCTAGTGGGTTCACCACCTCTTATGATTAATGAAACAACTTTAACTCTCGAGCATGTTATGGAAAGGCTAGATGCTATTGAAAAGAAAATGCTCACTGAAGAAAATATTGAAAAAAATAGATAAAAGGATGCACAGTCTTGCTAATAGAATTGGGTCAAAAGCAGGAGACGCTCTTAAAGTACTTAAAGAAAAAGAACCCGCATTCAACGAAAGAATAGAGGAGAGCCCCGCTAGAATTGATAAGTTGGAAGAAATTTTTAGTAATCTAAGCATGGCTTTTTCTTCTGCTAAAACTATTGAAAAAACTCCGGTAAAAATTGGCAAGATTACTCAAACCCCTAAAAACAAGGGTGCAACTTCTAATAGTAACAAAGATCTTAAGATGATTAATATTCACCCTAATTTTGTTGAAGTGATAAAAGATCCTACTTACAACAATGAATTTTTCAAATTTGTTCCTAGAAGTATTGTTATTGAAAATTTGTATGCTAAATCTTTGGAGAATTCTAAATGTTTGATTGAGGAGTTGGAAAATAAAGATGACAATATTTAGATCTATGAATTATGCCTGGCTAGGGGCATAAAACGATAGCGCTTGTTGGGAGGCAACCCAATGAATAAATTTTATTTTACCTTTTTCTTTATGTTCTTGAGTGTTTACACAATTTTGCCTCTGTTATGATTGTATTTTTTATGTTTTAATTAGTGTTTGGGCCAAGCAAAGCCTTTGGGATCATGTTGGGTGATAGTTGATTTGATCTTGTCGGAAAACAGAAACTTTTGCGTCGAGTAAAAAAATTTGAAAAATCACAGAAACAACAAAAAATTCTGAATTTTTTACACAAGATTGATATACAAATTTCCAATGTTGTCCTAATTTTTCAGAATTTTTGGAGTTACATAAGTATACGAAGTTTTCAGATTGATACAGACTGTTCTATTTTTTCTTTGCGTTGTGTGCTTATTTTGATGAATCTATGGTTTGTATCGGGGGTATAAGCCATGGTAAAGTGGGAATACAGTAGATATAATGCAAAAATAAAATATGAATGAGTTTGCAATAGTACTTAGTGTAGTGATTTGCTTTGTTAACGGATCTCACGAAGGTTTTGTTGAGTTTTGTGTGATTGAAGTTTTCAAGTTTTGGGTGAGATCACGATGGATGAAGGAATAAGGAGTAAGAGGAGCCTAAGCTTGGCGATGCCCCATGGCACCCCAAGTTATTATCCAAAGAGAAACAAGCAACTAAGCTTGGGGATGCCCCCGAGTGGCATCCCCTCTTTCTTCTAACGACCATCGGTATTTTACTTGGAGCTATAATTTTATTCATCACATATCATGAGTTTTGCTTGGAGCGCCTTGTATTATATGAGTCTTTGCTTGTTTTGCTTTTTAGTTTGTGTCATTTATCCTTGCTGTACACACCTATTTGAGAGAGCCAAAATTATGCTATGATTTGTTAGAATTGCTCTTTATGCTTCACTTAAATTTTTTGAGCTATGGAATTGCTCTAGTGCTTCACTTATATCTTTTTGACCACGGTGTGCTTTAGTATTTTTTGAAGAAATTCTCTCATGCTTCACTTATATTATTTTGAGAGAAGAACTTTTTTATGCTCATGTTCTTCACTTAGATTTGTTTGAGCTATCAAAAGCAACATATGAAACTAGTCCCAAAGTGATAGATATTCAAGAGGGATATATTAAAAACTTTCATGAAGATCATTGGACAAAATAAACTTGATTCTTTGTAATAGTTTTGCGATATGATGATAGTAATATGTGAGTCATGTTGGTGAGTAATTATGCTTTAGTAAGAATATTGGTGTTAAGGTTTGTGATTCCCTATGCAAGCACGTAAATCAAATGTTATGCAATGAAATTACATCTTACTTGTGATGCATTATTTGGTGTTAGTTATGCTTAATGCTCGCTTATGTGATTTTTTGTTTCTTGGTTGGATGCTTCTCAATCTTTTTGCTAGCCATCCCTTGTACTAAGTGGGATTACTACTTGTGCATCCAAAATCCTTAAACCCATTTTTGCCATATGAGTCCACCATACCTGCCTATATGTGGTATTCTCTTGCCGTTCTAAGCAAATTTGCATGTGCCATCTCTAATTTTCAAAATAATTTCCCTTTTGTGTGCTCGTACCGCTCATGAAATGGTAGGGGGTGGACGATATTTTTCCATGCTAGATGTGTTATTCTCAAGATGAGTGTTTATTCACTTGTCATTGCACGAGAGTACGGCAAAGTATTAGGGATGCCCAGTCCCGAAATAAAAAAATGAATTTACTTTATGTTGTCAAATAATAAATTCCTTGGAAAGTGTTGGTATGGACCGTGGATACGGTTAACCGTGGAATGTGAAAGTATGGTGGAAAAAGGAATAAACTTTATTTTCTGTTTGGGAACAGCCTATGATATATCTAGCATGGAAAGTATTGTTAACTACTCGATCATTTTCGTTGACAGGAAAATCATGTCACCCAAAATGTTTTATCTCTATCTTTTTTGCTTTGAGCTCTGGCACCTCTACAAATCCCTACTTCCCTCTGCGAAGGGCCTTTCTATTTACTTTATGCAATTTGTATTTTTATTTGAGTCTCCATCCTCTCTTATAAAGCACCAACTAAGGGGCACTATGATCATACTTGAGCATTGGGTATAGCTAATATGCAAGTGTGTTTCATGAATGGATCAATGATTGAGCATAATGGGCTAGGGATAACTTACGTTAGTGTTGATATTTCAAAAGACATGGTTGCTTGTTGATATGCTTGAGTATTGAAATCTTCATGTCAAAACTAGACTATTGCTTTGAATCATATAAAAGTCCAAATGTCCATGCTACAAAAGAAAAAGAATATGTGATGAACATGTTAGGCAGCATTCCACATCAAAAATTCTGTTTTTATCATTTACCTACTCAAGGACGAGTAGGAATTAAGCTTGGAGATGAAGATACGTCTCCAACGTATCTATAATTTTTGCTTGTTCCATGTTGTTATATTATCATTCTTGGATGTTTTACAATCATTTTATAG
This sequence comes from Thinopyrum elongatum, assembly GCA_011799875.1. Classification (NCBI taxonomy): domain Eukaryota; kingdom Viridiplantae; phylum Streptophyta; class Magnoliopsida; order Poales; family Poaceae; genus Thinopyrum; species Thinopyrum elongatum. The sequence goes on from CM022299.1 coordinate 443,776,467, forward strand.
AAACTTTATATCATTTTTAGGGACTAACCTATTGACATAGTGCCAGTTGCTGTTTTTTGCTTGTTTTTTACGTAGCAGAAAATCAATACCAAATGGAGTCCAAAGGCAGCGAAACTTTTTGGAGTTTTTTCTAGACCAGAAGGAACAACTTGGGCCGAAGAAGTACCAGAGGGGTGCCCCGAGGGGGGCACAACCCACCTGGGCACGCCTGGGGGCCCAAGCGTGCCCTGGTGGGTTGTGCCCACCTCGATGGCCTCCCGCACCGCCTCTTTGCTCTATAAATACCCCAAAAATCCAAAAACCCTAGGGGAGTCGACAAAACACAATTCCAGCCGCCGCAAGTTCCAGAACCACGGGATCCAATCTAGACACCATCACAGAGGGGTTCATCATCCTCATTGGTGCCTCTCCGATGATGCGTGAGTAGTTCGTTGTGGATCTTCAGGTCCGTAGGTAGTAGCTAGATGGCTTCCTCTCTCTCTTTTGATTCTCAATACAATGCTCTCTTGGAGATCTATTTGATGTAACTCTTTTTGCAGTGTGTTTGTTGGGATCCGATGAACTTTGAGTTTATGATCAAATCCATTTTATCCATGAAACTTATTTGAGTTTTGATCTCTTATATGCATGATTGCTTATAGCCTTGTATTTCTTCTTTGAATCTTTGGTTTAGTTAGGCCAACTAGATCGATTTTTCTTGCCATGGGAAGAGGTGCTTTGTGATGGGTTCAATCTTACGGTGCTCAATCCCAGTGACAGAAGGGGACATGACACGTATGTATCATTATTATTAAGGATAACAAGATGGGGTCTATTCTTACATGAATAGATCTTGTCTACATCATGTCATCGTTCTTATTGCATTACTCCGTTTCTCCATGAACTTAATACACTAGATGCATGCTGGATAGCGGTCGATGTGTGGAGTAATAGTAGTAGATGCAGGCAGGAGTCGGTCTACTAATCTTGGACGTGATGCCTATATAATGATCATTGCCTGGATATCGTCATAATTATTTGAAGTTCTATCAATTGCCCAACAGTAATTTATTTACCCACTGTATGCTATTTTCTCGAGAGACGCCACTAGTGAAATCTACGGCGCCCGGGTCTATTCTTTATCATATTTGCTTTCCGATTTATTATTTGCCTCTTTTATTTTCAGATCTATTAATCCAAAAACCCAAAAATACCTTGCTGCAATTTTTTGTTATATATTTTATTTCGCGTTTCCACGAGATCTATTTATCCAATCTACTACAAATTTATCTATCTTTTACCCGGGAGGGATTGACAACCCCTCTTATGCGTCGGGTTGCAAGTATTTGTTCTTTGTGTGCAGGTACCGTTTACATAGTGTTGCGTGGTTCTCCTACTCGTTCGATAACCATGGTCTCATCACTGAGGGAAATACCTACCGTAGCTATGCTGCATCATCCCTTCCTCTTCGGGAAAAATACTGACGCGGACATGAGCCATCATTAACCCTTGTCACCAGTTTGTATGATTGACGACAACACTGAGCTCTATACAGGTACATGTGCACCTGGTATATTTCCATGACCCGAGTCATGAACAAGGATAAGGTATGATTACTGGAATGTTGCACCTGACAACACCCATGGTCACACGAAGAACTGAGGATATGTATGTGACCAAGCTTTTTTAGCAAAAGATTCAGAAAAAGAGAACCATGACGAAGAAGCAAGACTAACAAAGCGTGTGTGATAATCGTTGCATGAATGCCATGGTACGGATAACCAAGATAGACTGATTCTGTATCAATCACCATGAATATCCAACCAAGAGATCTATTCTGTAAGGACCTCATATCAAGGTAACCCGCTTGTCCAACTGTATATGCTCAGAATGGTCAGTATCGAATATCCAAGTCTGTCATGTCAGATCAAAAGATTCCTTAGCTAGTTCTACAATTTGACTTCAGCGACAGTGTTAAAACATCGCACGGTCTATGTATATACCTACAAAATGAAGAATGTTGAACAACAAGCTCAGATCATGTGTCCTCACATATGGAAATCGGCGAAATGATAGATTGTCATGAACAAGATTCTTCCGCCAGAACAATTGCTAGTCAGTTCCCGAGATACTATGGCTCACAGCATACTACAGCTCTTGAGGCCATACACCTTTATATTGGTCACGGTAGGCGATAGTCGAATCTTTGGTACATGTTTGATACTCAAGACAGTGGAGTCGGCCAAGATGATTCCGAAATCCCTACAAGTAGTCAGAGCCCGCCAAGAGGACGGTTATGACTCTCAGCATTGTTTTGAACCCGGAGGATATTCATCTATTTGAGCAACCCAATGCAAGGATTAAAAAGAGTTTCATGTTCACCAAGGAATTTGTTCAAAATTCCATATAATACTATCAGTGTTGGATATAAGAATGCCATGTCAATTGGAAATCACTCTTGGACTTGTGAGAAGAGCACCTATTACAGTCATGAGAATATATCAGCTAAGCCAGCAGACATAAAGAATTGAAGCCAACATAATGATAAGCATATAAAGAAAGACTTGTCAGAATGTGGATACGGTGAAGCAAACCACCCCAGAGCAAGGGAATCAGATCATATGAAATCCAGTGGGAACATCATATAAAGGAAAAGGATATTCGAGTTGGAAACGGTTTCCTTAAGTCAGAATATTCATACTTGTTCCCTGAGCAACCAAAACTCGAGGACAAGATTTTTCTAAGGGGGGTAGGTTTGTGACACCCCGAATTTTGGCCCTTTGTTTTTCCTTTGGATTTCTTTGAATTCTGATTTGGACTTCTTTTTCTGTGGCTCTGTGGTCTTGAAACCTGGGAAGATCATCTCTCATTCCTTGCTCAAGTGGTTTGTCACCCTCAAATCTTCCCAAGACCATGTCATTTCCATCTTAGACCAAACCCAATATTTATTTATTGGGAATATTCCTTTTTCTATTAAAGGAATAACCCTGTTTGCCCTAGGTTGTGAAGCAACCTATATTTCAGTTATTACCAAAATTCCCAAAATTCCTTTGGACCATATGGACATTGGATATGTAAAAATATTGAAGATTACATTCTCATGGTGAGCACACCATCCAATCTTTGCTTCTGGTCATATTTTCAGTTTGTGAAGCAAATATATTTTATATTGCTCCGTAATTGCTGAAAATTTACCAAGACCTTCGCCTACCAATATAACCTCCCTACACTAAATTTGGGCTTATTTCATGTTGCCAAAAATTCTCTAGAATTTTCCTAAGTTTATGTCTAGAGAGGACCACTTTGAAGGAAGTACCATTTTGGTATGTCCAACTGGTATGAAATTTTTACAGTGCCATCATGTGCCCAAATGATCATCCTACCCTAAATTTCCTCTCAATCCAATTATCTATGTGAGAACGGCTTCAATTTCTATTTTCTGGTCAGATTGGTACATTGCAAAGCAAGTGCTAGCTAACTTCATCCATTTGAGCTACGAATTTGCATAGACAGTCACCTTAGTGGATGATCACTCTCAGCCAAAACTCTGACCCAATGGGATTCTGTATTGTTCACACCACTTAACAAACACCTTGATGTTGATTAGTGTATGAGCCTAGTCCAGCCACCCCTTGAGCAATTGTTCTTGTTTCTTGGCATCTAACACGCTTGGGATACCCAGAACATGTGGCAAATGTGCTCCACTTAAATCAACCTCTCTCATAATTGATAGTGAGTGATTCAAGATCCTAATCTAGTTCTCAGTCATTGATGTGGACATCACTGATGACGGGAATTTTGACAGGTAGGCAAACTATTGCTGATCATATCTCCATATGACTCTTGTTCATCTTTTGATGCTTTGTGCTCTGAGCTTAGAATGATTCTGCTAGAACTTCAAGACAGTCGAGTGCTATCTGCCGACATGGTCTAACCAGTCCCGTCTTACACCTCACGTCCCATTTGTACTCATGTGGACATGACGCACTCCAGAATGCTACGTGTTATAGATGGTTGCAACACTGGGAAGAGCACCTTTTAACTTGATATTAACTGTGAGAGATCACCCTAATAATTGACTACTGCGCAATCAAAGGGTGCAAACAACAAAGGGATAAACATCTCAAGCAGTTCATAAAAGCATGATATGGTATAGCCCTGGGCGCCAGGAATCTTCGTGATCATCTTCAATCTTCAGTTGAAGCGTCGTGACGGCCAATATTTTGTTGTCATGGCGGCAATTTCAGAAAACGTTGCCATGGCACCAAATTCACAAATTCTGTCGTGGCACGAAATTATAGCTCCTCGTCCTGAGCCATGTACACCTTCTCCTTGTCGGGGTCCTCTGTGTACGTTTTCCATCGTCACCCTGTAACATGTAGTCTATCTCTACAAATTTTACATTAACGTGGCAATCTCATGGCTCTAGCCATCATGATGTGATGTGCATGCCACTTAACATTACAACATATAACCATCTCATACATAAACTTATTATCATGACGATGGCTATACAACATCATATGCATACCCTGCAAAACCAAGTTAGACGTCCTCTAATCGATTTTAGCAAAATTTTAGTTAAGCGGTTAACCAGTTTTAACAATTAATACTAGCTACCTACACCCACAATTTAGGCAATGATTCTTGATGCTAGATTAAGTTTCGGAGTGTGTGAAACAAGAGACTCAATTAAAAATATCTAGCCCCACACTAAACTTCGTCAATACGCGTGACCCCCTAGAAGATCACCCATCTTCACCAGCCTCTTCTGTACGCGACGGTTCACCATTCTCAACTATGGTGAAGCCCAAGGAACTATTAGCAGATCGTCGACAGCTAGAGCCGATCGATTGTCAGAACCTTGTAACAAAGCGGCACCATGTTGTCGATGAATTGAACCAAAGCAACACTCGAGGGAAGCATAGCAAGAACATCAACCCTCACAATCACATGTGATTTAGATCGCAACCTGCATCTACTCATAAAATCGCTCATGATACCACTGTTGGGAAACATAGTAGAAAACAAAAAAAATCACGCCTGCGATCACCCAAGATCAATATGAAGATGCACAACGGGTTGGGATCACAATCGTTACCGTCACCGAGTTGCAGTGGAAGAAGAATGAGTCGATGTAGATCGTACTTGGATTCCCTCGAACCGTCGATGAACGATCCCTTGCACCGCCCATGAATAGTCCCTCAAACCGAAGACTGAAAGCACGACCTCTCTATTTGATTGCAAGTGTGCAGCCTTCACGATTCGACTGTGCTTCGTCGTCCAGACACTGGTACAGCAAGGTGCTATACAAACGGTTTCTAACCCCCTTCCACGACGGCGTTTCGAACCGTCGCCAAGTGAGTGACTGCGATAGGGAGGTCCTTCCCACACGACCCAGAAACCGCTGGGGATAGGCCCTCCTGGCACACACGCTTGGCAAAATGAGGTCGTGTGCGATGGGCTAGCGATGAAATACGATTATACAGGCCCAATCGATTCCGGCCGTAAGTACATCCCACACAGTCAGTCCCAAACAAACGTTTCCGTTTGTTATGTACATCCCACACAGTCAATCTAGGGAAAACGTTTCCGTTCTTATGTACATCCCACACAGTCAATCCAGGGAAAATGTTTCCGTTCGTATGTACATCCCACACAGTCAATCTAGGGAAAACGTTTCCGTTCGTATATACATCCCACACAGTTTTATGTATAGCCTCATGTGTGATAGGTGTAACTATCACACACGCTCTGCCTTGGTTAACCGTTTGCTTTATTCAATTACATCACACACGATTTGATGAAGAAAACTGTATGGCATCGGGCTATCCATCACAAACGCTTTTACTGCTAGAACCATTTGCAAAGTTCCATTGTGACGACCCCGGCTTAATCGTGCACTAACCATGCACGCAAATGCACACGATCAAGCCTAAGGACTCACTTGAAGATATCACAACACAACTCTAAAACATAAATAAAGTCATACAAGCTTTATATTACAAGCCAGGGCCTTGAGGGCTCGAATACATAGCTCAATGGCATACAAGTGTCAGCGGAAGCATCAAATATCTGGGTACAGATATAACAGAGTTACAGATAGGCCTTTAAGAAGGCGGGGTAAAATAAAACACTATGATCGAAAGGCGTAGGCCTCCTGCCTAGGACCCTCCGAACCTATTCCTGGCCGTAGTAGTAGTAGTAGTAGTAGTAGTAGTAGTAGTAGTAGTAGTAGTAGTAGTAGTAGTAGTAGTAGTAGTAGTAGTAGTAGTAGTAGTAGTAGTAGTAGTAGTAGCCGTCGGTGGGGGAGCTGGCTCAGGGGCTCCGTCGTCTGGTTGCGACAAATGGATAAGGGGGAAAAAGAAAGCAAAGCAAACGTGAGTACTCATCCGAAGTACTCAGCAAGCAAGGATCTACACTACATATGCAACATTTTCAATGGAGGGCTGTATATGTGGACTGGGCTGCAGAAATGCCAGAATAGAGGGAAAGCCTAGTCCTATCGAAGACTAGCATCTTCAGCATCTTCATCAGTCTTGCAGCATTAGAAGAGTGCGGAATAACATAATGTAAAGTAACAGCAGTGTCATCAACCGCGTCCAAAGATTCTTCTTCGACTCCCTGCGAGAAAGCAATCCCAGAGCCATACTATCCAGTTATCATCTCATGTCCAGTTCTAGTTGTACCGATCGAGATACAACTCCAAGTGTCCGTTACCATAGGATAGGCTATCGATAGATTGTTTCTTCCCTGCAGGGGTGCACCAACTTACCCACCACGCTCGCGTAACTCCGGCCAGGCACACTTTTCTGGGTCATGCCTAGCCTCGGCCAAACGATACGCCGCAACCCGACCAAGACTCTAAAGAGAGGTCAGCACGCCGGACTAACCTATGCCCCCAGGGGTCTTGGGCCTTCGCCCTGGGAACCCTGCACGTTGCGAGGACGCTCCGGAAGCAGACCTAGCCCCCTTAATACAAGCGCGAGCTTAACCAGTCCAATCCAAAGCGGGGCGCTCCTCGCTGACGTCTATAGAGCTTCGGCTGATGTATACAACGCAGAACGCCCATACTATGCCCACGTGATGGTTAGTGCTATCAGGCCAGAGGCCCCTCAGATCAAATATCCAAACCGTTAGTGTGTTGGTAGTGCGGTAACGAGCAGAGACTCATGAAAGATGTGACCCCGTCGCCCCGTCTCGAGGACTTGCGGCAAGGGCTAAGAATGCCCATCCACGCCTCGTATTCAACTCTCGGGCGCCCTCCAGGTCAAAGCATCTCCACATCACTTCGCAATTAAGCTCGCGCAGGTACCCCTCAGGGCCGACCCGTCCTTAGTATCATGGTTCAGTGTAAAGTCATAGTAACTAAAGTAACTTTGTGTCTAACACCAAGGGGAACCCTGAGGAATCACCCTCGATGGAATTCCACCTGATGTTATCGTCAAGGTGAACGAAGGAGGAATCACCCTCGAGGTCCACTCTTGAGGAGTTGCACGATGGTGTCGTTATCGGGGGTGGTGTAGGAGGAATCACCCTCGCTGACCACGACCGAATAACTAACCTACAAGGTTATCATCAGAAGTGCTGACGAGGTATCACCCTCGGCACTCGATAGTAACCCAGTAGTGTCGAGCAGCTAAGGGGAAAGTGATGTGCGGTGCCGAGGCCTGGTCTTCGATCCCGTTGATCGGGTCTTCTGATGATCCAGCAGGGCAGTCGGGATAAAGTGGGGTCTCTGATGGGTCTCTAGCCAACCTATACTAAGCAATTTAGGATAAGCAGGTAGGTAACAATAGCATGTTACAATAAACAGGCTATGCAGCAGAAATAGGATAACAGCAACAGCAGTAACTTCTAATGCAAGCATAAGAGAGAAGAGAATAGGCGATATCGATATGCTCAAAAGGGGGGTGCTTGCCTGGAAGCTCTGTGGCAAGGGTCTGGTCATCAGGGGCGTAGTCGACCTCCAGAGCTGTGTCGGTCTCGGGAGCTACGACGACGTCGGGGTCTACCGAGAGAGAAGAGGGGGAGGAAACAAATAAATACATAGCAATATTGCAACACAGAGCATGCCATGCCTAGGATGCAGTGCAGGGTTGCCAAAAGTATGTCTAAGTCATTTTAGTTATTTTAGGATTTAAGTTGGATTTATTATCCGGTGTATATGCACTATTCATCTACCAGAAACGGATGGAAAGTTATGGGTTCTCCTACATAGGGGGTTTCGGCATCGAAACAGACGACACTATTAGATTCGTCTCATCGTTCTGATCAACTTTCATGTAGAAAGTTTTTCGATCTGAGCTACGGTTTATTTATTATGAATTTTCAAAGTTTAAACTATTTTCTGAAATTATTTTTATTAACAGAAAAGGAAATATGATGTCAGCATGATGCAATGATGACATCAGCAGTCAACTAGTCGGCTGACCAGCTCAAACCTGACCTGTGGGTCCAATGGGATCCACATGTCAGCCTCTGTTAGTTAACAGAGTTTAATTTTAAACTAAACATAGTTAATTAGGCAGTAGGCCCCACATGTCATAGGCTAATTAGTGTTTCCAATTAATTTTTAATTATTAAATGATTTTAATCAACATATTAAGTGGTGGGGCCCGCACGTCAGTGGGTCAGGGTTGCCCAGTCAGCAGTTGACTAGGTCAACCCAGTCAACGGGGCCCCCGGACCCACTGGTCAGCGACCCAGGGGCGGGGCCCACCGAGCCACATCGGCGTCGGCGCCGAAGAGAGCTCCGGCGACCAAAAACGCGACGGCGACGGCGAGTGTCACGTCCATCCGGAGCACATCGGGTTTCATCTACAGTGGGTAGTTTCGCGCGCGCTTGGGCGTGTTCGAACAAGCAGCGAGTGTCACGTCCATCTGTGCTAGCGCGAGGCGTCGGGATCGACCGGAACGGCGTCGGCGACGAGCAAAAACGGCGCCGGAGTTCGCGAGTTAGGGGTTCCAGCGCTAGGGGGCACGAGGAAGCTCATGCTCGAGCTCGTTGGGCTCCTAGGAGCACCAGGAGCACGGCGTAGGCCTCAGATGGGCATGACAAGAACCATGGCTACGGCGGCGAGGTGATCTACAGCGACGAGTTCTTGGCATCAGCGACGAGCTAGATACGGCGCGAACTAGGGGAGCTAGAGGGCAGAGGAGGGAGATAGCTCACCTAGCGGCATGCACGGTGGCCCTCGACAGGTTAGTAGCAGCAGAGGCCGGCGCCGGAGATGAAGAAGACGGCGGCAACCGGAGATGGGGACAGAGGAATTCCAGTGCTGCAGTGCCTCCAGGTTCCAGCTGCGACCACCAGACGTCGAGGAAGACGACGACGAAGACGACGGACGCGTCGGTGAGGCGATACGGTGGCTTTGGCCGCGGAAACGAGCGAGGCACGGCGGCGACCGCGTCGGCCTCGACGGATCTGCAGGGAGAGAGGGGAGGGGCGAGTGAGGGAGAGAGGGGGAGATGGTGTAGGAGGCCAGGGGGAATGGATCGAGCCGACCTTATCCCCTCGCGGACGGTCGCGGCATCGCGGTGTTGGCGCCGCATCGACGCGCGCGCTCGACCACGGCGACGGCGACACACTGGTGAGAGAGAGAGGAGGATGGGCTAGTGGGCTGGGGTTCTGGCACTCTGCACTTGGGCCAGTGCACAGTGGCCTTTTTCTTTTCTTTTATTTATTTCTTCTGTTTTCTTTTTTTCCAGAGAGAGGTTTGAATTAAAAGAGCAGTCAATTATTTTTGTGCAAATGTGAAACTTGGTCACATAGGTACTTTGCAATATCCAGCACTGCCACAAAAAGTTTGGGCATTTTTGGAACCCATTTGAATATATTAGATAATGGATAGGGCCTTTAAATGCTATTTAGGCTCTGTTTTAAATACTTAGGCTCTTCTGTGGTTGATGGTGATGTTGTGTTCCTTAATAGCAAATAGTTTTGGATTATTTGCTATAAGGTGAACATTTTTCCCACAAGTTTTGAGCAACTTCATATTTCACTTTTGAATTTGAGTTGATTTTTAGAATAGAATTTGAATTGTTTTGATTAACCACTATGACTAGGCACTGCAAATGAAGATGACTTGGCATACTTAGCAGAGTGTCACAGTGCTTATTACATGGGGGTGTTACAAATTCTCCTCCTCTAAAAGAAATTCTCGTCCTGAGAATTTAGGAGGTAGAAGGAAAGAGGTCGGGATATTCTTCCCGAAGATGATCCTCGCGTTCCCAAGTGGCTTCATCTTCAGTCTGATTCGACCACTGCACTTTCAGGAACTTGGTCGTCTTCTGACGAGTCCGACGTTTAGCTTCATCGAGAATGCGGATCGGATGCTCCTTATAAGAAAGATCATCTTGCAATTCGAGCATCTCATGATCCACTGCACGGTGCGGTGATTCCTTGAAGCATTTACGAAGTTGCGACACATGGAAGACGTCGTGGATATGAGAGAATTGCGGTGGCAACTCCAATTTATAAGCCACCTGTCCACGTCTGGCAACAATGCGAAAGAGGCCGATGTAGCGTGGAGCTAGCTTGCCCTTGATTCTGAAACGATGGGTGCCCTTCATAGGAGTGACACGAAGATAAGCTTGATCACCTGGTTGATAGGTCAAGCCCCATCGTTTGTGATCGTATTTGCTCTTTCTGGCGGTCCTGAGCCGCCTTGAGATTTTCTCGGACAATGCGAACTTGTTCTTCGGCGTGTTGAATAATGTCCGGTCCCACGAGTGGTCGTTCCCCAGTTTCTGACCAATTCAGAGAGGTTCGACACTTATGTCCATACAGGACTTCGAAGGGGGCCATTTTCAAGCTAACTTGATAGCTGTTGTTATATGAGAATTCGGCAAACGGAAGAGATTCTTCCCACTTCTTATCGAACGATATAACACAAGCTCGAAGCATGTCTTCAAGTACTTGGTTAACTCGCTCAACTTGGCCTTGGGATTGGGGATGATAAGCTGAACTCCATGTAATGTGAGTTCCCATAGCTTCTTGGAAACTTTCCTAGAACTTGGATGTGAAAAGACCGCCACGGTCCGAACTGATCTCCTTTGGAATACTGTGTAGTGAAACAATATATATAGCTCTGCTAACTCGCTAGCAGTGATAGTCTCCTTGACAGGCAGAAAATGTGCAACTTTGGAAAGTTGGTCGACGATGACAAGAATAGCATCATGACCTTTCTGAGACTTGGGAAGGCCAGTAATGAAATCCATTTGCACTTTATCCCATTTCCACAGAGGAATAGGAAGTGGTTGAAGAATTCTAGTAGGCTTCTGATGTTCTGCTTTAACGCGACGGCAAACATCATATTCAGCAACGTATCGAGCAATGTCCTGCTTCATTCTAGACCACCAGTACCTTTGACGAAGATCGCGATACATCTTGGTGCTACCCGGATGGATAGACAGTGGCGTATCATGAGCCTCCTTCATGACCTTGTCAGTCATAAGCTCGAAACGAGGTACCACAATGCGGTCTCTGAAATACAAGGTTCCATCTGCAGCAATGGAGAAATCCCTGTACTTCTCAAGGTGGAGTTCTTTATTCATTAGATCTACTCCGGCATCTTTAGCTTGTGCATCCTTAACAGCTTTCTCAAGGTCTAGTTGTACCACGAGGTTATTAAGAGAACCCTGCGGAACGATACACACGTTCTAAAAGGATCGAGAAGAGGTGTCTAGAGGGGGGGTGATTAGACCCTCAACAAAGAAAAGTAGCAGTTTTTTAGGTTCTTCAAGTTAAGCTGGAGTTTTAGCACAAGTTTAAACATTCACAATACACTTCAAGCAAGCATGGCAAGACTATATGAGCAGCGGAAAGTAAAGCATGCAACTTGCAAGAATGTAAAGGGATGGGATTGGAGTGTGCAAACGCAATTGGAGACACGGAGATTTTTGGCGTGGTTCCGATAGGTGGTGCTATCGTACATCCACGTTGGTGGAGACTTCAACCCAGGAAGGGTAACGGTTGCGCGAGTCCACGGAGGGCTCCACCCATGAAGGGTCCATGAAGAAGCAACCTTGTCTATCCCACCATGGCCATCGCCCACGAAGGACTTGCCTCACTTGGGTAGATCTTCACGAAGTAGGCGATCTCCATGCCCTTACAAACTCCTTGGTTCAACTCTACAATCTTGACGGAGGCTCCCAAGTAACACCTAACCAATCTAGGAGACACCACTCTCCAAAAGGTAATAGATGGTGTGTTGATGATGAACTCCTTGCTCTTGTGCTTCAAATGATAGTCTCCCCAACACTCAACTCTCTCTCACAGATTTGGATATGGTGGAAAGATGATTTGAGTGGAAAGCAACTTGGGGAAGGCTAGAGATCAAGATTCTTGTGATTGGATTGGAATGTCTTGGTCTCAACACATGAGTAGGTGGTTCTCTCTCAGAAAATGAGTAGTGGAAGTGTAGGCACGTTCTGATGGCTTTCTCTCGAATGGAGAAGGGGGTGGAGGGGTATTTATAGCCTCCACACAAAATCTAACCGTTACACACAATTTACCAAACTCGGTGAGACCGAATAGTGAAACTCGGTCAGACCGATTCAGTTCAAAATGTGAGCGTTAGGATTTTCGGTGGGACCGATGTGATCAACTCAGTGGGACCGATGTGCTAGGGTTAGGGCATAACTTGATCTCGCTGAGACCGATCACATGAACTCAGTGGGACCGATTTCAGTAATAGGCAAATAGAGAGTTGGTCAGGTAAACTCGGTGGGACCGATCGCTCATTTCGGGTAGACTGAAATGTTTCGAAAAGGAAACAGAGAGTTTGCATTGCGAACTCGGTGGGACCGATCGCTCATTTCGGTTAGACCGAAACGTTACGAAGGGAAACAGAGAGTTTGCAATCCCATCTCGGTGAGACCGAGATCCCTATCGGTGAGACCGAACTGATTAGGGTTTCTAGCATTGGCTATGTCAAGTGAACTCGGTGGTGCCAGATAGATCAAATCAGTGGGGCCGAGTTTGACTTTAGGTTTAGGACATATGTGGAAATGAGAAAGTGGTTGAGGGCTTTTGGAGCATATCACTAAGCATTTTGAGCACGCAAGCCATTAAGCAACACCTCATCCCCTTTTAATAGGATTGGCTTTCCTATGGACTCAATGTGTTCTTGGATCACTAAAAATGAAAATGTAGAGTCTTGAGGCTTTGCCAATATGTGACCTTAGCATCTTGAAGGGGTTCCACATCCTCTTGTCCTGCCACTCCACTGTTGAACTCATCTGAAATATACTAGATGAAAGTATTAGTCCAACAAGAGATATGTTGACATTAATTACCAAAATCACCCAGGGAGCACTTGTGCTTTCACGTTCAACTTGCGCAGTTCTTCATATAGCTGGGGTTGAGCTTGCTTAACCATGAGGTTGTTGCAATAGGACTTGTGGCTCAAGGCATCAGCCATCACATTAGCCTAGCCAGGGGTATAAGAAATACCACAGTCATAGTCCGTGATTGTTTCCAACCATCGCTGTTGACGGAGATTAAGATCCGGTTGAGTGAACAAATACTTCAGACTCTGATGATCGGTATAAATCTCACACCGATTACCAAGGAGGTAGTGTCGCCACTGCTTCAAAGCATAGATCACAGCAGCGAGTTCGAGATCATGCACTGGATAGTTTCTTCCTACGGACGCAATTGTTGCGAGGCATATGCAATTATCTTTTGTTCTTGCATTAGGACACAGCCTAATCCCTGACGAGAGGCGTCACAATAAATTACAAAGTCTTTGCGAGAATCCGGAGGAGCAAGCACTGGAGCAGAAGTTAGTTTGTCCGTGAGGGTTTGGAAACTTTCCTGACATTTGTTTGTCCACTCAAACTTAACACCTTTGTGGAGCAGATTAGTCAGGGGCTTGGCAATCTTGGAAAAGTTTTCGACGAATCGTCGACAATAACTTGCTAGACCGAGGAAACTTCTGACTTGCTTGGCATTCTTCGGAGGAGTCCAGTCAAGAATAGCCTGAACACGCTCCGGGTTAAAAGCGATACCGTCCTTGGAAATCACATGTCCAAGGTAGGTCACTTCAGAAAGCCAGAATTCACATTTGGAGTACTTGGCATACAACTTGTGTTCATGAAGCCTTTCCAGAACAAAGCGGAGGTATCAGTGTGTTCTTCCTTATTCTTCGAATATACCAGAATATCATCCAGATATACCATGACGAACTTGTCGAGGTCATCCATGAATATATAATTCATCAGGCGGGAGAATGTAGCTGGAGCATTTGTTAATCCAAATGACATGACCGTGTACTCATAGAAACCATAACGAGTAACAAAGGCGGTCTTCGGAATATCCTCTTCACGGAAACGGATCTGGTGATAACCCAACCTCAAGTCGAGTTTAGAGAACACCGATGATCCAGCAAGTTTGTCATATAAATCATTGATCCGAGGATGCGGATATTTATTCTGAATGGTTGCCTGGTTGATAGGATGGTAATCTTGAACCAACCTATTTGTACCATCTTTCTTCTTGACAAAGAGAGACGGTGCTCCCCAGGCAGAGGAACTAGGGCGGATGAATCCCTTCTTAAGTGACTTGTCGATTTCTTCCTTAAGCTCGAGAAGGTGGTGCGGAGGCATCTTGTAAGGACGCTTCGCAATAGGAGTGGTGCCAGGCTTTAAGTCGATGACAAACTCAACAGCTCTAGCAAGGGGTATTCCTGGAAGTTCTTCTGGAAATACATCCTGGAATTCGCAGACAACTGGAACGTTTTCGATCCCCTCAAGCGGAGAAGCATTCAATGCATTCAAGGCATAAATCTGAGCCTCGGCATTCTGAGTGAGGTGAGCATGATAATTCACTAACTCATTTGATGGGTGTAGGAGATGAACAACTTTAGTGGCACAATTGATTGAGGCGTAGTGAGCCTTCAACCAATCCATTCCTAGAATAAGGTCAATTTTGGAAGAACTCAGGATAATTGGGAGTGCCTGAAACTTCAACCCCTCAATTTCAACAGTGACTTCGGGGCTAAACAGGGAGGCTCGACATCTACCCGCGGGAGTGTCAACCCCTAACGGATGATGTAGCGTTTCACATTTAATGTCACGCAAGAGTGCAAAATGTTCTGACATGAATGAATGTGATGCTCCTGAATCAAATAAAACAGATGCTGGTACAGAATTAACAAGAAGTGTACCCATCACAGTTTCAGGTTGATCCTGAGCTTTAGCCATGTTGACATGGTAGTTCTGTCCACGACCATAAGAAGGCCTGGCATTGTTGTTACACTGTTGAGGAATTCCACGGCCATTACCACGGCCGGCAGGAGGAAGAGCTAGTTGATTCTAACTCTGAGAACAGTCTCTGGCACGGTGACCTGGCTGGCCACACTTGAAGCAGAGTCCACTGTCTGGACATGGTGCAGGAGCTCGAGGTGGTGCAACTCGAAAAGGCTGCCTCGGTGGTGGAGGAGGCAGACGAGGTGCAGCATAAGCAGGCCTGTACACTGGAGCTGTTGGACGGTACATGCTTTGTGGAATCCAGATGCGGCGCTTCTGCGAAGACGAGCCCGAAGATGAGCCCGCTTCACGGGTGCGTCTAGTCGCTTCCTTGTGCTTCTTTAGACCAGTCTCGACCATGATGGCCTTGTTCACCAAGGTGGCGAAGTCAGGAAAGTCTTGGACGAGCAGGGCTAGTTGAATGTCATGGTGTAGCCCTTCACGGAACTTCTCCTGTCTACGAGCATCAGTGGGAATGTCTTCTTCAGCGTAGCAAGACAAGTCAAGGAACTCACGCTGATAGACTTCTCCAGTCTTGTTGCCTTGAATGAGGCTACAGAACTCGGCCCTCTTCCGATCTATAACTCCTTGTGGAATATACCGGGCACAAAAAGCAGCCTTGAATTCCACCCAATTGACAACAGTTCCAGGAGGTAGGGTCTGTCTGTGAGTTGCCCACCATTGTGCTGCAGGACCCTTCAGGAAGTATGTCGCGAATGTGACATAGCTGACAGGGGGAACATCAGCTGACTCCATCTCATAGAAGATGTCACGCAGCCAGTCATCGGCATCCAGCGGATTAACTGTGTTGCGAAATACCGATCGGTTGAGACGCACAAATTCTGGCAGCGTAATTGAAGCTGGATGCTGGTTGGCATTGGGATGAGGGAACTAATCCCAGTCATGAACTAGCGGTTGAGTTCGAATTGTTGCATCATAGCTGCCATATAGTCAGGTGGTGGCAGCGGTGGTGGATTGTTATCACCCATCCTGCTAAATTCAACAGGGGTAGTTTAGCAGAAGCTATTGCGAGTGTTTAACAACAAGCATGATGTAACACGATGTAATTTAAGTAGTGTAACAGATGCTAAATAGTAGTCATTTAAGACATACAGATCCATATAGAGTCGGTTACAATCGGACAGCATAACGGCGCAAATTCAAAAGCTAGACATGCTAGGCGGCACGCAGGCACGCGGTAAGGAAGTACACAACGAGACATAGCAAAGGCTACATCAACATCGGAGAAAACCACTGAAATGGGGTAGCTGCAAGTGCGGACGACGGATGTTCATCGTGGAAGGATCTTGTGCTCCATGTGCACTCTGATGTAGAACCCGGTCTCGAACTGAAAGAAGAGGTCCACGTGGAGGTGTGTGACCTCCCACAGCAGGCCAATCGATCCCTGGTGGCATCTCGGTCCTGCGCGGGTAAAGGATATGCTCCGGATGTATCCCTGCATGAATAGCTGGTAGCAACTGCGTCATAGCATCGTAGAGGCGTGCTCGAGTGGCAAACAACTCGACGGCAAGAGCCCGAACAGTGTGATCCAGAGCCTGAGTACACTGAATCAGAACTCGCGGATCATAGCGATGAGGCTCGTATGGGGCACAGATAGCTGTGTAGTATCCAGTAGCATCTCCAGCAGGGGCATACAGAATGTATCGAAACTCAGAGGCATCCAAGCTAGCGCTGAGCTCTCCTCGGAGACGTGCGATAGCAGAGTAGGCGGCATCATGGACTGCCATCTCAATCGTCATGCCGATACCGTGGAAAAGGTACAGCTCAGTGTCTGAGTCATCCTGCTGATCATAGATACGAACATCAGCATAGTACTGCTCCTAGTTGAAATCGTGGTAAACCTCGTAGACCATGTACTCGGGGTACCAGCGGCAACCCAGTCTGGTCAGGAAGGCGATCAGGACAGCTGGAAAACCAGGGGCATCTTGAGCCCAAGTGCGAAGCACAAGCTGCGTCGTAGGACGTGGTGGAAACAGACGATCCATCTGAAATAAAGGAAATTCAGGATTGTCATTTGACGATGAGAAGTATAACAGATCTCGAAGAGAAAGGTTAAACAAAACAATGGAAAGGAAAATGATTATCAGACTAATCAGATCAATGACAGGGAAATCACACAGATATCCAGCTCTCCAGGTGGACGGGATTTACGAGATCCTAAGTGTCGGCGTTAGTAAATTTATTTAACCCGAATAGAAGAGAGATCAGAGTCCCAGAGTAAAGACGAGGAATAAAAGATCCTAATACCACCCAGTTGGCGACGTGGGCCCGTAAGCCACACAGCCAAGTTAGTAAAACAGTAGTTTCGTTACTAGACTCAACTTCGGCCAAGGAGTTGGAAAGGGGAATTCCTAGAGGCAGTCGGCTCTGATACCAACCTGTGACGACCCCGGCTTAATCCTGCACTAACCATACACGCAAATGCACACGATCAAGCCTAAGGACTCACTTGAAGATATCACAACACAACTCTAAAACATAAATAAAGTCATACAAGCTTTATATTACAAGCCAGGGCCTCGAGGGCTCAAATACATAGCTCGATGGCATACAAGTGTCAGCGGAAGCATCAGATATCTGGGTACAGATATAACAGAGTTACAGATAGGCCTTTAAGAAGGCGGGGTAAAATAAAACACTATGATCGAAAGGCGTAGGCCTCCTACCTAGGACCCTCCGAACCTACTCCTGGTCGTCGGACGGCTCCTCGTAGTAGTACTCGCCGGGAGGGTAGTAGTAGTAGTAGTAGCCGTCGGCAGGGGCAGCTGGCTCAGGGGCTCCGTCGTCTGGTTGCGACAAATGGATAAGGGGAGAAAAACAAAGCAAAGCAAACATGAGTACTCATCCGAAGTACTCAGCAAGCAAGGATCAACACTACATATGCAACATTTTTAATGGAGGGCTGTATATGTGGATTGGGCTGCAGAAATGCCAGAATAGAGGGAAAGCCTAGTCCTATCGAAGACTAGCATCTTCAGCATCTTCATCAGTCTTGCAGCATTAGAAGAGTGCGGAATAACATAATGTAAAGTAACAGCAGTGTAATCAACCTTGTCCAGAGATTCTTCCTCGACTCCCTGCGAGAAAGCAATCCCAGAGCCATACTATCCAGTTATCATCTCAAGTCCAGTTCTAGTTGTACCGATCGGGAAACAACTCCGAGTGTCCGTTACCATAGGACAGGCTATCGATAGATTGTTTCTTCCCTGCAGGGGTGCACCAGCTTACCCACCACGCTCACTTAACTCCGGTCGGATGCACTTTTCTAGGTCATGCCCGGCCTCGGCCAAACAATACGCCGCAACCCGACCTAGGCTCTAAAGAGAGGCCAGCACGCCGGACTAACCTATGCCCCCAGGGATCTTGGGCCTTCGCCCTGGGAACCCTGCACGTTGCGAGGACGCTCCGGAAGCAGACCAAGCCCCCTTAATACAAGCGCGGGCTTAACCAGTCCAATCCAAAGCGGGCCGCTCCTTGCTGATGTCTATAGAGCTTTGGCTGATGTATACGACGCAGAACGCCCATACTATGCCTACGTGATGTTTAGTGCTATCAGGCCAGAGGCCCCTCGGATCAAATATCAAAACCGTTAGTGTGTTCGTAGTGCAGTAATGAGCAAAGACTCACGAAAGATGTGACCCCGTCGCCCCGTCTCGAGGACTTGCGGCAAGGGCTAAGAATGCCCGTCCACGCCTCGTATTCAACTCTCGGGCGCCCTCCAGGTCAACCCGTCTCCACATCACTTCGCAATTAAGCTCGCGTGGGTACCCCTCAGGGCCGACCCGTCTTTAGTATCATGGTTCAGTGTAAAGTCATAGTAACTAAAGCAACTGTGTTTCTAACACCAAGGGGAACCCTGAGGAATCACCCTCGATAGAATTCCACCTGATGTTATCGTCAAGGTGAATGAAGGAGGAATCACCCTCGAGTTCCACTCTTGAGGAGTTGCACGATGGTGTCGTTATCGGGGGTGGTGTAGGAGGAATCACCCTCGCTGACCACGACCGAATAACTAACCTACAAGGTTATCATCAGAAGTGCTGATGAGGTATCACCCTCGGCACTCGATAGTAACCCAGTAGTGTCGAGCAACTAAGGGGAAAGTGATGTGCGGTGCAGGGGCCTGGTCTTCGATCCCGTTGATCAGGTCTTCTGATGATCCAGCAGGGCAGTCGGGATAAAGTGGGGTCTCTGATGGGTCTCTACCCAACCTATACTAAACAGTTTAGAATAAGCAGGTAGGTAACAATAGCAGGTTACAATAAACAGGCTATGCAGCAGAAATAGGATAACAGCAGCAGCAGTAACTTCTAATGCAAGCATAAGTGAGAAGAGAATAGGTGATATCGATATGCTCAAAAGGGGGGTGCTTGCCTGGAAGCTCTGTGGCAAGGGTCTGGTCGTCAGGGGCGTAGTCGACCTCCGGAGGTGCATCGGTCTCGGGAGCTACGTCGACGTCGGGGTCTACCGAGAGAGAAGAGGGGGAGGAAACAAATAAATACACAACAATATTGCAACACAGAGCATGCCATGCCTAGGATGCAGTGCAGGGTTGCCTAAAGTATGTCTAAGTCATTTTAGTTATTTTAGGATTTAAGTTGGATTTATTATCCGGTGTATATGCATTATTCATCTACCGGAAACGGACGAAAAGTTATGGTTCTCCTACATAGGGGGTTTCCGCATCGAAACAGACGACACGATTAGATTCATCTCGTCGTTCTGATCAACTTTCATGTAGAAAGTTTTTCGATCTGAGCTACGTTTTATTTATTATGAATTTTCAAAGTTTAAACTATTTTCTAAAATTATTTTTATTAACAGAAAAGGAAATATGATGTCAGCATGATGCAATGATGACATCAGCAGTCAACTGGTCGGCTGACCAGGTCAAACCTGACCTGTGGGTCAAGTGGGACCCACATGTCAGCCTCTGTTAGTTAACAGAGTTTAATTTTAAACTAAACAGAGTTAATTAGGCAGTAGACCCCACATGTCATAGGCTAATTAGTGTTTCTAATTAAGTTTTAATTATTAAATCATTTTAGTCAACGGATTAAGTGGTGGGGCCCGCACGTCAGTGGGTCAGGGTTGCCCAGTCAGCAGTTGACTAGGTCAACCCAGTCAACGGGGCCCCCAGACCCACTGGTCAGCGACCCAGGGGCAGGGCCCACCGAGCCACGTCGGCGTCGGAGAGAGCTCCGGCAACCAAAAACGCGACGGCGCGTCGCCGGAGCACGTCGAGTTTCATCTACAGTGGGTAGTTTCGCGCGCACTTGGGCGCGTTCGAACGGGCAGCGAGTGTCGCGTCCATTTGTGCTAGCGCGAGGCGTCGGGATTGACCGGAATGGCGCCGGCGACGAGCAAAAGCGGCGCCGGAGTTCAGGAGTTAGGGGTTCCAGCGCTAGGGGGCACGGGGAAGCTCGGGCTCGAGCTCATTGGGCTCCTGTGAGCACCAGGAGCACGGCGGAGTCCTCAGACGGGCATGACAAGAACCATGGCTACGGCGGCGAGGTGATCTACGGCGGCGAGTTCTCGGCATCGGCGATGAGCTAGATACGGCGTGAACTAGGGGAGCTAGAGGGCAGAGGAGGGAGATAGCTCACCTAGCGGCACGCATGGTGGCCCTCGACATGTTAGTAGCAGCAGAGGCCGGCGCCGGAGATGAAGAAGACGGCGGTAACCGGAGATGGGGACGGAGGAATTCCGACGCTGCGGTGCCTCCAGGCTCCAGCTGCGACCACCAGACATCGAGGAAGACGACGACGAAGACGACGGACGCGTCGGTGAGGCGATACAGTGGCTGTGGCCGCGGAAACGAGCAAGGCACGGCGGCGACCGTGTCGGCCTCGATGTATCTGGAGGGAGAGAGGGGAGGGGCGAGCGAGGGAGAGAGGGGGAAATGGTGGAGGAGGCCAGGGGGAATGGATCAAGCCGGCCTTATCCCCTCGTGGACAGCCGCAGCGTAGCGGTGTCGACGCCGCACCGGCGCGCGCGTGCTCAACCACGGCGACAGCGACACGCAGGTGAGAGAGAGAGGAGGATGGGCTAGTGGGCTGGGGTTCTAGCACTGTGCACTTGGGCCAGTGCACAATGGCCTTTTTCTTTTCTTTTATTTCTTTCTTGTGTTTTCTTTTTTTCCAGAGAGAGTTTTGAATTAAAAGAGCAGTCAATTATTTTTGTGCAAATGTGAAACTTGGTCACATAGGTACTTTGCAATATCCAGCACTGCCACAAAAAATTTGGGCATTTTTGGAACCCATTTGAATATATTAGATAATGGATAGGGCCTTTAAATGCAATTTAGGCTCTGTTTTAAATACTTAGGCCCTTCTGTGGTTGATGGTGATGTTGTGTTCCTTAAAAGCAAATAGTTTTGAATTATTTGCTATAAGGTGAACATTTTTCCCACAAGTTTTGAGCAACTTCATATTTCACTTTTGAATTTGAGTTGATTTTCATAATAGAATTTGAATTGTTTTGATTAACCACTATGACTAGGCACTGCAAATGAAGATGACTTGGCATACTTAGCAGAGTGTCACAGTGCTTATTACATGGGGGTGTTACATCCATGACCCATTTAGCATGTTTATTAGTTTATAATTAATAATTCCAGTATTACGCAAATTCACATTTCATATCGAACAGCTGTTTGCCAATTTCATATCAGGCACATAAATATATTTTAACATCACAGTACGATAGTGAAAGTGCAACTAATCCCTGGGTGGTTTTGGTAATTCTTAACAACATATAGCTCATTGAACTAATACTCTTTCAAGATGATCATTTCAGAAAGTTCAATGATTGGCATGGCATGGACTAGAGATGTGGACCCCTCAAAATGCTAAGGACATATATTGGCAAAAGCTCAAGACTCTACATTTTCTTTTTAGTGATCGAAGATCACATTGAGTCCATAGGAAAAGCCAATACTATTAAAAGGGGATGAGGTGTTGCTTAATGGCTTGCTTGCTCAAAATGCTTAGTGATATGCTCCAAAAGCCCTCAACCACTTTCACATTTCCACATATGTCCTACACCTAAAGTCAAACTCGGCCCCACCGATTTGATCTATCCAGCGCCACCAAGTTCACTTGACATAGCCATAGCCAGAAACCCTAATCAGTTCGGTCTCACCGATAGGGATCTCGGTCTCACCGAGATGGGATTGCAAACTCTCTGTTTCCCTTCGTAACGTTTCGGTCTAACCGAAATGAGCGATCGGTCCCACCGAGTTTGCAATGCAAACTCTCTGTTTCCTTTTCGTAATGTTTCGGTCTAACCGAAATGAGTGATCGGTCCCATCGAGTTTGCTTGACCAACTCTCTGTTTGCCTATTTCTGAAATCGGTCCCACCGAGTTCATGTGATCGGTCTCACCGAGATCAAGTTATGCCCTAACCCTAGCACATCGGTCCCACTGAGTTGATCACGTCGGTCCCACCGAAAATCCTAACGTTCACATTTTGAACTGAATCGGTCTGACCGAGTTTTACTATTTGGTCCCACCGAGTTTGGTAAATTGTGTGTAACGGTTAGATTTTGTGTGGAGGCTATAAATACCACTCCACCCCCTTCTCCATTCGTGAGAAAGCCATCAGAACGTGCCTACACTTCCACTACTCATTTTCTGAGAGAGAACCACCTACTCATGTGTTGAGACCAAGACATTCGAATCCAATCACAAGAATATTGATCTCTAGCCTTCCCCAAGTTGCTTTCCACTCAAATCATCTTTCCACCATATCCAAATCTGTGAGAGAGAGTTGAGTGTTGGGGAGACTATCATTTGAAGCACAAGAGCAAGGAGTTCATCATCAACACACCATCTATTACCTTTTGGAGAGTGGTGTCTCCTAGATTGGTTAGGTGTTACTTGGGAGCCTCCGTCAAGATTGTGGAGTTGAACCAAGGAGTTTGTAAGGGCAAGGAGATCGCCTACTTCGTGAAGATCTACCCAAGTGAGGCAAGTCCTTCGTGGGCGATGGCCATGGTGGGATAGACAAGGTTGCTTCTTCGTGGACCCTTCATGGGTGGAGCCCTCCGTGGACTCACGCAACCGTTACCCTTCGTGGGTTGAAGTCTCCATCAACGTGGATGTACGATAGCACCACCTATCGGAACCATGCCAAAAATCTCCGTGTCCACATTGCGTTTGCTCCCTCCAAACTCCTCCCCTTTACCTTCATATGCAATGATTTACATTCCGCTGCTATACTCTTAGAATTGCATGTGTAGGTTGATTGCTTGACTTGTGCTAAGTTGCTAAAATCTGCCAAGACTTATACTTGGGAAAAGCCTAGATTTTTATTTGGTCAAGTAGTCTTATCACCCCCCCCATCTAGACATACTTTCGATCCTACAGATACCAACCAGAAAATAGCACAGTACAGCATATAGCTAGTTCACCTTCATAAGAACAATATATTCATTTCCCTAATTGAGATCATCCAGGCTCGTCTTATCCACCTCTGCTTTCAGTTCAGTAAGAACCTATTTTGCACTGGCCAACTGGGAAAGTGCCTCCTCCTTCGCCAACACCATCTTAGCAAAGTCTAATTTAAAAAACCTGAGCTCATTCTCCATCTTCCTCTTTTTATCCCGCATCTTCAAATATTCTTCAACATTGACAACACTTTCTCTAAGCCTACCTCTGTTCTCTTCCTCATACATGCTCCAAAGCTTTGCTAGGCACATCTTCAAAGACTGTGGCCACTCTTGATCAACCCACTCCAGGTAAGAACACTTTCGCTCATCCTATAATATTTAAAACTAGATCAGTAACAATTGTAGGGGAAATGGGTTTCTAGCAACATAGAAAAACACTAAATACAAATTTTGATAAACTGAAGAAACGGATTAATTATGACATATCTTCTCAAAAAGATCAATCTGCATATGAATTAGTTGCTACTGAGACAACAACCAAATTCTGAAACATCAAAAGCTATAATTAACTACAACAACGCTACAAGTTCTTAGTCATGTACTATAAATAACAAATTGAACATTTTATGAGGAAGCTAAATATAACTGCAACAGCATAGCGACAGTGTTTGGATGACATCAAATTGATACTAACAGGTGTGTACATTCACAAATTTAGTAACATAGAACTAATAGCACTAAGGCCGTCCACTGTGTATGCCAAAACCAGTGTAAAGACATCTGTTGCTACATTTGGCACCGGTGCCCTGCACTGGCGAGCCGATGCAGCGTAAAAAAAATCAGGGACCCGGACTCCAGAGCACCTAGTTGCTTCGATGCCCAGTTCCTTCGTGCCATAAAGATTTAGTATTTTACTGCTTGGCTGCTCGGATCTGTGGACCAAAGTTGGCTGCACAAACTGCTGAAGCGGTGCCAAATAATTTTCTAATGGCACCGCTGATGAGATGGCAACATTTTTAGATACTAGATACAAACTGTGACACTGCCTTAACATCCACAATAACATAGAATAGTGACAGTGTCTGAATCACATCTAACAAATGATTTGTAACAACGAAAGTGGGGCTAACCTTCTCTGCACATGCCAGAAACTTCCTCCCACTGTCCACAGATTCAAACGCAACTAGTTTCACGCATGGAGATTGATGGTGACAATGAGCAGGCAGATCTTCAGCCACCCCGCTCCATTCATTGCAACTGATGGTCCTAGGGAGCTACAAGAGGAAGAAATGACTCAAATCGACCGCCGGGTTAAAATCCTTCATTCCAAGTCATAACCTGAGAGAGAGAGAAGAGAGGCATACCCGGGTGCTGAAAAATTCATCGTCGGAGGAGGAACCGTTGGAGAGGTCATTGAAGAAGACCATGGCAACCCCGGCGATAGGATGCGAGACGGCGAGGGCGAGGAACCAAGTGAGGAAGTGGCTATAGCTTCAGAAGGAAGGAAGGAGGAAACAGGGGAAATGTGACTTGTGGTCGGGGAGAAAAGGGGGTGGGGAAGGGGGGCGGGGTAGATATTTTGGCGGTAGGCCAAAATTTTCGAAATGTGGAGGGAAATTTTGCGCGCGGTGCCGCCGGACACCATTCACTTCGAACGATTGTGTGCATCACAAATGATTCTTCTGCTTTACGCGCATGGGATGAGTTTGATAATTCAAATTTTGGTGGAAATTTCCCTGGGTATTGTCCTCATCCACGTCATTGCATAATTTAACATCGCTTGCTAATTTGGGCACACAAAAGAGCGTACAGCACACAGACCACACTTATTGAATCAAGCAATTCTAGTAATTAAACAGCGCCAGTTTACCTAAACATTGCTCTAACAAAAGACTAGAATAAAAACAAAGCCTGAGTACGCATAATTTTAACAAAGTCGTCACCGCGCCGGCCTATGCATCGCCGGTGTGAGATGAGACGTCGATGACTTGTCCTGGCGACATGCCACCGTTGGTGGACTCCGCGTCCCCCCTGCTAAAGTCGACCATGTCCTCGTCCTCGTCCTCGTCCTTAATGACCCACAAGTATATGGGATCAATTGTAGTCCTTTCAATAAGTAAGAGTGTCGAACCCAACAAGGAGCAGAAGGAAATGACAAGTGGTTTTCAGCAAGGTATTCTCTGCAAGCACTGAAATTATAAGTAACGAGTAGTTTGATAGCAAGATAATTTGTAACGAGCAAGTAACGGTAATGGTAACAAAAGTGCAGCAAGGTAGCCCAATCCTTTTGAGGCAAAGGACAGGCCAAAACGGTCTCTTATGATAAACAAAGCGTTCCTGAGGGTACACGGGAATTTCATCTAGTCACTTTCATCATGTTGGTTTGATTTGTGTTCGCTACATTGATAATTTGATATGTGGGTGGACCGGTGCTTAGGTCCTGTTCTTACTTGAACAAACCTCCTACTTATGATTAACCCCCTCACAAGCATCTGCAACTACGAGAAAAGTATTAAGAATAAATTCTAACCATAGCATTAAACTTTTGGATCCAAATCAGTCCCTTACGGAATACCGCATAAACTAGGGTTTAAGCTTCTGTCACTCTCGCAACCCATCATCTAATAACTACTCCACAATGTATTCCCTTAGACCCAAATATGGTGAAGTGTCATGTAGTCGACGTTCACATGACACCACTAAGGGAATCACAACATACATACCATCAAAATATCGAACACATATCAAGTTCACATGATTACTTGCAACAAGATTTCTCCCGTGACCTCAAGAACAAAAGTAACTACTCACAAATGATAATCATGCTCAAGATCAGAGGGGTATTAAATAGCATAATGGATCTGAACATATAATCTTCCACCAAATAAACCATATAGTAATCAACTACAAGATGTAATCAACATTACTAGTCACCCACAAGTACCAATCTATGGTTCCGGTACAAAGATTGAACACAAGAGATGAACTAGGGTTTGAGAGGAGATGGTGTTGTTGAAGATGTTGATGGATATTGCCCTCCCCAAGATGGGAGAGTTGTTGGTGATGATGATGATTTCCCCCTCCGGGAGGGAAGTTCCCCCGGCGGAATCGCTCCGCCGGAGGGCAAAAGTGCTCCTGCCCAAGTTCCGCCTCGAGACGGCGGCACTTCGTCCCGAAAGTCCTCTTCTTATTTTTTCTAGGTTAAAATGACTTATATACCAGAAGAGGGGCACTGGAGGTGGGCCGAGGAGGGCACAACCCACTAGGGCGCGCCTGGGCTCCCTGGCGCGCCCAGGTGGGTTGTGCCCACCTGGTGGGCCCCCTCTGGTACTTATTGGCTCCAATATTTCTTATATATTCCATAAAAAATCTCCATGAAGTTTCAGCTCATTTGGAGTTGTGCAGAATAGGTAGCCTGACGTAGCTTTTTCAGGTCCAGAATTTCAGCTGCCGGTATTCTCCCTCTTTGTGTGAACCTTGCATATTATGAGAGAAAAGGCATTAGAATTACTCCAAAAGGCATTATTATGCATAAAAACATTATAAATAACAGTAGGAAAACATGATGCAAAATGGGCGTATCAACTCCCCCAAGCTTAGACCTCGCTTGTCCTCAAGCGAAAACCGAAATCGAAAAACATGTCCTCATGCTTAGAGAGAGAGGTGTCGATAAAAACAAAATACGGACATAGAAGCATCATGTATATTATTATAACAGCAACAAACTTTATCATAGAACTTTTATCATATAACTCCTATCATAGACTTCTCATGAACAAGTAACAATTCATCACAACATCGAAGGATAAAGCATAAACTCTATTGGAAATCAACAAACTATGTTCTCAGTCAACTTTGCAACTACAATTCATCATCTTTTCAGGAAGGGTCACGTATCGGAGCCTTTTTGGCAAGTCCACATACTCAACCATCATTTAGTCTTCTATGATTGCTAACACTCACCGCATACACATGAGCAAAAAGTTTCAACCGGACACATAGAAAGATAGGGGCTTATAGTTTCGCCTCCCAACATACTCACCTCAAGGGTGATGTCAACAATAATAACTCATGCTACCCATATCCAACTGGATATATGTGCCTAGATCTTTCCTCACCACATGATGTTTGCCAAAAGAGAAAATAAAAAGGAATAGAGAGAAAACTTTGACTCTTTCATAAAAGTAAATACAGAAAAGTAAAAGATAGCCCTTCGCAGAGGGAAGCAGAGGTTGCCATGCGCTTTTTGTTTGTATGCTCAATCTCTTAGTGCAAAAGAACATCATGTTATATTGCCCCTTATGATAGCAACCTTTATTATACAGTTTGTTGCTTTTATTCTTTGCCATCACAAGTTCATACAACGCTCAATTTTCTCTTACACTAAATGATCTAACACTTTTAGAAGCAATTTTTATTGCCTTATTGCACCGATGACAACTTACTTGAAGGATCTTACTCAATCCATAGGTAGGTATGGTGGACTCTCAAAACAAGATGTGGGTTTAAGGGTTTTTGGATGCACAAGTAGTATCTCTACTTACTGCGGAATTTTTGGCTAGCAAAGATAAGGGACAAGCACCACATGTTGAAGGATCTATGACAATATAACTTCTATGTGAATATGAACAAACATAAATCATTACGTTGTCTTCCTTGTCCAACGTCAACAATTTTGGCATATAATATTTTGATGGGGGCTCACAATCACAAAAGATGTCCAAGATAGTGTATTTGCATGTGAATCTTCTCTTCCCTTATTAATTATTTCATGAATTGCATCATTGACCAATGCTATGTTTGTAAATCTCCAACAAATTTTTCTACTTATACTTTTCCTTATGTGATGTCATTACTTACCATAAGCTTAGCATATGATTTTTTTCATTTATTTCCTTTCTTTTTATTGAACATGAAAGTAAAGAAAACAAAACTCAAACTAAACTTTACTATATGTCTCGCACACGATTACAAGGATAGATCACTAAGCAAACTCTCGAAAAGAAAGGATCGAACTAAACTTTTATTCATCTAAAGCAAAAGATAGCTATGGATCGAACTAAGATAAGTAAAGGCAAAAGATAGTGGAGGTGATACGATACCGGGGCACCTCCCCCAAGCTTGGCACAATCCAAGGGGAGTGCCATACCCGATACTCAAGTTTCTTTTGGCGATGAAGAAGGAGGTGGTGGTGATGATGTAGTAGCGATCTTATCCTTATTGCTCAGAAGATACTCCAATCTACGGATGACACTCCGGAGGAAGGTGATGTGCTCTTGCAACAGAATATTTTCACAAGTGAGATATTTATTTTGCACACGAACCGTTTCAATGATCCGAAAGGCTTCAATCTCAGTGGGGGTAAGATGATCATAGTAAGGTTTAAGGATAGCTTCTTCTTCCTCCTCAGCAGGCAGGGCTTGCTCGACCACCGGCGCTTGATCTCTAGTGGCCTTCTTGCTCTTGTCCCCTTTGAAGGCTTCTTTGGGCTCTTCTCTCTTCAACTTGATCTTCATCAACCAAGAATCCTCTTCTATGTTGTTGGAGGAGGGAGAAGACATGATGCCTGGGTTAACAGATCTGACCGAAAACAGCAAGAAAAGAAAACAGAAGATTTCTCTGTGATACGGTGGTCAACAGGTTTGGGGGGGTATATAAAGATTTTTTATCTTGGGAAACAAGCAAATGGAAAAAAATGGAGTCCGGAAGGTACCCGAGGTGGGCACAACCCACCTGGGCGTGCCTGGCTTGCCAGGCGCGCCCTGGTGTCTTGTGCCCACCAGGGTGACCTTCCTGGTAGTTTCTTATTTTGCTAATTTTTTATATATTCCAAAACTGACAAAAAATATTTTTGCGGATTTTTCGTAGTCTGTTTACTTACTGTATCACGTACCTCCTCTTTTTTCACGATTCTAGAGTGTTTCGGAAGGTTTCCTTTATGTGCTCTTCCGGTGTCATAGTTTGGATAATATTGCTTTCAACATTAATGGGCGTACCTGAGATATAATGTTTTATTCTTTGCCCATTGACAACCTTCGGTGTCGTGGTTCTAAGTCTGACAGTAGAATAGGGGTAGGTATGAGGACTCAAGATGCTAGCTACGATGAGGTTGTGCACGCAAGATTTACGATTTCAGGCCCTTCTCGGAGGAAGTAACAGCCCTACGTCTCGGTGCCCGGAGGCTCGGTCGACTGAATTATGCATGAGGTTACAGGGGGTGCCAACCCCTATGCCAGTGGATGGGGGTGGCTTATATAGAGTGCGCCAGGACCCCAGCCAGCCCATGTTACAAGGGGTTCAATGTACATTAAGGTGAGATGTTACTGGTAACGCCAATAGTAAAGACATATAAATGATCATTAAGACTACGAAGTGAACGCCTGACCGTTGCCATCCTGAGTGACCTTAGATCTTCTGTACTCCGAGTGGTTTCTGGTGTGGTCGAATGATTATACCCTGGTCGAATGGAATTGGGTTATCCGAGTGAACTGTTGGTCGAGTGGGTTGCACCCTGAGGTGATTTCAGTCGGTAGATGATGCTATCCTTTGAATGCCCTTGGCTTTAGAGCCGTGTCCTCGGGAAGGGTGTCTAGGTCAGGCCTATTACCCTACCCTAGGTACAAGTCATCGTCATTAGCCCCCGAATGGATCTGGGTCCGAGTGGAGAAGGGGTTGAAGATGGTTCCGACCCGATTTATATGCTTCAGAGGCATTTTAACCGGGCCGGTGATCTATGTAAAAACTTCAACTTCATTTTCAGTCACCTGGGTCCATTCAGAGGTTGGCGAGTGAACTTTGCTGATAAGCTCCGAGTGTTGGTATGGTATAAAATCTTCAGCGCGATTGGTCGCACTGCCGCTCCCGGATCTCACGGGACTCGAAATTTGGAGAAGCGCGTGGGACGGAGAGAACCGTAGTAAACGAAGCAGATTAGGTAGGGACGCCTCGATTCTCGCACCACCTTTTTTGCCACATACCGAGCGCGTGACTGTTGCGGGATTTGACAGGATTGCTTGGGCCCATGAGTCAGCCACTCGGAAGCAGGCCCATATAAGGCGACGGGGCCGTGGTGTTTGTACAGTGCGCCCCATTCCCCTTATTCTCCCTCAGCTTCTCCACTGCGTTCACCTCCACCCTCGATGCCGTCGCCCCGCCCGAGCACAGCCTGCTGCGATGGGAAAGGACAAGACGGTGGCCCTGGAGCGTGCGAAGAAGGAGACGGCGAAGGCGAAGGGCAAGAAGACGAGTCGGGGGGGATCGTCGTCGAGATCTGGCTTGCCGCCCAGCTGGATCCAGGGTGACTGGATTCGATCCACGATTCAGCAAGAGGATATGGAGGATCTGGTCGAGGGGGGCTTGATTGCCCATGGATCCTGGAGGCTGCCAGGTGATGAGACCGAGCCGCGGCCGCAGGAGGGTGAGTGCGTCCTCCTCGCGACCCACGTCGACCGTGGTTTTTCCCTGCCTCCTCGTCCTTTTTTCCGAGGTTTTCTGAACTTTTTTGGAGCCCAACTTCATCACTTTTCTCCGAACACCATCACATACCTCGCTGCGTTTGTTTCCATGTGTGAGAATTTCCTGGGTTGTCGACCGCATTGGGGTCTCTTCAAACACATCTTTACTTGCCGCTCTCAGTCTGTGAAAAAGGCTAATCCGAGTGATGAGAGGATGCACGTGATCCAGATGTGCGGAGGTCTAGGGATCCAGATGAGAGGTAAAAGCACTTTTCCACCTATGACTCTTCCCGATTCAGTCAGAGGGTGGCAGTCGACCTGGTTTTATTGTAAGGACAAACCAACCCCTGGTCAGTCGACTGGCCTTCCCCCCTTCACCATGGGGCGAATTGAGAAGCCCTCTTCCTTGAAAGTGACTCCAGCAGAAAAGGTGGAGGTGACTATGTTGGTTGAACGAGTAATCCAACTTGTCTGCGATGGTGTGACTGGCATGGATTTGCTAGAGGTGTTTCTCAATCGCCGCATCCAGCCGCTCCAGGCCCACGATCATCCTATGTGGATGTACTCGGGTACTGATGATACCACTCGGATCCACCCGGAGGAAGTTGCCGAGGAGACGGTGGCGCAGTGGCTGTAGGGCATCACTGGAAACAAAGACAACCCCAGGGGGTCCAGGAGAATTCCACCACTCGACGCTGATAACGAACCAGACAAGGTCTGACCTTTGGTGCTGAGTGACTTTTACTCTGATTTGTAAACTGTCTTTGGAACCGACTGATACTTGTTCAATTCTTTGCCTCACAGATATATACTGAGATGTACTCGATGCCCAACGGGGAGCAGATCCAGGAAGGAGAGGAGAGCGGAGGCGACAGCGGCGATTGGAACTCTGATGACGAGAGTGATGAAGAGCACGAAGACTCGAGCAGTGGTGAGGAGGTCGATTCTCCAGCTCGCATGGAAAAGCGTTCCAAGCAGAAGCACGACACAGCAAGTATCCGGGGTAAAGTGGCGGCACCGACTGGACAAACTTCGAAGTGCACTCGGACATCTTCTCCGGTGCCGACTGAGAAGGCTTCGAAGCAGCTCAAGACTGCGCCGTCAAAGCCACGGAAGGCCTTGCCCAAGATCAAGGTTGATGTTCCCGTCGCCTCTGCGTAAGTGTTTCGTTTTCACCCTTTGCTCCAAGAATCTTATATCAGTTGTTGACCCATTCTCTTGCTTGACCGAGTGAACCTTGAAATTTGCAGTGCTGCTACCTCTGGGACTTCTGCTTACAAAGATGATGATGACGAGGAGATGGAGGACGCGGTCACATCCAAAGCGGGTATGACTCCTGTTATCTTGTCTTTTCTTTGCTAACCACTTCTACAGTCGACTGAACTCTTGTGGTCGATTCTTTTGCAGCTCCGCAAAATGTTATTGAACTTCCAGATGACGATGAAGATGTGCCACAGAAGCTCGTGGGAAGGAGGAGCAGGACCTCGGGCAAAAAGGCACCAGCTATCAAGACGCTTCAGTCGACGCCGGCGGCAGAACCAGCTATCCAACAGCCCGGGGACCTCAACCGTGCTTCTGTTACTTTTGCGATTCCCTTGTCGAGTGGTCGTCCTTCAGCGTCGACTGCACAGGCCCCTGCTTCATCTGTGCAACTTCATGCCTCAAGCTCTCAAGCTGCTGCAGCTGATCCACCGTCTCCACTTTTCACCGCCCATCATGTCCTAGAGGACCAAGTGAGTGCTGCCAAGGAAGCTATACGCCAGGCAGGCATTATGATGGAGCAGATGAAAGTGGTGCGCGAGACCAGTCAAGCTGCCTATGATGCCAGCTCAGCACTCCAGGCCAATGTCCAGGTTAGCTTACTTCCGACTGAACTCCATCTTGACACTTGTTCTGTTAGGATATGGTATTTAGAAACTGCTGCTTTATTATCTGCAAGACGTCCGTGGATGAGCGTTTTGGAACCTTAATTGCACGCCCATTGTCAGTCTGTACACCCACTGGGTGTTTTAATTTCTGTTGAGTAGTTTTTCCACTTGAGTCGACTAGGTTGTGTCGATTGAATCTCTGAACCAGTGGGGGCACGCTGAGTGCACCCACTGGGTGTAGTCCCCGAGACCGCCGTCGAATGTTTGATTCGGCGAGGGTCTTAGAGCAAAACTTTTCCACTCGGTCTGAGCAGATCATGTCGAGTGGAACCTGGACCAGTGGGGGCACGCTGAGTGCACCCACTGGTGTAGTCCCCGAGACCGTAGTCGAATGTTTGATTCTGTGGGGGTCTTAGAACAGAACTTTTCCACTCGGTCTGAGCAGATCATGTCGAGTGGAACCTGGACCAGTGGGGGCACGCTGAGTGCACCCACTGGGTGTAGTCCCCGAGACCATAGTCGACTGCGGGCAGTCGGCTATGGTCTGAGTTTTTTTTTCTCTGACTGGACGGACCAAGTCAATTGAAAAGTCGAACCAGTGAGGGTTCCGCTTTTTTTTTCTAAATTGACCCACTTATCTTACAAAAATCCTAGGACTATAGGGAATATAGATACCTATACTAGTGCTCTATGAAGTAAAGAGAAGGAAGGGATTCCAAAACTTTCTGTTTATCAGTTCAGTCATAAACCTTTTTTCTCTTATTTCTTTCTTTGCTCCTCTTCCTTCTATTCAGTATCCATAGATCCAGTACTGGCATCCTACAAGCCGAAAGGGGATTCGGATTCTATAGTTAACTTTGATGAAAGCATGGAGATATCATGAATCAATTATTACCTTTAAGCAAGAAAGGGAAATGAAAGGAACCATAAGCTAGAATACTGGTATACAGAGTGACGTGGTACCTTTTACAACAGAAAACTCTTGCCCCTTTTCTTTTCCTTTCTCAAAATGCTGATCCACATTACCAATTGTGAGAGTGGCAACCCGGATGGATGAAAGATTCTTATTATTGTTAGCACCTCTGCTCTACCTTTCACGCTAGCTTCCCTTCGCTCGAAGTACACTTCCGGTGCACTTCTCACTGCTCAACCACTATCGCTTGATTTCTCTCATAACTCTTCCACCTACTCCTTTGATGAAAGGAGAAGATTGATCCCTCGATTTGGACACTCTCTTGTTTACTAGCGAATCCGGTAAATACTTTCTAAAATACAGGAAAGGTATGTCATCAAAAAACACAGGTTCAACTCGGAGACCCGTCCCGTAACCCTACTCCAGTCTCGCACATCCCATCCAGGCAAAGCAGTCTTCCCAAACTAACTAATTGTTGAATTAATACTTGCTATACTAATAGCTCTTCAATCTGTTTATTGCTGCTTCATTGTCCTTTCCCTTTGCTCTAGCGTTAGTCGCAGGAATCCCTCTTGCTCCAAAAAAGCTTTTGCTATCCTAAATGCTGTCCCTAATACATATTATTATGAGATTGCTTCCAAAAAGTAATATGAAACTAAAAGGATCCAATGAAGAACCGGGGAATAGCTTATATCCAGTCCTTCTCTATGACTTGCCGAATAGACTTATTCGCAGCCATACACTGTCTTATTTAAAAGAGTCCCCTGTCTCGTGAACGATCGAACTTGGTAAACTTTGAAATAATCGTTTAGATAGCATTAGCCGCTTTTCTTCCTTTTCTCTGCCAGTCTTTCAAGTTCTCACCTTCCCAGAAAAGAAGGGAAAGTCTTCTTACTAGCTAGCTTTTATATCTCGCGAATAGGGAGTTAAGGAGTGTAACTAGAACCTATTTGTCACAAAGTTCAATACTCTCTAGAGGAGGTAAATCAATGGATACGGGTACGCCTGGTTGAAGCAGCCCCTACACTTCTATGGGTTGTTCCAGCCTCTGCTAGTGGGTGGTTTTTCATTTCTACAACAGGTGCTTGGTTCAAAAAAAGCTTATGAGTTGAGTTCGTCCTCAGCTACGGATTGGGGGCAGCATTCTCAGATTACTTGACTTGCTGCTAGCTTAGAGGAGAGAAAAAAAATCCCGCTTTCATTTACCTTGAAGTCTGAGAGAAGGCTTTTTCTTTCTATTAAAAGATCACAAATCAGAGGGGTGATCAGTCCTCTTTCAATCCTTCATCTTCTTATGAGTAGCCGCCACAGGGGGTCCTCAGTCTGAATCCTCCACTAGCATTGGACCAACAGTCAGTCTAGCTCTCGCTCTTATCCAATTTCCTTATCCTTTCAGGGCAAGGTCGGAGTAGTAGGAAAATACAATTTCTTTTGTTGCATGCGGACCCGCTTGTGAGACTGAAGAAATTGAAGCTAAATGACAATCTTAACCTACTTGCTTACAGGATCCTTAAGAAACTGTGGACTTTTGCACCTTTCTGTCTAGCTTGAGTTATCTTTTAGTTCTCTCCCCTCGGCAAAGTGGATAGGAAAGAGTCTTGCTTCCATTCCACTAGCCAAGAATAAGGAGAGTGACTTTCTCTTTTGAACCTCTTAAGCTGACTTGAAAAAAAAAGTGGTACACCCCTCAGAGATATAGGGACCGCCATGCTCGTCCACTTTCTTGATAAACGACTCGATGCATTTTCTCTTCCTTGCCGCTGAGACTGAGACATATCAAAAAGATCTATTACTAAAAGGAGATTGGGATCATCCTGTGGTTACCGGATGATGGGAATAACTAAGCAGAAATTTGGAAATGAGCACGAAATGTCTATAAATGAATTTTCTCATTATTCGTTATTTCCGGGTCTTTTCGTTGCATTCACTTACAACAAGAAACAACCACCAGCGTTTGGTGCAGCACTTGCATTTTGGTGCATTCTTCTTCCTTTCCTTGGTCTTTCGTTCCGTCATATTCCAAATAACTTATCTAATTACAACGTATTAACCGCTAATGCACCTTTTTTTTATCAAATCTCAGGGACATGGTCTAATCATGAGGGTAGTATTTTATCATGGTGTTGGATCCCAAGTTTTTATGGATTCCTTTTTTGTTACCGGGGTCGACCCCAAAGCCATAATGTCTCAAAACGAAGAGGCTATAGAGAAACTTTGATTTTTTTCCTTTGTCTCGAACTTCGTGAAGAACTCCATTCTATCTCTCCAACAAAAAAGTGGGGCTGCGCCCCAGTTGTACACTCCCTTCGTTCGGAGAACCCTTGTTGATTCTGAACTTCGTTCGCAAAGTAAGCGTCCTTTTAATGGGCCAGCCCTTTTTAATGCGCCGCTTGACCCTGTTTTGAAAATGAGCTTTGCTCTTCTGGGCGCTGGGCGCTCCCGTGGTTCGCGAGAAGGAAAAAGGGCTAATCTTTTGTTACATCTGGCACGAGATGAAAAAGAGAGAGCTTCGTCTATCGATGAACAGCAGATTGACGGAGCTCTTGGCATTGCTTTGTTTTTCTCTCCTTTCCTATCAGCGAGTTCCGATCCTTTTGTTCGAAATTTCTTCGTTCGTACCGAACCGCTTGCAGAATCAAATCCAGTTCCACAAGATCCTATATCAGCTATACATCCTCCTTGCATTTATGCCGGAGATGTCGCCACTGCTATGGGCTTTGGGTTATGTAGATCCAAAATGATGAATGGGATTGTGGCACTCCACTCGCCGCCAATGCGGAAGGATGACGCCGAAAAGAATGGAACGCTGCTTCGCTCTGCTGGATGCGTCGGATCCCATATAAGAAGCTCGCTCTTTACCCGATCATTCAAACATTTTGTGGGCGGCGCGCCTGCTCTATTGTTGCGTAGCAATAGAAGCCTGCTCATGCTGCTTCGGCGGCGCTTTTTCGCCTTCTCTTCGCTCTGGACAGGAGCGCTAATGGACACGGGGAGGGAGCAGGCGAAGCGTGTCGTTCGTAATGGAAAGAAAGACACCACTACTTCGCCTCTTTGTTGGACCGCCGGCGCGAACACGGTGGTCTCTGACCAGGACCAGGAACCAATTCGAATTTGGATCTTGACATGTCGGTTGTTTTTAACCGTAGGCATCTCGCCAGGAAGTTGGTGGGCTCATCATGAATTAGGTCGGGGTGGCTGGTGGTTTCGGGATCCCGTAGAAAATGCGTCTTTTATGCCTCGGGTATTAGCCACAGCTCGTATTCATTCAGTAATTCTACCCCTTCTTCATTCTTGGACCTCGCTTCTGAATATTTTGACTCTTCCATGCTGCGTCTTAGGAACGTTTTCAATACGGTCCGGATTGCTAGCTCCCGTTCATAGTTCCGCTACAGACGATACACGAGGAAGATTTTTATGGCGGTTCTTCCTTCTAATTACAGGCATATCTATGACTCTTTTTTACCAGATGAAACAGGAGGCATCGGTCCGTAGAACCTATAAAAAAGAGATGGTTGTGGCGCGAAGTACTCTTGTGCACCTACGTCACTCGGCTCGCGCGCAACCCCGCCCCGTTATGTTATGTTATGGAAGAATTTAGCTTCTTGCTGGGCTGGTTATTCAGAGCCAGCAACTGGCTGCCGGATTTCGTCCCGTCCGTAGCGCTTCGGAAGTCACTCTGGCGTGGCGCTGCTGGATACTTCTGATCAATAGGAATAGGAGGAAAAAAAAGCTTATGATGAGCATCTATTGGAGTCGATCATTTCCAAGATCTAATTCTAGTTTCTTATTATGTAGTGGAAACGCCTCACAATCTTCAGTTTTACGCTTACGCTTAAGGGGAGAAATGTTCTTGGTGGATGCAGGCCCTGGTACCCCCAAAATTTGTATGCAAGATGAGCTTACAGGACTGCCAATCAAGCGAGCCACCAGGTTTGAGAATAAGGTGGGATCCAAGAATGTAGTGGCTGGTGAATCACTGATCAAAAAGCGGATTTTTGAGAGATTCTTCATCGATCTAGTGGCCGGTGAATCACTGATCAAAGAGCGAGCAGCCGCCAGGTTTAATGATTTTGTGGGATCCCTGGATGTAGCTGCTGGCGAACCGCTTCTTCTTCCACAAAGATTCAGACAAAACCGAGCTTGGATAGAACTGAAGAAGATTTGGCGAACGAAGAAAAAGGTCAAAGGGTTTATTATAAAAAAAAATCAAAGGAGGTTATTCAGTAGCCATCGCGGGTTTCATTACTTTTCTTCCATTCAAAAAACCTCTTATAAAAAAAGGATAGCGAATGATCGATTCACCATTGATAGCATTAACCCTAAAAGGAGGGATATTGTGATAATAGCGGCAGATCAAACAAGAACTTGATGAAAAGATAGAAAAAAATTATGAAAAATCTGAAGCCCACCTTAATCCATTTTGTTGAGGATCTTGCACTTATTCCGGCCCTATATTTACATAGCCAAGAAAGGCTCTGGCGATCATGCGTGACTGGCGGAGCGCCTATCGCCCTGGCACGGCACTCTAAAATGCATGTTGGGTTGGGCCAGCAAGAAGACTTCGACTAGGGAGACGAAGAATGGAATTGAAGAAGGCAGCATAGTCTAAGATAACAGAATGGAACACCAACCAACAAGTAAGTGGTGGATTTGGATGGAGTCTCGCAGAAGAAGAGTACGCGCGCTAGCGCGCCCCAAGACGTCAGTCCTTTTTCTGCTTGCTGGCCAAGGTCAGTTTACTGAATCCCCCTTCCAAACACCAACCCAATCTCCATTCCTTGATGAGAAATGAGCAAGACCATATGTTTATCAAAAATATAGCCCCTATATAAACCTAGCCCTTACTACCCGAACTTCTTACCTTCAAATAGGACTAACTGCCCGAACCCGCTTGCTTATCTTCTACGATCTAATTAAGTTAAGCAGTGGTTATTTTTTTTTAAGTGACTAGAACTTCTATCAACTACTATTCTAGCACCCAGCTGTGCCATGTGTTTATTCTATTCTATTCTATTCTTCAGGTATTCCTTTGAATAACTCATCTTTTCAGGTAAGACAATTTGAAGATCTTCTTAGTCAGCCTATCTGTATTCTTATCCTCTAGTGCGGATCCAATCAGATTTTATAAAGCCAAGGCCTGACATCCATTGTGGGGATCATCTTTTATCGGGAGACATGGCCTGGTGGTTTCTGATCGAGATTCCTAATCAATAGGGCGAAGAGCTCTTCGCATGATCTGGTCCTACCTTTTGTCTACGCTATTTTTTTGTCCCTTCTCAGCTGCTGTCCTTACTCCGGATAAATTGGAACACATTGATTCCGTTCGTTCCTGCCCTTCGCTTCAGGCCATAGTGCTTCGGAATTATTTCTATACCCCTTTGATGATGCAGCCTCTGACTCTCGTGGGTAAACTCCTACTTGATTAGTTAGAACTTCTCTGTCTCAACTCGTGGACCTATCTATCTTCTTCTTTTTAAGAGATAGGGGTTTGCTATTCTCACGGATTGCTCATATTTATTTACCCCCATTGAATAGTTTTTGCCTTGTTTCAGCCCTTCCTTCATCTGAACCTTCCAAGTACTAATCTATCTTTATGGGGAAGACCCTTCATCTGACCTCCGGGCTACCCTGTCAATTGTAAAAAGTAGTTGAGTCGTGTCTCGCAGGAGCAAAAAGAGTGAAATGAGGACGTAAGCCCCCTAGGTCTTCCTCTTCCTTCTAAACTAATTGCTTTCGCTTGACTCTTCCAGTAAAAAAGTATACTGAGTGGTTGAAGGAAAGCGAAAAGGAATGGCTTTTTCATGTACCAGATCCGGTGAGCCAGACATCAAGCAAAAATGGACATACAATCAAAGAGTAAGGAGCAGTTATTTGCAATGACAGGTGGATTGGTCAGAGCTGCAAGGAGAGACTCGGTTATGGCGCGATAAAGAGCTTGCTTCAATGCTCGGATTCAGGTAGAAAGTAAGAGCAGTAGCATATTCATAGGAGAGCTTTGTACTTGAAATTAGTAGTCCCGGTAGTTGGAAAAAAGCTCTGAATACAGATTCAAAGCATCAAGATAGGTAGTCCTATCATTAGTTGGCCAGTCATAGCAATTTAAGTAGAAAGCTTGCTTCGGGATCAGATCATTCAACTAAAGCTGTCAGGCCGGGTAGGCTTTGAGGAACATTGGGGGTTCCTTATGTTGTGACTGAGCAGATATGTCTATTGTGCCCGGCAAAAACAGATTTGCAAGGAGTTTGCCAAAGGCTTTCTCATTCGGAAAAAAACAATTTCAAGTATATTTCCCTTCTCCATTCTCTGCTCGGATGATTGCCACTTGTGTGAATTTCATTGCTGTGGGTCCCGTGTGTGCTCGAATAAGATTGTTTTAGGATTCTATTTAGTTGAATTTCTTGACTCCGCGGTGCTGGTTATCGAGTTTATGGCACCGCCGACCATCCAAAAAGTCAAAGATGGCGTCGGCATTTACTTATTATGCTCTCTTCTAATAGTGGTCCCTTGGTATTCAGGTTGTAAAATCCTGATAGGAAAGTCGACTGTTATACCTTGTTTTTGTAATGGCCTATCTTCTTTAAAAAGCCGAAAGATAAGGATTTCGCAAAACTTTTCCGTTCCTTTTTCTTTGAAAAGAAAACCTTACCATTTTTGGGCCGCTGTTACCATTTCCATTTCCTGAACCTAAACCTAACTAATACTTAGTTGTTTCCATTTCCTCATCTGGTGATAGATCCTCATCTTCTTCTGGCTCAAATCCCTTTTTCATATCCAGGGCAGGCTTTAGGTACGCTTTAGTTTGAAATCATTAAAGATATGCTCGACCTCGTTTATGTCCATGGTATCATCGTACGTACCTTCTACTATCAACCAGATGAGATAGGGCTTTGAAAGGTCAGAGTCAGTCTCCTCTTTTTCTTTTAGGTCGTTTAGCAGTTCCCCAACCAGCTTTCTCCCCG